>CM046813.1:8571473-8597633 GCA_025617385.1 Murraya koenigii | reverse complement strand
ATTTAATTTAAGTACTCCGCTTTGAATGCCAATGAATTCCAAAACAAAATATATTTAATCAGTTACACTGAATTTTTTATTCACCAAAACATACATAGAGATTAATTAAATATCCTCACAAGAATATTGCTAGTCTTACCACAATGGACGTGGATCCAAGGTGGCAAGTGCCAACAATTCTTTATCCAGTTGTAGCATATTCATGTCTTCCTCAAGCAAGTACACCCATGCTTCAGTCCCATCACCGAATCTTGTATCCAGGAGAATGATAGTATTTGAGAAATATGGAAGTTCTCCATCTAAACCAATAACACTCACCCACATAGGCTTTCCCCATCCAAAATCAATGTCATATAGACCAAAATTACACCAACTGCTAAAAGTAATTCTTTCTTTTGCTTTAGAACACACTCCATTTTCATCTTTAATTGCTTGGCAAAGGTTCAGAAACCCTTCATCACCTAGAAAACTCTTCACAAAATCTTCATTAATTTTCATTATTGCTTCCTCAGCTTGCACACCAGGCGTTCCAAATCCAACTCTGCTTCTTCATTTGTGCATAGTGCATTTGCATTCCAAACGATGTTTCCCACACAATATTCTGACAATATGGACTTAGCTTTTTTACGCAAATTTACTGTATGTGTCAATAAAGTTGGTTCATGAGACCCATGTTTAACTTTGAAAGCAGCCATCACACATTTGGAAAAAAGAGCTGACACGGCTTCAACACGCGTTGGAGTCGGATTTTGTACACATGTGCTGCTGCTTGCCGTGGCTTTGATGGTGGCTATTGCTTTGGCATCAAATACAAATCTCCTTGTAACAAATCTGCCGTGACCAAAAATCGGGGCACATGGCAAGCCAGGTTCCTTCTTTAGGGTAAGCTTCATTTTGAGGAAACAAACATGAAGCATCATTGTTAGGACATATTCCTTGTTCATTGTTCTTGCAAGCAGTGGCTACCCAACACTTCAAAAACGAGCACAACGTTGCTCCATCACCAAACAAATGTGAAAGACATGCACAAATGACAATACCACCACACGCAAAAGTTGTTACTTGTATCTTTGCTACATGAAGTCCTGAAATTGAACCTCCTCGCTCTTTTGCATCAAATGGAACAAACTTATATGTCAAACAAGAGAAATTCTGTTGGTTGAAAAATTCTTTGAGAGGACTTTTAAATCGAGCCTCTGTAAAATAAATTCCTCGTCATTACAATCAATCGAAAGATCGTCTTTAATCTTCCCAGCAAATGGGTAAAAGCGTGATAGCGTTTCTGGCAGAGATTGCTTTAGCAGTTGCAATCTTATTGAGACAATATGAGTAATATTGGTCTCGTTAGAAACGTTTAAATTTGTATCATGAGTAATGGGATAGAAGAAAACCATTGGAAAATAAGCATGGTTACGATATTGATCCAAGAAACAAAGCTTGTGAGTTTTGAGGTGAAGAGGTGTTGGAGAAGAGGGTTTGATAAGCTCTATGGAAAGTATTTCAGGCTCCATTTTCTTCTGCAGATAATTAGTATCTTCAAGTATAAGGACTATATAAAACAAATAAAATTTCCAAAGTTATTGATTAACTAAAAATAAAGTGGCGGACAATAAAGTGATAAAAAGGACAGTGGTGGTCAATAAAATGATTAAAAGGACAGTGGCGGGCATTTCAATATTGTTTGAGCAAATAGCGGTAAAGTATTGTACACTAGCTGGGCAAATGAAAAGCAACGTAATAAGATGTAAACATTTGATGTTATTTTATAGGCGCCATATTTTGATTTTTGTCGAATCATTTTGGAAATTGGAAAAAGATCCTCTCTTTAGTCTTGATTTAAGATTATGAGTTTTTAAAAAGAGTGATGCTAGGGATTGAGACAATGACTCTCTCTCTCACTCTCTTTTAATAATTAATTTTAATTATATTAATTTTTTTTAATGATTATATATATTTAATTAATTATTAAAAAATAAATAAAAGAAGATCTTAGTCTTTATTGATTGAGGCTCATATTGAGCCTCATAAATTCATCTAATAAATAATTGAATTTTAATTTTAATAATTATAAAATTTATTATTTAATAAATAAATAATATAAAATAAATTTAATTTGAGACTAAGAGATCCTAATTATTATTTATGACATAAATAATATGCATTATTTAAATTAGGAATGATTTATCGTAAAAAATAATAATTTTACTTGGTCAAATTCACACTATAATTATTAATCATGTAAAATATATTTTCTATAAAGGAAGATATTCGAGCACTAATAGAAAACAAACTTTTTATTAAGATAATTGACAGCTTTAATCGTAGATGAGTGGCACTTGGCTGAGGCCCCGCATGAAATTAAGCCTAATTTATTATCAATCAGTTCTATTTTATATCTTCGTCCACATATTCTTAAACTTTTTTTTCCTATAGGCAAAGCTGATCTCACTAGTGGAGGCTCAACCCCCATTGGAGAAAATAAACTCTAAAATTAATGAGAAAATTACTTGAGTTTCTAATTAACTCTATTAAATCTATTAAGATAGCTCTTAAAAATTAATCTTAAAATTTAAATATTAAGAATTATAAAAACTTACACTTTAATTAAAAAATAAATATTCACCATAACTCATGGGTGATTTTACTATTATTGAATTTAGTCTAATTAAATCTATTAAAATAATTTCCATAAAATTATATGCATAAAATTAAAACTCTTACATCTTATTGTTATATAATTTAAAGAAATTATCAGCCATACGCTCATAAATGTCACTAATATCATTTGTACTACAATACTTTTAATATGTATCACTCCTATACTCTAAGTTAGTAAAATGCTTTTGTCGCCCACCCTACCATTTGCTACCGTTAAGAAGTTAACGAAATTTTGGTAAAATGATGTTTATGCCCTTGAAATAAGTAAAGAAGAAACTGTGATAAAAAAAAGGACATGTCATTTTCTTGTAGTGAAATATATTTTTTTCGGACGACAAGTCGTTTTAATGAATATACACATATGACATATTGTTTTACTATAACATAACTCAGTATGACAAGTCGCTTTACTGAAATATAGATGCTCGACATATCGCTTTATTTAAGTGAAATGAACACACTTTAAAGACAACAAGTCGGTTTCATCAGTAATGTCAAGGATGGCATGTCATTTACTTAGACGATATGTCTTTGACTACAAAAAAAAAATATAGTGAAATATAAATAAATACGCACAACACACATGACCGAATCTCTTTTCTCTTCCTTTCTTTTCTCTTCTTTTCTTCTTCTCTTCACACACACACAAACACAAACACAAACAAAATAATTTTCTTAAAGCGATTTTTAGTCATATAAGTTAAGAAACCGCCTCACGCTTGTCATGTCACTGCTTCGATTGTAAGTATTATCGCTATGATAGTGTGCTATTAACTTCCATTTTGCTTTTGTGTAGTGTGTTTGTAAATAAAAGAGAATAAAAGAAGAGATACAATCATGATGTATCGCAGCGTGTTTCCTTTTGTTGCATAATTTTTTTTATTAATAAAACTATATGTTATCCAATAACTTTCAATATAAACTATATGTCATCCAATAACTTTCAATGTAAAAGACATGTCATCCATTAATGTTCAATATAAACGACATATCGTTTGAAAAAACGTTGTCATTTCTCTTATATAAGGCGACATGCATACAACTTCATTACAGCAAAACAACATGCATATATTTATATTTCAATAAAATAGTATGTCGTCCGTAAAGTAATATATTTCATTAAAAAATAACATATCTTTTTTATCAAAGCTTCTTCTATTTTAAAAGACTATACTACCCCTATGACATCAACATATTTTAACGGTTGGTAATGGATTAGTAGACGGCAGAAGCTTTTTACCAACTTAGGGTATACGAGTGAAACAAAGTTAAAGTATTGTAACACAAATGATATTGACGACATTTAAGGGCATATGACCGATAATTTCCTTATAATTTAACACCAATAAATTATTTTCGATACCTCTGCTATAGGTTATGCTGATTGTGGGTTGCTATCGCTCTCTTTTCTCATCAAATTAATTTGATTCTTGATTTGCTTGGTGTTTTCAGGATTCTTTACTTTTGGCTTTATGGTGCTGCTTTGTTTGGCTATACTACCTTTGTTTCGCATGGATGTCGTGGTGATTAGTCTTCCTTTTGATTATTTGACACCATAGTTTGGGTTTTTGTATTTAAAAAGTTTACAATTAGGATTGATGTTATGCTTGGAGTATTTATTTGTATCCTAATTGATGTTACCAATAAAAATTTATTTTTGAATTAAAAAATTATAAGGTCTAGTAATTATTACTTACTTGAACCAATCCGGTAGCGATACATTATTAGCCACATTAAATGAGATCTAAATTAAGGTAGTGCATTTTTTTTTTGAAATATGAATAAGTTTGATTCTTTTTTTTTAAAACCTGAATACATATGAATACGAATATCTGAATAATTTTTTTTAATATTTAATATAAATGGCATCTTGTTTATTTTTATAAATTAAAAAAAAATTTAAACATAATTATTTGCATTTATGTCCTTGCAAATCAAATAAAAAAATATTATATTTTATAGTTTAGGAAATAAGTATATTTTGTAAATATATTTTTAGAATATAATATTTATTTCTCATTCAGATTTTTTTCTATTCAGATAAAAGTTATGAAAATTTATTTTTTGTATTTATTAGTTATTATTATTGATCAGTTATTATGATAAATGTTATTTAGTGATCATTAAAATGTTTATCATATGGCTCATTAATACATCAATTATGATCATGAGGTTATGATAATTATAATTATTTATTTTGATGGATATATTATTTTTGGGATCTCTTCCATGAGAAGGATGACTCTTCTTCTCTAAGAAAATAAATCATTTTCCTGCTTATTCTACTGAGAAGTGGCATAAGTTTTTCTCAAACTCGATTATTGACTTGAGTGCCGGAGGGTTCACACCAGAAAAACTTACAGCGCCTCTGACCATCTTCTGTAGTTTTAGGTGATTATCAACAATCGCTAGCGCTTAAAGGCATTCTAAGAGATTTGCAAGCCGCTTCCCAAAAACAAATTCAATGATGATGATGAAGTCCGATTCGGCAAAGAGATCCGATCGAGATCACAAAGACCAAATTTTCTAGCATCAACATTTAGCTGCTGTCTGTAGGAACTGTGATAAAAAGCAAGCTTATTATCTCTTTATATTTCATTCAATATAAGCATTAAACTAATTGAAGTGCATGAATATATGTAATTAATTGTTGCTAAATTACTACTATGCATAGAAAAATATTAGATATTAGAATATCTATATTTGTTTTATCGAAACAAATGTTTATAATTCACATGGCATAATTTATAATAGTCATTGAAAAGTGTTAGAATATAAAAAGTTAGCAAAAATTGTTAAGGCCAAGTGCTGCATTGTGGTTAACTTTAATTGCTTTATTGGGCATAAAATGTTTATAGGCGTACTATGAACAAAATATCATATCTTTTACATATAGTGTGAGCTTTAGTATATATAACTTTGAGTAAAATGATGCAATAAAAAAATTCATTAACTTTGAGTAAAATGATGCAATAAAAAAATTCATTCTTTGTTTTTCTTTTCTTGTCGAAATTTCTCTAGAGCAAGTAAAAAGATTGAAAGTTATAAAACCTTAAACTAATAAGAGCAACTTAATGTTAAGACCAGAAGTCTCAAAGCTTACTATAGGCGAGACGAAGAGCCAAATTTAGCCAGAATAAGGCTTGAGCAGATAAACCTCTATAAATATATTAAGGACAGAATTCTTAAAGCCTGCTCAAAACGAGACAAAGAGCCAAGCAAAGCTAGGAAAGGCTCGAGCAGCTTAAGCTCTAAAAATATGTTAAGGCCAGAAGTCTCAAAGACTGCTCTAGGCGAGACAAAGAGCCAAATTCAACCAGAACATACTCGAGCACATTAAGCTCTAAAAATATGTTAAGGCTAAAAGTCTTTAGTAAAATACATGAAGTCTCAAAGTCTAATCAACGCGAAACAAAAATCACAATTTGCTAATCTCACTCGATCAGATTAAATCGAGTAGACGATCAATTGTGAATAAATTCTAAAGTAAATAAAAGACTTTAAGTTTCAAAACCTGCTCTATGTGATTAGGTCATAAAAAAATAGTATAAGGCCTATAAGGGTATCGTCTATGATGCGTTAATTTAAGCAGTCTGAACTAATTTACCTCAAGCTCACTTCAAACTTTATATAGTTTCTAGTTCTGATTCGTTGAAACTCTTAACATTTGAAATTTGAGGGATTGGTATTTAAGGAAAAAATCAGAGTGACCTCGAGCGCACTATTATGACCGTACAGCTTATTTGATGAGCTCCAAAAAGTACCTCGACCAAGTGAGCAGATCATCTCGATCGGTGAACATATCATCTGGTAACTTTGAGCGTAACACTCGACTGTGGGTAGTTCTACTTACCCCGACCAGATATGTACAATAAATGATAATTATTAGTAATTATTGCTGATCAGTTATTATGATAAATATTATTTAGTAATCATTAATATATTTATTATAGGGCCCATTAGTACATCAATTATGATCATGAGGGTTATGATAATTATGATTATTTATTTTGGTGAATATATTTATTTTTGTGATTTCCTCCATGAGAAGGAGGATTCTTCTCCTCTAAGAAAATAAATCATTTTTCTATTTATTCTACTGAAAAAACCCTCAGCTGGAAGGCAGTATGAATGAAGCCGCATGAGAAGTGGCATAAGTTTTTCCCAAACCCAATTACTGACTTGAGTGTCCAAGGATTCAATTCAGAAAAACTTCCGATACCTCTGACCATCTTCTGTGGTTTCGGGTGATTATCAACAATCTACTAGTAGTTAAAGACATCCTAAGAGATTTGCAAGTCGCTTCCCTAAAAATAAATTCAATGATGATGCTGAAATCTGATTCGGTAAAGAGATCTGCTCGAAATCACAACGACCAAAATTTTAGCATCAACATAAGTTATAAAAAACAAACAAATAAATTTTTAAAATATCTTAAATTAATAAAATTTTAGACTTCCAGTGTTTTAACAAATAAGTCCTAAATATCATAACTAAGAAATATAACGTTTTACTTTTCACCATTTAATATAATATTTTACTTTTCATCATTATCTTAGTTATTTTCTGCGTTAATTGTTTCTTTTAATTATTTTGTGTTGGTTGTTTCTTTTAATTGTTATTTAGCTTGTGTCTATTTTTACGCCTCTTTTGATGTTTAGATCCTTTTAACTATGTGTCATCTTTTATTTATTTTTCTTATAAATTTATTTTTAAAAATACTAAGAATATTACTTTTAGTTATTTAATATCCCAAATATATGTTTTATACATTCCATCTTTTCATCTCTTGATGTTTGATGAAAAGCGGAAATATGGCCTTTCGTGACAGCTGTCTACCGTTGTAAGGTCTTTTGCAATTGGTTGCACGTCTTTCTCGTACGATTGATAATTGATAGAAATTCGGGAGCTGGGAGGTCCTATCATGAGGGGACTTCATGGTGGGCGAAGCCAAATTTGGGGCTACCTGGACTTCAACTGAATAGAATTGTTACTTTAAAAAAAATTGCTCGTGGAAAATGAAAATAAAAAAAAAAGGTCTATTTTCCGAGGTAGTTCGTTGGTTAAACTAATGATTCTCTTCTTAAAGTAATAGAGAGATCTAGTTAGACTTCTAATTATGCAATGAAATAACCCTCTCTTCTTAGTTGACGGGCAGAGCGCTATGGCAGCTCCAGCTTGCAACCACAAGGGTACGCCACGCGAGGCCAGAGTGGGCTCAACAATCAGTCTCCATTTGAATTACATTAGGGCCATCGCAAAAACTTAAGAGTATATAGCAATTTTAATCAAGAAAATAGTATAAATTATTATTAAAATAAGGATCCACAAGTCCAAATGTTCTTAAAAAAAAAGAATAATTATCAATAATATAAAGCTTTTGTATTATTATAATTATTATTAATCTTTCTATATGATTTCTTATCAAACTGAGATGATAGGAATATGGAAAATAGGAATTATTTCAACTATTTTATGTAAAAAGAGGAAAAAATTTTATATGGGACTATCTTACCAGCTAAGCATGGTGTTCTGCCAATATTACAAGAAAATAGGTAATAGATAACGGAAAATAACTGTCATAAAAAAAGCATATAACAAATAATTAATCTATCGTCTATATTACTATTACTCATTTATAACATAATCTTTTCCATCATGAATTATGATTGTTTTTACTGGTCATATGTATGTCAATCCATATTTTAGAGAGAAATTCAAAATTTTAACATTTTTTAATTTTTTTGGCAAGAAAATTGATATAATTTCAATTAAAATTATTTTAAAAATTATTTATTGTTATTATTTTAAATTTTATTATTATTATTTTGAATTGAATTAATATTAATTTTTTTCTTATTATTTGAATTGTAAATTTTTGTTATTTATTTTATAAATTCCCAAATCCTACAAATTTATTTTCAAAAATTAAATTCTAAATCTGAAATTAATATTAAATATTATATTAAATAAAATCCTAAGTACAACCAAATATCTAATAAACCAAAAGTTGCAATCCACCCCTATCACTATAGTAGTGGTAGCAAAAATATTCGCCCAACTTGAACCTTGGTAATGCGGACTAGGTCCGGATATCACTTGAGAAACTTGAAACTCAAATTTTATAAAAGAAAATATTATAAAAATATTTTAATTTAAATAATTATATTTTTTTTATATATTTATTTAATATATTTAAAAACTTAAATATTTAAAATTTATATTTCATGTTTAATTTTATTAAAATAAATTATAAAATTATAAAATAAATATAAATATATTTATAAATATAAAAATTTAAATTATATATATATAAAATCCAGACTTAAAAATCTCAAAAAAAAAACCCAGCCCGAATTTAGCATACCCAGACCCGATTCAGACTTTTGTCAACCCTACACTATAGCTTTAAAATATGTCAATTAAACAAGGGTAAATTTAGATCTACCCCTCGTGAAATGGTAATTTTTAAATTGTTTCTTTTACTATTAAAAACATTAAATTACCTCTTAAAACTCCTTAACTTTAACGATTGACCGTTGTTAACTTATTAAATTACAAAAATATTTTTTAAAGATTTTGTTAACTAACAATTTTAATCCTAAAAATATTATATGAGTTAATAAAATAATAAAATAAAATGACAATTTTGTTCAGCCATGATTTTGGTTGCAAGGGTTTGGTTCTGCTGCTATGGGTTTGGCATCCAAGGAAAGATATAAATTAGAGTTGGAATTTCTTTTATGGTCTGTTTTCCAGTACATCCTTGGTTTCTAAAGAAAGATATAAACCTTGTGTTAGTTTGCATAAATTAGAGGTTAATGAAAAATGCTTACTGTCTTGCTGTTTTAAAAACTAATTGTTATTCGTGAAATGAGACTACTTTTTCAAGAGCTACATTTTTACTTAGATCACCCATCAATTTCCTTGTCAAATGCATGAACCTGTTGGTTGCCATGGCCGTGCGCGACCATGGGTTTGATTCCCATGGTTCATGCCCCCTAGCGGCCATGGTTTTGGTTCCATGGCCATTTGCCAAAGGTTTGGTATTCATGGGTGTAAAATGAAAATTTTTTAAAGTATTTGGGCACATACTATAAATATTTAAAATATTTATGTGTATTTCAAAAAATTAAAAAAAGCTTTGGACTTATGAAAATTAATCATGACAGAGATTTGATCTTTTTATATTAATGGACTATTAAGAAAATGTAGAAACACTACTTTACCCTTTTGGTCATTAAAAATAATTGAGAAAGAATAAATTCTGAGGGTAACTTAATGTTTTCAATAATAAAGAGATAATTAAAAAATTGTTATGTAGGCTGAAATGTATGTATTAAACAAATTATATATCCATTCACAATATAATAAACAATCCAAAGTCTAGGCATTGTACTGTTCAAATTGCAGCCCAATAGCAAGCAGAATCACTTTCTATCAATTCCACAGCTAATTCTTCAACAACAAATTCCAACAAAATCATCCAGCAGTTAATTTTTCTGCAAAACTGTGCTTTAATTCCAACACCAACATTATCATATGCAACTTAACTTCTAGTCCTAAACTAATTAGGAAACCTAGAAATACAATAAAGCAAATTCTCTAACTCTAACCCAACAATATGCTACCACGAAAAAGTGATTTAAACAATAAAACCCAATTAATGTGTCATTTATAAAAAAAAGATACATTATAATTTGAAATCAAAACACGGACAAAGTACTGGAAAAAAATTTGTAGATGCACATAATGAGAGCAACAAGTACTAGATTCCAATAAACTTGCAAAAGCAGTAAGTTATCTTTATTTATTTGACTTCAATTATTTGATTAGATTTATTAGTTGTAAGAAAGTTATTAAAGAAAAAAAAAGTAACAACTATTAGAGTAAGAGAAAGATCGGAGAATTTAAAGTTGTGCTATCAGTCCATGAGATATGGTTGTAAAATGTCAGTGGCCAACTATAAAAAATTCCAAGTGAAGAAGTTTTCAAGCTCTTAGATTAACATATTTCATCAAGCAAGAAAAAGGGACTGGAACTTGAAATATTGAATTAATAATAGCAAAAGAAAATAAAAAGCACAAAGCAAGTGTGATTAATCATTACTCCACAGCCTATAAATTAGAAAACTCTTAGCCATTTCAACCAAAAATTTATAAATTAGAAGTAACAATTCAGATGACATACTAATTACTAAGGGCATTTCTAAATGATTCTACTAATTTTATTTTTTAAATATTTATTTACTTACCTATGTAGTAAACAAGAGAGTAAAAAAATACATTATCTTCCTAAAGACTTTTAAAAAAAATTAATATTATTTTAATTAACTATAAAGTTAATATTATTTTAATCAACTAATATTGTTTTAAAGAAAAATAAATAATAATTAAAGTACTTTTCTCTCTAATAAAAAATAATAAAATATAAATTAAAATGGTAAAAATGCACTTTACAAAATTAAAGAGAGGGAATATTTTTTATTTTTAGAATCTTAATTGGAATGTTTTTTAAAATTTTAAGTATTGATGTGATTGTTTAAATAAATAATAAAATTTTATTTAAAAAATTTTTCAGTGATGTTCTAACAAGATTTTTTTTTATAGATAACTACATATAGATGTCATCTTCTCATCTTATGTCAAAGGATAATCACTGATTTGGTATATCCAAGGGAGATCAATTTCTCAAAACTGATCTATAATTAAGTTTTCAATGAAGCTAAACATGTAAAATATTTGAAAAAAAGAACAGAAGAAAAGAAAATTAATACATGGTAATGAACTCACTGGGCTTCGAAAATTAATTAAGCTTTCAAGAAAGAAAAAGATGTAAAATATTAAAAAAAAAAAGAAAAAGAAAAACAAACAGAGCAATGAACTTACCAGGCTTCGAAAATCGTCGGCCATCAAATCAACATTTTTTTTCCCCAAGCAAAATGCTTTAACAATCACCAACAAAAATATGTCAAGCATCATATGAGTTTTCTTTCTTCAATTTTATAATTGTCCAAAAGCTAATTATTAATAAAGCTTGAAGTAAGACCTTATGGGTTACATCTAATATTTTCACAAACACTTTCACACATTCCTCCCATTCATAATCCACTTCCATTTCCTTTTTCTTTTAACTCACATATATATATAAATACAAAAACTAAAACCCGAATTTTTTCTATTTTACAAACAATTTGCCGTTCATGTATCAAAGGACTGAACAAGTAAATTAACAAGATAACTGACCCATGAACACCCAAGTATAGTTAATAGGTTTATTGATAAGCATAACGATAGATGTCGAGCGCAGTTGGCATCAAATTGATTGTCAACAGAATGCCACTACAAAAACTCCAATGGCACCATTAATCCCAGCAAATCAATTGAACAAAACAAAAAAGCATTACTATATTTACTACGAGATGTCAATTATCAAATGTTTCATTCCAGAAAATGAGATCGTTCAAAGGAAACATTATTTGTGGAAAGAGTATGCTAGCCAAACACTTGGACCAAATGGAGTAAGCATAAAAAAAAAAAATACCACACTAATATGAAAAGAAAACCCAAATCCCCAAATCAAATCAGAAAACCAACTCATGTAACACATGAACAAAAGTGAGTGAACTCAACTTACAGCTGTCAACTCAAGTTAAACGGCAAACTGAAACGGTGATTTAGGGTTTCAATGACCAGCAACGATTTAGGGTTAATCAAACAAATTGAATCATAGAGATTGTTTACATGCACCCTCTCATTTCTTATCTACCAGAAAACCAAAATCTCAGCCGAAATCACAGATAAAAATCACAAACCAAAAATTTCCACAATCTCAAATAAAAACTATAATGAATTAAAGCAAGTGAAAAGGGAGAACTGAACTTAGTACAGCAAACTAAAGCAAACGGTGAATGAAAGTGGCAATTAACGGTTTCAATTAATAGGCGGTAATATATGGTTTAAAAGAGAAACTGAAAACGAATAGAGTGAAGTGATTGAACACGAAGAAAATTGATCTAATTATTTTTTTTTTTTTAATTGTAGCCTGGAGATTGAAGGACAGAAGAGGAGGGAAAGTTTTTTGCTATGGAGAAGAAAAAGAGGTAAATCAGAAAATTTTCTAAGTGAAGAGGGGGAGCCATGCATGTTTAGAAAGTGTAGGTTTTGTTTTTTAAATTTTTATATATTTTTATTTTTTTGTTTTAATTTTTAAAATGCACCGTTTGAGTAAATTCTCAAACACTATTGTTTTGGTTTTTAAATAAAATAATATATTAATATTCGGTTAAACAAGATCATATCTTTTATCATAATTACTTAATGAAACAAATTTCTATCATGAATTTATTATAAAATCTTGATAGATAATAATTCTACCACAAAATTACCATTAATTTATGATAAGAATATTTTATTACGAGTCTATCATATTATTATGATATAAATTTTTTTAAAAAAAATTTATCACAAATTATCTATCATCTGTTATTTATTTTATTGTAGAATGCATCATCATTTGCCAATTTAAATATTCATCAAATCTACAATAAGTACCACATAAGTAAAAATATATAATTTTCATTCAATCAAAGAATATACTTTTCCACATAAGTGCCTATTGTGACTTTCCTGAAAGCAAACTTGTATGCCAAACTTGCACTTTCATTAGTAAACCGGCAAACTGAGAAGCGATCCATTGTTGTCTACTGATTCCGATTACTTGTAATAAATACATGGAATTTTAGCTTGTGAAGAGAGAGGAATCAGTGACAATTCAATTGCATAGACTCAAAGACACAAGAATCTAAAAGGTTCTAAGCATAAGATATATAAGAAGCAGTGATCTTACAACTTTACTTTAACATATGTGAGGCATAAGATATATAAGAAGCAGTGATCTTACAATTTTACTTTAATATATGTGAGATATCTACTATATCAGGAGTTTTAAAAAAGATAATGCTTGTAAAATCTTATACCCGTAAAAGCTGGTTTAGTTTCCTCACTTGTTTCCTCTATGGCATTTCTCCAGCCCTCCCTTCCCTACAAATCATAGAATTTGTAAAGAGTATTGGATAAATTAAGGAAATGTGACCAATACGAGTGAACAACACTTGTCTCTTGATAATAATATGATTTGGAATACAAGTGAAAAATGGAAGGAAACCTTGATTTTTTTAGAACTGGCTCTACCAATAAGTAAATTAAGTGATTGTTTAGAGCCTCACATTTTAAGAATGTTGATGCCGAAAATCTGGTCGTATTATCTCGAGTTGATCTCCCCACTTTAGCATCATTATTGCATTTGTTTTAGGGAAAGCGGCTTGCCAATCATCATGGATGCCTCGCTAATACTTGCGATTGTCGCCAATCACCGAAATTACAAAAGACCGCCGTAGACACCGTAATTTTTTCCGTGTGAACCCTCCAACGCCAAGTCAAGAATCGAGTCTCTTTGCGAGTTAACTTTTGCCACGCACCTAGTGGCTTAATTCTTATTACCTTTCAACTGAGAGTTTTCCCAATGATGAACAAGAAAAATCATTTATTTTCTTAGAGGAAAAGAGTTTTTCTCAATAAAATGAACAAGAAGAATGATATGTTTGCTTAGAGAAGAAGACCCCCTTAGAGGAGAAGAATCCTTTAAATAAATAAATCCATCTAAATAAATTGTCATAATTATCGTAATCCCCATGATCATAATTAATATACTAATGAACACTATAATAAACATAATAATGCTCACTAAATAACAATTATCATGATAACCGATCAGCCAGAATGACTAATAATTATCATTTATTACATGTATCTCGTCGAGGTAATTAGAATTATCCCCGGTCAAGTGTTCTACTCAAAGTTACCGAGCAATTATCTACTTCAGATGATTTGTTCATCTAGACCTGGTCGAGGTGATCTGTTCTAGATGATTTGCTCACCTTGTCAAGATAATCTACCCTAAATGATCTGTTAGAGGAAAAGAGCATTTGTTCAAGAAGATCCGTTTATCTCGGTCGAGTTGATCTGCTCCGGATGATCTCGCTCACATGATCAAGGTGATCCGCACTACATGATCTGCTCACCTAGTCGAGATAACTGCTCGAGCTCTCCGGATAGCAACTGTAAAGTTCACGGATAGACTCTTGGTCGAGATGATGTGCTTAAGCTAGTCGGACAACCACCGGTCGAGATGCCTCGCTTGAGCTCATCAAATAACCGTCTCGGTCATATTAGTCACCTTGAGATCACTCTGATTTCTTTTCCAAACACCAATCCCCCAGTTTCTAGTGTTGAAAATTTTAACGAATCAAGACTATAAATTATATAAAGTTCAAAGAGACCTCGAGATGACTTAATTCGAGCTACTTGAATTAGCATCGCTATGTGCAAGACCTTTACATGCCTTTTTCTATTTTCCAACTCGCATAATCATATAGAGCGGGTTTTGAGACTTAAAGTCTTTTATTTACTTCATAATTTATTAATCATCTACTCGATTTAATATGATCGAGAGAGATTTAGCAAACTTTGACTTTTGTCTTGCCTTGAGCAGACTTTGAGTACTTTAAGTCTTTTGTTTGCCTAAAAATATTTTTGAAATTGATTATTTGCTCGGCTGCATTTGGTTGAGCTTAGTGTCGGCGAATTTATTACTCTTGTCTCGCCTTTAATAGACTTTGAGACTTTAAGTCCTAGTATATTCTTAGAGCTTAATTTGCTCAAGCTACTTTAGTCAGATTTGGCTCTTTGTCTCACATCGAGTAGGCTTTGAGACTTCGGCCTTAACATATTTTTAGAGCTTAACTTATGCAAGCCTTATTTTGGATAAACTTGGCTTTTTGTCTTGCCTCGAGTAGGCTTTGAGACTTATGACCTTAGTTTATTTTTAGAGCTTAACCTCGCTCGAGCATTTCTTTGGTTAAACTTGGCTCTTTGTCTCGCCTCGAAGTGTGCTTTGAGATTTTTGGCCTTATCATATTTTTAGAGCTTAACTTGCTCAAGCCTTATTCTGCTAAACTTGGCTCTTTATCTTACTTTGATCAGTGTTTGGAGACTTACGACCTTAGCTATTTTTTAGAGCTTAATCTATTCGAGCCTTATTCTGCTAAATTTAGCGCCTGCCTCACCTTGAGCAAGTGCTTTGAGACTTGTGGCCTTATATTTGTCTTCTACCTCATCTAGTTGAGTTGGACTTGGCAAACTGTGACCTCTGTCTCATTTCGAGAAGGCTTTGAGACTTCAAGTCTTTGGCTTGTCTTTGAACATTCTTCGTAATCAACTACAAAATGATACCATTATATCAAAAGGAATACTGTGCTAAGATAATATAGAACTTTATATGTGCTATAACATATACTCTTAATACCATAGAATGGCTAATAATGATGAGTCAAAACCCAACCCAGCAGATATATTAAGTCAATAATAAATATAAAGTTGAATTTAAAGAACAAGTGTACTCGGCCTCGAATTTTAAGAATTTTGTAGTAATCAGAGTGAACTAAATTTCATAGAAAAATTGTTTGGAATGCCTTCCCCGCATATTCTTCGTGATAACAAGCTATTGTTGCATAATGGGTTATAAAACAAGCAAAAAGTATATTGAAGAAACCAATTATCTATAGATTCTTTTATGTTTATCAACAAATGAGTTTATGAGTAACATTTATTTAAGAACTTTAGCACTAATAATACAACAAATCAATTATTCTTTGGGCTGATTTCACTTCTATAGTCCAATTAAATGAGAATAATCAATCAAGGAACATGAATATGCTAGCAAGATAATAATGATACCAAATATAAAGAGCCGTAATACAGCTTGAACTATCACTTATTTAAGACATTATGCCAAGCATATTGTGGGCATATATAAAATAAATTTATTTGTAAGTGTAATACTATGTAATCTTACTTAATGAATTATAAATAAAATTATACCAATAAATTGATTTCATAAGGAAATATTATCAATGAATTCCCAAGTGTTAATATTCAATTTCAACAAGGATATCATGCATGTTACTGAATAATTTCTAAGCATCATCATTTCAATAAACTAATTATCATGGTAATTGCAATTTAAATTTTAATGACAATATGCTTAAAAAGATAAATAAATTGAAACCTTCATGTGTAACATTCTATATAGTCTTGCTTGGTTTCCTTATTATAGGGAGTTCAAACATTCGTGCGTGATAATATTCTACCTTTCCCTTGGCCAGATGAAAAATTGAGAAATGGCTTTTTGTACCATCCCCACAGACGGTGCCAAATGTTGATGCCGAAAATCTGGTCGTTGTTATCTCGAGCTGATCTCCCGACTTCAACATCATCATTGAATTTGTTTTTGGGAAAGCGGCTTGCCAATCACCATGGACGCCTGTTAATACTTGCAGATTGTTGCCAATTACCTGAAATCACAAAAGACGGTCAAAGGCGCCGGAAGTTTTTATGGTGTGAACCCTCCGACGCTTAAGTCAATAATCGGGTCTCTTGCGGGTTAACTTCTGCCACGCACCTAGTGGCTTAATTCTTATTGCCTTTCAGCTGAGAGTTTTCCCAATGATGTACAAGAAAAATCATTTATTTTCTTTTAGGATAAGAGTTTTCTCTCAATAGAATGAACAAGAAGAACGATCTGTTTGCTTAAAGAATAAAACCCTCCCTTAGAGGAGAAGAGTCCTTTAAATAAATAAATCCATCCAAATAAATTGTGATAATTATCGTAAACCCCGTGATCTTAATTGATGTACTAATGAGCATCATAATAAACATAATAATAATCACTAAATAACATTTATCATAATAACTCGATCAAGAGAATGACTAATAATTATCATTTATTAAACATATTTGGTCGATGTAATTAGAATTACCCTCTAGTTGAAGTGTTCCACCCAAAGTTACCAAGCAATTATCCGCTCCGGATGATCCGCTTATCCCGACCCGGTCGAGGTGATCTGCTCCGTGTGATCTACTCACCTAGTCGAGATAATCTGTCCTAGATGATCCGCTCACTTGGTCGAGGTGATCTGTTCATCTGGTTGAGATAATCTATTCAAGCTCTCAGATAGTAATCTGGTCAAGTTCACAGATAGACTCTTGGTCAAGATAATGTGCTCGAGGTAGCCAAATAACCATCTGGTCGATGTGCTCTGTTTGAACTCATCAAATAATTGTATAGTCATAGCAGGTACCTTGAAGTCACTCTGATTTCTTCCCCACTTCGAAATCACTCTGATTTCTTCCCCAAACAAAGGAGATCTAATTTATAGAAAAATTATACTAACTAACTAAATAATATAAAATTTCAAAGATTTTATTTGTAGAAGATTCCAAAATTCCTATAATTAAAATTTATAAATACTAAAAGTGAACAATAGCATATATACTTAATGTATAATCGACATTAACACATATACTCAATATGATATTAAAGTTAGAATCATACAAATTTTGATTAGAATTACAAAATTTTTACCTAAATAAATAATATAATAATTAGTCATCATTGTGCCATCATTTTAAATATTTTATTTTTCAGTGATATCATTTCTATTTTTTTACAAATTTTGTTAATTTTATATCGATGTAGCATATAATTAGTAAATTATTAATTTTAAAATTTTAAACTATTACAAATTCACTTAAGGCCTCAAACTCAAAATCTTTGAGCCGTGACTAATCCTTTTCTTCTCCACAAAACAAAGAAACGAAAGCTTCCAAGCCTAAATGATGAACCTTACTAAAGTGGTAAAAGCCCCTTATGGGCTCTTAAATTGTTTCAAGTTTAGAGTTGATCGCCACTCCTCCAACATCCCGTTAAAATCCCTATTTCAATTATACTCTACTTAACGTTAAAAATACTTTAAAAAAAAAGCATTCTTTTCTATTTAAAAATCTTTTAATTTTCAATAATTTTATCACACTTAAAATTCTTTTGCGATGAGATGCAAAAGTTTCCTCTCAGAAGACAATTTGGTATAAGTCTGATCTTCTCAAACTTTCTCTTCCTACAAAACCCAAAAACTCTTAACCTCCCAAAGATAAAAATAATCAATATGAAAAAGAAAGAAAAAAAAAATTATTTTAAGTTAGTGTGGATCAATTGCATTGGTGAGACTACAAAATATATACATTTATATATGAGTGGAATTTATTCTATTTGTATTTGTCTTTAAATGTAATTATAAAATAATACGTGTTTTATAAGATCAATTAAGGGTGCCAATATTCAAACTCTTAAGTTTGGTCTATTTTTTATTTTAAACCCTTTCAAAATAAGTGGAGCTATTACCATCCCTCTAATAATCTCATAAAACTCCTACTCTGAATGCATCCATTAATTAAAGTACTTAGATTACTCTTTTACTGATAACACTCATTTTTATTCCTCAAATAATCATATCCTCTTCCTTCTCATTGAACCCTAAAATAATTCTTTTAAGAAAAATCTCATGACCGGTCGTAATATCTCGGCTAGTCATAGAACCCAATAAACAGTAATTTTCCATAACCAAGAAACAAACTTCAAAGAATAAACCACCATGACTAATAACCCCTTAACTCATCCTCAATGAAAGTATTAAACACCACTTTGATTGCTAGTTCTACGTGTAAGGGAAAAATATAATTATGGCTCAAATCGTTTATTTTTTTTGGTGTGAAAAACAATTTGTTTCTTAACCATAATGGTATAAAAATTTCTCAAGGGGTATAATAATAAATTTATCAATAAAGTTAACACCGTTACAACGGCAGAGAAATTTTAATTTATTTTAAAACATCAAGGGTAATACTCATTTGTCCTTTAATTATAATAAACTCAATTGTCTTACAATAGCTGATGTGATTTATAGTATTAACGATATTGTAATTGTAAAATCTTATATGTTTCCACTATTTGTATTGACAGATACATACATATAGATTCACACATATTTATTTCCGTCATTTGTATTAATAATTGATATTGTTTCCATATGGTTTAAAAACATTTTTTCCTTAAAGAAAAGTTTGTTGCAAATTGCAATACAAATATAATATATTTCCATCAATAATTATTTTGATTCCATATATATGTATAATTACACAAATTTGTTTCCATTATTACTATACTTGACTACATATTTGTTTCAATCATATATTGCTATTTTTACCCCTTTTTTTAACCTTTAAAACTTTTAAACTTATTTAAATACAGTTTCTAATAGGCGAATCTTTATATTAAACAAAATTGAATACTTTTTTCTTAATAAAATCGGGCTCAAGGCCTGGCCCCATTGTTACCCGATGGGGCATGGCTTATGCTTATTTTGATGCGGATTGAGCAGATAATATTGATGTTTCTGTTTTGAATAATTAATTTTATTAGAAATTATAAAAGTGATTAAAATTTAAATTAATTTTTTAATTCTTAAATTTTCTCGCAAAAATAGTCAATTAAATAAAATTATTTAAACAATACTTGACAAGAAAATATTGATGATTGATCTTTTATTTCCATATATAGTGGGTTGTATAACTTGTAATTATTAATTCTTGCTTGATGAGAATATCTAAAATATTAATTTTGTTTTATATAATAACTAATTAAGAGAATAATTCTAATATTTCTACCTTTTACACTCTGAAAAATTGACTATCAATATTTGTTCTAGTTTCAATCCATATATCTACCTTTGCAGAGATATTAAAATATAAAGTATCTGTAAATTTTAATAATTCCAATAAAAAGTGGCTAGTGTTATATTTAGAAACAAATCTGTCTTTTATATTGAGTTCCACCTCTTTAGATGTATATATAATTTACAATATAATGATTTCAAGCTTGTCTCACTACACAATTATGTTAGTATACAACTTGAATACGCATAACTTGTATAAAAACGTGCCCCAATCTAATTGGTTAAATGATAATTTAAAATCATAAAAGTAAACTATATAGATAATATAATGTTTTCATTCAATCACAAGTAATGAAAGTTATGTTTGGAATTGAGGTTGGACAGCCGTAGTTTTTAAATTACAGCAGTAAAGTGTTTGGTAAACACTAATTGCTGTAACTTAGAAGATATGTTAATATAACTTTTTATTTATATGATGAAAAATTTATTATTTATAAAATTATTATTTAAAAATTATATTTACCATATATTATTAATTTTTGTTTTATAATTACAGCTTTTTTTTTCACAACAGCTATAATTTAAAAATTACAATATTTCAATTCTAAATATATCCTAAGAGTTTTCATTCTACCAATCATATTATTCTGACTTTATAACAGTAACTTATAAATACCAAAAAAAAATGAAATTACCAAATTCGCCTTTCATAATTTGGTCCAGCAAAATTCGCTTTAAACAGAAAGTAACAGTATAAGCCTCCTTACCATTGAAATTCCGTTGGGTGACCATGTCAGACAAAGGTCAAAGAGGTCCCACCAAATAACAATCTCACACCATTGACATTTGACAACAAACAGAATACAAAAAGAAGAAATAAAATCGGACATCCCTGCAATCATCCCGCTTACCGCCCCGTGAAGAAGCGTTCAAAAATTAGAAAAACAAACCCAAAACCATCGCCAACAAAATCGGTGCACCTCCGCCTCAATTCTCTAACACATTCATCAAACCGTTGGTTCATCGCCACGTATCAATCCAATAAAACTAATCACAGAATTTCGTTAAGTCTCATCCCTCCCGCGCTGCGTGTTTCTCTCTCCCCATTTATTAATTTCCCCTTACTCGCTCAGAACAATTTTGCCTCTCGTCTTTCCTTAGACAAGGTTAATTAATCATTAACACCACAACAATCTTTTTCATTTCTCATTTTTCATTTTCTCGATCTCTCACTCGTTTGGTATAATTTTCTCTTTCCTTTGTTTTTTGCTTTTGTTTACACTTATAATCTCTTATAGATACTTCATTTCAGGCGAAGGCGATTTTAATTAGGAGCTTCATTTTCTGTTTGCCTTACTCCTAATTTAGATTAGACGTACGTAAGCTTTGTTTTTAATTAGTTTCATTTCTTGTGTTTGTTTCCTGAGAAAATTATTTCTAAGGAAATTTGTATAACCTCATCAGGAGAAGTTAATTCAATGAAAACCTGTTTTGAGTAGAGAACAGATTCTCCTGGAATTCAGGTTTTAGTTTCATTGGTTGTGTACTGTTTGTTTGCTGAGAAATTAATTCAAACGAAAATTTTCTCTATATACGGAATCACTGCTTACTAAATTTCTGTGTATGTGCGGAATCATTTCTAGTTTAATTTCTTATGCTTTTATACATGTGTATAATCTCTTTGAGATAGTTAGGAGCTTTATTTCTCTTTTAGTGGATTCTCTCGTTTGTTTGCTGCGAAAACACGTACCTAAATATTAATTTCTAGCTAGTTTCATTAATTAATTCCTGTGTTTGTTTGCTGAGAAAACACTGAATTGAATTTTACCTCAGTTCTTATTTCCTGTGTTTGTTTCACGAGAAAAAAACATTGAATTGAATTCTGGCTAAGCTTCATTTCCTGTCCTTATTTTCCGAGAAAACACTTCGAAAGAATTCTAGCTAGTTTAATTTGTTGTGTTTGTTTTCCCAGAAAACACGTACGTTGAATTAATTTTCTAGCTAGTTTCAGTTCTCGTGTTTGTTTGTATCATTTCTTGTGTTTGTTTGCCGAGAAATTAGAACACGTTGAATTAATTTTCTAGCCAGTTTCATTTCTTGTGTTTGTGGCCGCGAAAACACGTTGAACTAATTAATTTCCTGTTTCTTTTAATTCATGTGTTTGTTTGCTGAGAAACAACGTTTGAATTAATTTTCTAGCTTCATTATTAATTTCTTGTGTACATGTGTTTGTTTGGTGATGATAAAAATATAGGGATCGAGCAGTAGGTAGAAAATGTCGAATCTGGATGCGGGGCTGACGAGGCGGCCGTCGAGAAGCGCCGCCATGACAACATTCTCAACGGAAGTATTTGATAATGAGGTAGTTCCATCTTCACTCGGCTCCATCGCCCCCATCCTTCGCATTGCCACCGAAGTCGAAAGTGAACGCCCTCGAGTCGCCTATCTCTGTACGTTACTGGTTCCGGGTCACGTCACATGACATATTTGCTACATTTTATATACACTTTCTGAAAGTGCCTTTTGCGTTTTGTTTGTTTCTGGTGGAATAAAGGTCGGTTCTATGCATTTGAGAAAGCGCATAGGTTGGACCCGAGCTCCAGTGGCCGGGGTGTCAGACAGTTCAAGACATCTCTACTGCAAAGACTAGAAAGGGTATTTGTTTTACACTTAATTACTTCCCTGGATTGGCTAATTTATGGTTGGAGATTTTTTTTATTAATAATTTATTAATTAATTAGACAAGAAAGGACATGCAATTATCTAGTCCTGGAAGTGACTGACTGGTCATGTGAGTGTGTTAAATGTTAATTACAAAATGATAATTAATAATTGACACTTCTTACTCATTAGCTTGTGATGCGTTCGGTCGTCATGGTCCTAATTTAAAAGTTAATTGAGATTATCTTGCAGTTAGGGACGAGCACACAATCACTAAGTCAGTGTCAGTACACTAAATTTGGAAATTTACTATAATATAAGCATCAAAATAAATAATGATAACTGATAAAACATATAATTTTTTTAATTTTTATTTAAATATTATTTTATAACTTAATCTTTTGTTGATGATACTTTTGTAATTCTATTTATTTCAGTTTAATACATGAGAATAAAATAAAATAGCGTTAGATTCGAAATTTAATAGATTTAAAATTTAGAGCTCGAACATGCGAATCATTTTATAACACGATTGCGTACTCATTTTTCATCCACTAAAATTGTAATGTACTTGTCCTATTTCAAAATGTATAAACTTATTATATTTGCTTTGTATTAAAAATTACTTTAACCATATTTGGACTAAAATTTTGTTTGTTTCTATTAAATAAAAGAAGATGACAGTTTGAATTTGTAATATTATGTTAAATATTTTAAAAAATTTATTAAAATATATCAAACTGCTGACACGATTACAACTCATTTAAGTAGCAGCATGGCATTGGTGTTTGGAAAATGTTGACTAAGGTGATGAACAAAGGGGGTCATACATATATTTTCTTGATGCCACAACTGTTATGGCTTTTTGTTCCCATTTTACTCCCGCCATGAGAAAGGAGCAGGTTCTCTGCGAGGGAGTACTGTAAATAAAATGGAATATTGACCAGAAGGCGAGTCCCCTTTGATTCTATTATCATTGACGGGTTGTACTGTAAATAAAAGGAATATTGACCAAAAGGCGAGTCCCCATTAGATTCTATTTTCCTTCTTATTATCCATCTGTTGCCTTCTCCTTGTTCGTTGAAATGCTTCCTTTAAATTTCTAAAGTCCAGACTCTGTCGGATTATCCGACTATAAATCAGTGATTAGTGACATCAATAAAGTTCTTCATTCAGACTTTTGACATGGTTTACTTGAGAAATCAGAAGAACTCATATGAATTACATTATTATTTGACAGGACAATGCATCTAGTCTTGCTTCCCGGGTTAAGAAGACTGATGCAAGGGAAATAGAAAGCTATTACCAGCAGTACTATGAACATTATGTTAGAGCGCTGGACCAGGGGGAGCAAGCAGACCGGTATTTGAATAATTTGATTTTCTTCCCAATTTCATTATTTCTATGTGGTGTGATTGTTGTTCACCTAAAACGTTATCTAGTCTGCTAATTGACATGTTGGTTCAAATTCGTTGGCAGAGCTCAACTCGGCAAAGCCTACCAGACAGCCGGGGTTCTTTTTGAAGTGCTTTGCGCTGTTAATAAGACTGAGAAAGTCGAAGAAGTTGCTCCTGAGGTAATTCTGTCTCTAATTGTCCTACTTTGGCTTGTTCTGAAAGTTGCTATTATGCTGCATTTGTCATATTCTATTCCTTTTGAATTATTAACGGTTTGATGGCTTAAACTTAAACACTTGTCAAATGTTATTCTTTGGAGTAGATTATTGCAGCTGCTAGAGATGTCCAAGAGAAGAAAGAAATCTATTCTCCATACAACATTCTTCCTCTGGATGCTGCTGGGGCTTCACAATCTATCATGCAGCTGGAAGAGGTAGTATATATAGTGTCGCATGGTCGTGTGTGTTTGCGAGTATCTTTATATTTCATGTTACCTGGTGCCTTGTTTGTTTGATGTTATCTCTTCCCATACCAGGTTAAGGCAGCTGTAGCTGCATTGTGGAACACTCGTGGCTTGAATTGGCCAGCATCATTTGAACCGCAGAGGCAGAAATCTGGGGATCTGGACCTTCTTGATTGGCTAAGGGCCATGTTTGGGTTCCAGGCATGTTGTTGATGGATAAAAATTCATAAAAAGGATGTATTCTAACTTACAATCACTTTATGACCTTTAAGAGGTGACTAAAGAGTTTGGTTTATTTTTGTGAATGCAGAAAGACAATGTCAGGAACCAGAGGGAGCATTTGATTTTGTTACTTGCTAATAGTCATATAAGGCTCCATCCCAAGCCTGAACCACTTAACAAAGTATGCACCAAACTCTTTCTTTTAATTTTTATTTGTTGCAATGATAATGTTTCTAGCACTTGAGAGTTTTAGAAGTTTTTGGTTTTGAAACAATGGTTTGCAGCTGTAGAAAGATCTATCTGTGTTTGTATCCTGATGTGGATATATTGATTATCAGAAGTTAATAAAAAATTCATGTGATTATTTGTTATTTTTTCCGTGTGAATTTCACGTTCAAATGGACATTTTGTAATTGTTCTGCACACCTTCTTTATGATTAAGTTCTCCTGCATATGTTATCCAATGCTTGGGCAGTGGCTTAACCCATGTCTTTTGCGCAGCTTGATGAACGGGCTCTGGATGCTGTTATGAGCAAGCTTTTTAAGAATTACAAAACATGGTGCAAATTTTTAGGACGAAAACACAGTTTACGGTAAGATATAACAGTTCATCTGCTTTCTTTGTTCATTCTTTAGAGCTTAAATCAAATTTCTTAGCATCATCTGGATCATTTTATGCTAAATATTCGTATCTTTTTCCACATAGGCTTCCTCAAGGCCCCCAAGAAATTCAGCAGAGAAAGATGCTATATATGGGTTTATATCTTCTGATATGGGGTGAAGCTGCTAACATTAGATTCATGCCAGAATGTCTGTGTTATATTTTCCATAATGTGAGTATCTGTTGCATTGTTCAATTGCATTCCCTTCCTTGAAGTTTATCACCTTCAATAGTTCAATTGTTTGCTTCTAAGGAAAAGCATACATTCTGTAGTATTATGTGTAACCTGGTATATTTCAGATGGCATACGAACTCCATGGCCTGTTGGCGGGGAATGTTAGCATTGTTACTGGAGAAAACATTAAACCTTCTTATGGTGGGGATGATGAGGCATTCCTGCGGAAAGTTGTAACACCCATTTACCGTGTGATTGAAACGGTATGTTGTAGAACAAATAGGCTGTCCTCAC
>CM046813.1:8246340-8571373 GCA_025617385.1 Murraya koenigii | reverse complement strand
TAGTTATAATAAAAAAAGTTAGAATGATTAAATTTAAAAATCCTTAAATATTGCGGCTAATTGGCCGCGGATCCCACGCGCAAATCATCATCTCCACGTGTTCATCATCTGCATAGCCCCCTCAATGCATGGTCAACACACAATAAAAACTCATAAAACTATTAACTCTTTCCTAAAAAGAATAAAAACTCATAAAACTATTAACTCTTTGCTAAAAAGAAATCATTTTCGATGAGTCCCACGTCCCGTGAATATCGGCTCTTTCCACCGCTTTGCTGTACAAAAACACAAACTTAGAAACCAACAATCTATCGCCACGCAGTCCAATTCAACAGATCCTAAATGCGTGTCAATAAGCCGCAGGAAATAATATTAGACAAGAGTACGACCGGCCACACACTACTCAAATCCCCACAAATAACGTACAAACCGGATCGAAGTTTCCCCTTTGTACAATTGTAGTGTCCGAACCGGAGAGACACGTCACACATTTTCAACTCCATGCTAAAGTACGCCACTACGCGCAGTATGCGTCGACCTATCCACCTTCTTTTTCAGTTCTTCTCCTTCACGTATCCTTAATTAAATTAAGAAACAAAACAACTTCCTTTCTCTCTCAACTACACCTTCAAAAATTTTTAATTTCCATTTCTTGATTATCTTTTCTTATTTTCCTTCTCAATCTCATGCATGCAAATTTAAAATAAAAAATAATACTTAATTTTCGTTATTTAATATTTTCTTTATTATTATTATTTTTCGGTTTGTTACGTGCATGCAAAAGAAAAGGCAATGAAATTAGAAAAGCTGAAGAGCAATTTCAGTAGGCCATCATGGGCGAAACTTGTGCTAATCGTCACTCTCATAACAATCCTCTCTTTCCAAATCACGACGAAGTCCGTTTTGTCGCCCAAACGGGTCAGTTTTCCGGGACCCGATGGAGCGTATATTCGACCCAGACACGTGTGCCGCCGGGGATCGGTACTTACCGAAGAGAAAAGTCGTGATGTCGATAAAGGATTTCGGAGGAGTTGGAGACGGGACGACGTCGAATACAGAAGCGTTCCGGAAGGCGGTTCGGTACATGCAAGGCTTTGGCGACAAAGGTGGGGCCCAGCTGAACGTTCCGGAAGGTTTGTGGCTCTCTGGAAGCTTCAATCTCACCAGTAACTTCACGCTGTTTCTTGAACAAGGCGCTGTTATTTTAGGCTCTCAGGTATTAAAATAATCTCTCTATCTCTCTTTTTATTTTTATTTTTTTAATTTTTTTGAGTGATTAGATAATGACATACAAATTTGAATTAAATGAAACGTCAAAATGATGATGGGAATGAATTACAAATAGGAGCTTATTAGCTTTATTTTTTGTAGCATATGTTAGTCTAATGTATAGTTGAACTTTGAGAGATGAAAAGGGTTTGAAAAGGTGAAATGAAGAATTTAATTTGATGGGGCATCAAATATTCTATTGTGTATTGTTTTGGTCGCGGTTCTTTTGCTCGTTTTGTCCTTTTCGTCACCTTTTTATTTAAATTTAAAGACAAAGAAGGTTGGTATGTGCTTATTTTATTTGTGTTCAGATTTAAGGTCGAATTAGAGGAACCCATCATAATAATGTATGAAATTATGTAAGTGATCAAGTTTATGGTTTCATGGCTCATTTATAAATAATTCTGTTTTGTTTTGTTTCTCATTTGTCTTTTTTTTTTTTCCCCTATTATTAATAGGACATGGATGAATGGCCTATCATAGATCCATTGCCTTCTTATGGAAGAGGGAGAGAGAGATTAGGAGGGAGACATATCAGCCTAATTCATGGTGACCGTTTGAGCAATGTTGTTTTAACAGGTATATTAAGCACAGGATGTGTAATTATTGTATTTGAATGCACAAGCAATGTCTGGCAATGCTTTCACAATGAAAAAGGCGTTACACAAAAGAAGCAAAAAAGAAGATGTGGGTTGCTTTTGATAATATCTAACTTTGAATATTAGCAAATTAATTGGACTTTTCTTGCTAATTGAGGAGAATAAAATAGGCTTATCTTGAATGTTGTCGGATGACTAAATGGAATATTTTATTTTATTGATAATGGAACTAACGGATTGTTTACATCAATAAATGGTCCTTTGCTGCTGCCTTATTTCTAGGTTTAGTAGATGGAAAAATTCTTCCCACACTGTATATTTTTGAAACGGTAAAACAATGATATCATTTGTTGTTTTACACTTATCCCCTAAAAATATTGTTGCCAATATACTTGACATTTTCCCTTTTTATGACGAGTATTATTTTTTGAATTTGTAAAAGTTCATTTGTTTTGGGCTGATGAGGGAAGACTTTGGGAACTCAAATAGATTGGAGAGGAACAGAGGAGAGTTGTTACTTTTGATTGTTTGGTACCATTTAAAACGGGAATGGAAAAGAAAATGCTAATTACATATTAATTGGATCGTTATATCAAGTGTGCTTCTTAATTCTTATTTTACTCCCTGAGAATCAACACTATTGTTTGGGTCCGCGAAATTATATATAAGATAGTTATTTGGGTTTACAGGATATAATGGAACAATTGATGGTCGAGGACAGATGTGGTGGGATTTATGGTGGAACAGAACACTGAAGCACACAAGAGGCCATCTTGTAGAACTGGTGAACTCTAACAACATCCTAATCTCTAATCTCACCTTCCGTAATTCTCCCTTTTGGACTATCCACCCTGTTTACTGCAGGTTCGACATTTTTGGTTTTCAATCTTATTTTCTTTTAATCTGTTTATGTCTTCAATAGTGCCTGTTGTATTCAAGTTTATTGTTTAATATTTGAAATTAAGCTGAATATCTTGTGTTTTTTCTAATTTATAAATTCATCCTTGGAGATAGAACTTTGCCCCAGCCTATCAGCATTTTTATCTTTGTGCAGGGGCCATAGCAATTAGCAACTTAGCATTAATTTGAAACAGAAAAATAATACTTATGAATCATCTACTCGAGCGCTAATCAGCAGCATTGCACTTGTTTCAGGAATGTTTTTATCAAAGGGATGACAATCCTGGCTCCTCTTAATGCACCAAATACTGATGGTATAGACCCAGGTATACAAATACTCTCGTTTCATTCTTATTTTCATTTTTTTCCTCGCTTTTTCTTCCCGGACAGTATTGTCTTTTAAGCTTCTGATTTACAAGCGTATACAAAACATTATATACAGACTCAAGCACCAATGTGTGTATTGAAGATTGTTACATTGAAAGTGGGGATGATCTGGTGGCAGTGAAGAGCGGATGGGACCATTATGGTATTGCGATGGCTCGTCCAAGTTCAAACATCATAGTGAGGAGAGTTTCTGGCACTACCCCAACTTGTTCAGGAGTTGGAATAGGTAGTGAGATGTCTGGAGGGATTTTTAATGTAACTATAGATCAGTTGCATGTTTGGGATGCAGCAGCTGGGGTTCGTATTAAGACTGACAAAGGTAGAGGGGGATATATTGAAAATATCACCATAAGGAATATAAAAATGGAGAGAGTCAAGATACCTATAAGGATTAGTAGAGGTTCTAATGACCATCCTGATGAAGGATGGGATCCCAAAGCTATTCCTAAAATAAGGGGTATTTCTTTTCTTAATGTGGTCAGTGTCAATACAACAAAAGCCCCTGTACTGGCAGGCATTATAGGTACACAATTTGAAGAGATCTGCATGAAAAATGTTAGTTTATTAGGTCTACCCCCATCAGCAAAATGGCAATGTCAATTTGTTTCAGGTTTAACCTGTCAGGTGTTCCCTTTGCCATGTCCCCAGTTACAAAACAAAAGTTCATCCTGTTGTTCTTTTTCATGAGTTTTCTGGGGAAGATTTGAACTTTCGGGTTCAAATGAATTGCATTTTAGGAATGGAAACTGCTTTCAGAAAACTGAGACTTCAATATGAACTAAACTACAGCAAGATTCACTTGGGTAGAAGAGAGTGCAAAACGCTTGAACTTCATTTAAGCAAGACGTTCAATTAAGCTGATTAAAGATCTAGCTGAGTGCCAACTTACAATTTTGGTAAAAGACATGATTTATTCTGCAGTTAGGACTTGCAGGTTTTGACAGGTTTACGGTACAAGATTAGATTAGTTTCTCTGTTAAACAATTTTGCTATGTTTACATTGATTCTTTATTATTGGTTCCAATTCTACAAATTCAGTTTCAGGGTCTTTAAATGAACTTATTGGATTCTGGTTAGAGGAGTTTATAGAAAAATGTAACATGTAAAGAGAACTTGTAATTTATTGATGAATGATGAGTTTAATTCTATTTTATTTATCATACCAGCCCATTATTTGGTCACTGCGAACTTTATGAAAAGAGATTTGTGTTTGTTCTTAAATTGAAACTAGGTGACAAGTGTAGCCATTTAACTTCTGCTTATAGAACTTTCCCAATGTTCTTCCAAAAACATCATGAGGATATAAAAATATTCTGAACAGAACAATGTATCACACAAATAACCACGAGTAACTTCAAAGGAAAATTAGATACATGGTAGGGTAAAATAAAATGTTTAAAGAGAGTAGTTGTCCCACATCACCATTTCCAGAAAACATTGGAACCACACTTGTATTTGTCTTTCCCTTTGCACTCCAACTCCAAATCATCAGAGATGAATGGCACTTTCTGCAAAAAATAAAATAAAATTAGTCAAATACAAAATCAACACCAAACAAATGAATGAATAGAGTTCGAATCTCATAAAAACCTTTTGCTTGGCAAGATCTTGGCAGCCTGTGAAGTTCTCAGGGAACTTGCATGTGCCAAATTGAACAGTGTATGCTCTGGCAAAGTTTGCACCACTTGTTGCCAATCTCTTCTGGTCATTCAATTCCTGGGAAAAAAAAATCCATTCATTGTTGAGAATCAACATACTAGAAACTGATGATCGTTTAGTACTTTTAAGTAAACAAATTATATTAACCTTGTTGGCTTTGCTTTTCTCAAGGTATTCATCGATGACCCCAGCATTAGCAGAAGAAGTAGCAGCAGTGGCTGTGGTGAAAAGGGTAACAGCTAGAAGAGCCATGGCAGCTCTCCTGCCTTCAGTTCCTCTTGATTCTTTAGAAACATCAACTTGTTGAGCTCTGATCACAGGCATTTTGTGGCCTTGCACAGCTGGGGATGAAACTGAAGCAATCTTTGCATTGAGCTCAGATGATCCAGCACAGCCTGAAATGGCATAGCTGCATGCCAATACACTTGAGTTCATGGCTGCCATTGCCGCTGCTGTTGCTCAAATATTTTTTTGTTTTACAAAATGTACAAAGTTGAGAACAAATGATGTGTTAATTTGTTTTTGTGTTAGTGGGTTGTGGATAATTGATTGGAGATTTGATGATGAATTGTGATAAAAGATTGTGGTGGGAGTGTGGATAAGGTTAGATTGCCGCACTCCTATTGGTAAACTTTGCACTTCAATACCACTTTGTGTACGCTTGGAAGTCTTGTGGTGAGCACCAAATTCTGGCCCACTTTGGAATCACAATTTGTGTTCAGTATCTTCTTGCCAGAAGGCAGAAAGGCAGAAAACTGAATACAGATTACACAAATCTCACTTTAATATTTTTGTTTTATGCTTAGTGTAATTCTACCCACAAATTCTTTTATAAATTATTTTTATACAATTGAATTAATTTATATGTAGATACATAAAATTTCATTTAACTACGCAAAATTTCATTCAACTAATTACGTAATGTTACATTATTTTAGGGTAAATGTTTATTTAATTTGTATATTTTGATTTAAATATTTGTTTAATCTTTATATTTTAAAAAATACTTTAAACTACCCTTATAATTAAATATGTTACATTCTTACCCTTACTTTTTTTTTTAATTTTACTGTTTTACAATAATATCATTACAATAATATTTTTTATATTAATTAATTTAACTATAAAAATTTAATTATTAAATTAACTAATAAATATCAGTATAAAATAATTAATATTTTTTGTACACGTAAAATAATCTTGCTAATAATTTATTTATAAATAAATTAATAGCAGTCAACTTAAAGTAATATTAATATCCTTGCAATAATTTTACTAATAGTTATTATGTAAAAAATTATTTATCAAATTAATCCTAAAAGTAAAATAATAACATAAAAATTTTCACAAATTTTTGTGTTACTTTTAAAATTAATTTGATAAATTAATATTTTGTATTTTCTTTAATATTCTCGAAAAGGTAAGAATATTTTTGCAAGGATATAATTGTAAAAAAAAAATAAGAATAAGATTGTAATATATTTAACAGCAATGATGTCTTGAGATATTATTAAAAATATAAACTTAAATATTTAAAATATAATAACTAAGCAAGTATTTATCTCATTATTTTATATAAATATAATTTGAACATTAATTTATAATTATGTCGTTTGAAGACTTATTAGGTTAACATAACAGGTTGATTTCAAGTCACATTACAGTAAAAATATAATATATGGTTTCAAGCAGTTGATACGCGATCGATCCACTTTGAGGGATCAAGGATTCAAGCCCCATCATGATGACCTTAACACCAAAATTACCATACAATATATAATCTGTTTTGTACATTAGCCTAATGACACTAAAAATCCGTTTAGCCCAATTAACCTGTTTATAATAAAACTACGATGTTTCAAAGACATTAGAACAGTACATTTAATTGTGAATACAAGTTTCATCTACAATAATTTCATTGGAATAACATATATCATCTACATACAAATTGCTCTGCAAATATAGACGATCCACTGACAACAATAGGTTTACATTTAAGAAAAATTATTCTATTATCATCTCAAATGTTTATATACATTCTGTACGCAAATGCCTTCCAAAATGATAATCATATAATAGCAATTCTAAGAAGAATTCTGCACATACTCCTATTTGAGAGCTTTCCGGATTAGAATGAGAGAATAGCCAAAAATAAATAAATAACCGCAGGGAACAGGAGGGCAAGAAAAGTGAAATGCTCTTTATAAATGCCAACTAAAGTGTAAAGCAGATCTCTATTGCTACCTTTTCGATGATGCCTCTGCACAGGAACTTGCCCAAAAGACAAATATGCAAGAAACATATTCCTAGATGCATCTTCAGTTTCTTCAATAGCATCTTTACATCTTTCAAACCATTAAGAAACCATATCGTTTATCAATATACATCTTTGGTGGTGGTCTGGTGTATACTAATCCTTGATGAAAAACAAAAAATTGAGAGATTAAAACTCTACCACGAAACAGGTTAAGCTGGAATGCCAAAATCAAATAATGCCATCAGCAAAATCCAATTATCAGATGTCAAAATTATCTATGAAGCAGTTCTTTAGCTTCCAGCTAAGCAATCATCTTAATCTTGACAATCTTTTTCGTTTACGGTTCTTTTTATGTACGGTGGAGCTCTTAGAACTTGAAGGAAGAGCCAGAGTTGACGATGGTATACCAACAGACGTCCTGCCTTTCTTGGAAACCCATTTCAAAGGCAGATTATTAACCACTGCACCTATGTCATCTGAATTGCTCAATTCAACAAGTTGTTTAATTTGATCAAGCATGTTGTGGGTCCAGGCCACCGACAGATCCAGCTCAACTGAGTCATCCATCGGTTTTCTCCACAAGGTCACCAGTATCTCTCTGAGTGACTGAAAAGACATAGAAGGCTGATATCCTTCATTGTTTGCACACACCATATTGACTTTGATGACATGCTTGCAAATATTTCCTTGCATTGACCATGCACAATCACAAAAAGCAAATTCTGATCCAGGATTCCACACTATATGTGTTTGACTGCTGTCTTTCTGGCTTGAGACCCTGGCCAAGAGGTGCTCCTTATCATCCAAGGTAACAGCAGAATCAGGCATTTGCATTGCACGATGCCACGACGTAGATGCAATATATTCCTCCTTAACATTTTGAAAAGAATCACTTTCATCTGCATATCGATCAAGCCAGTAGCTAGAATGCAACTCAGTTGTCAACTTGTGTACTAACCAATCAACTCTCTGGAGGGCACCAAGATGTGAATCATCGAACAATTTTGTTTTCAGCTTCACATGATACACCTCTATGGCACCAGATGCCTCCTGACTTGCAAGTGGAAGAGCTCTCATGGTTGACAGCCACATCTCTGTTCAAAAGATAAACATAGCAATACTTTCTGTTAAAAACAGTAAAGTTTGAGATGATTTCAACAGGATGAGAAAGCATATACCAATGTGAGACTGATGTTTATCTCTCTAAGTGTGTGTGTGTGGAAAAGAGAGAGAGATCTAACCAAGCTTAGGCACCCAGGAGGCCTTGAAATATTCTATAAAGGCAGTTTGATCAACAAAATCCTGAATTAATACTTCCAAGTCAACAAAAGGGTCAGCTCCATCCCATATGCTGTGCAATATATTTCCTAGACGTTTGAAAATTTCCCGCTGAATTTTGATATTGGAGCATTTTTTAACTATGTTTCTCAGCCATGATCTACGAACACGCCATAAGGAAAACATGACAGAACAACAAAATATTTCCCTGAAACAGAAGTGAACTCAAGTATGAGAACGGAAAATTGCACAATTTCAATTCATAATGAAATCCAGGGCAAAAGAGTTACCTTATGGGATCAATCTCTGCCGCTGCATCATCAATCAGAAACCCGCTAATTTTCCATCCAGGTTCAATGCTCCGAGCTCGATCAAGCAGAGCTTTCATCCACTTAGTCACGTCAGGCTTCGCAAAGCTACGTGTGACAACCCATGCGACTGGCAGCGCATGTTGTCTTGAATCAAAAACGAGAAGTGTGCACAAAGGATACTGCAAAATTAGACAGAACATGGACTAAACATCCACCTAAATTCTTCTGAAGCTAACCATATATCCACATAAAAAATTGCACACCTTAAGTCGCTTTATGCCAAATGTTGAATCAGCTGCAATGAGACTGCGATGACCAAAACGGATCATCTGTTGCAACTGCCATTCTGTTTGAATCCCGAGAATGAAAGGATCAGTTTCTGATGAATCCTGATAAAAGAATATGGATTTCTTATTGCGATCAACCCACAATCGGATGCTAGCTTGATCATCTAGATCCAACTCATGGGTAGACCTCCTAATAATCATCCCAAGCTTTTGGACATACTGAGAAGCAAGGCTATTGACTTTTGCGTCAGAACCACAATATCGTTGAATTCCCTCAATATGTTTCTCTAAAACACTCTCTTCTGGAATGCCAAGATAGATCATAGACATAGTTTGCTGTTGAATTTCATTACAAATATATGGAATTTTCTTGGCTCCAGGGCCAATAGCATCTCTGTCAAGGGGCCCATGGCAGATAAAACCTGATTTGTTGACATGACGCCTGTCATTATAAATAAGGAGAGCTAGTGATGGACGAGCATATAGCCTCTTCACTACAAAATGGCATGTACAGCCCCGCATGGACTGAGGTCTGGCAGCACGATTTCGGGTGTTTAGTCGATATTTTCGACTAGGTAACACACCGCCACCTTCCCCATAATTTTCAGGACCAAATGAGCACCAATACCTAAAAGATAATACAAAAATATCGGAACATAATAAATTGAGGGATTAAAACTTGTTGAGCGTGTGTACTAACATCCATCTACTTTTAGGTACTGACATGATCTATTTTCAACCAACAATGTGAGTTACAATGCAAGGTTAACTTAAATATGTTGTCATCCATTATGAGCTACCAAGTTCCAGTTATACTATTAATCTCAAAAGCACTTGGAGTAAAAACTATTACTAAAATTTGACACCACATATATGGTCTATAATCTCTTAACTAAATCAAGGACATATTCAGCTGTTGGTGAAAGGATGAAGAGAAATAGTGAACAAAAGTCAAACTTTCTATCAAGTTGTCATGCCACCTACAGAGTACTTTGGAGTGACATACAGAGCAAAGATGTTAACACTTCAAACTTCTCAATTTATGGCACAACTACTGGAACAGTTTCTAATCCCAAAAAATAGAGAGAGAACAAAATAACTAAATTTTAGGCACCTTCCAACATTGAAATGGCAACAGTTATGATATCCTTTGGAAATACAAGAATGTAAATGCATGTTTGCGTGTATTTTACAAATATGAGACTTACAGCCTATATTCCAAATATTCATCGTCCTTGTACTCCTTCAAGCTTCCCCTTGATCTTTTCCTTCCTCTCTCAATATGAAACCTTGTTGGGCACTCTACATTAGAGCACTCTCCAATAATAAACGAATCAACACGTGCGTAAGGAATTAGTGCTACTTCATCATGGTGCTCAGCCGTGCCAAACTTAGTCCATCTCAAATCGATAGAAGAGAAATCCTCCTCTGGCGGATCTTGCACTTGAATGTCAAATAACGATTCAACTATATCCATCTCCTATAACCCCACTCGTTAATGTACTATAGAACCAGCTTTACATTTAGAATCATATCTGCATATTTTCACGCACAAAACAAAAAATCAAATGACAAACTATTTTAATATACCACACTACTTAATGTAGTTTAAACAACTATATCTACTTATACTTAATCAGGGTACTAACCGACTATGTAAACATTCATTTTCCTCCCAAAAATTTTCATTTCCAGAAATACTTATACAAAAGAATAACCAAATTCATCAAGTAATTAGCTCATGCTACAAAAACAGAAAGGAATAACCAAAGGGACCACAATCATATTAACAAACCATACCTCTAACCTCCTCATAATTATTAATGCGTTTCTTTAACCCTATTGAGTCCATGATCACTCAAAACTTAACCTTGCGGAAACCGCACAAGGGTTCGTCCAATTTACACTCATAGTCCAAATGCAACCTCAATGGACAAATTAAGATAGGTATGTATAGCACATATTCGTGCTAATTTATTATCTGAGTATCAGAAAATACAAGGCAAAACCAATTTTTGGGAGTTTCATCAAGAGGTCATTCCAAACAACCACGAGCAACAAACCTCAAGCTTAGACACTTAAAGAATCAAGTTCATTCCCTATTATCATGTTAATGTATGCAACTTATTCAATAAACCCAATATAGATAAATATATAACTTATTCAAAATTTATGGAAAAATATAATATTTTACAAACTTACAACTCAATAAACTGAAATTCTATAGGCATAGGTTAGGCCAGAAAAAGATAATTATAAATGAAAACGAAACTGAACGAAGAGTAGAGTAGCGGTGACAGTAGAGGCATCAGCTATACCTGTTGCCGCGTAACATATAAAGAGACTTGGCCTCTAATGCTTTTCAGCTATCACACTAGTCTTAACCTGACTCTGTTTTATGTTTGATGATGAAATTTCCCTTGCCCTAAAAATCTAATTTGAAAGATGAAAATTGGCATGCCCTTCTTTTTTGACATAATGAGACTAGTTTCACGTTCTAAAGAATTGGGCTTATATTGGGTCAGAATTGCAGCCTAATATCTATTAAGCCCCGTACTGAGCAATTTTTTTAGTGGGCCTTTTGACACCACTCAAAACTCCTTGTAACACCCCCTTATCCAAACAATCGAATATAATCTATTTTATTTTTTTATTTTTAAATAAAAATTCAATTAAATACTTAAATAAATTATTCTCTTAACAAATTTGTTGTAGTCATCCCATTCATAATTTATATTTCTATTTAATAAAAATGTTTTTTGAGAAAATTATAGGAGTTTAAAGCCATGAAAATAGATAAAAAAATAATTTAAGACTTTAGGATTTATATATATTTTAAAAATATACATTCTTTAGGGTAAAATTTAATGGGAAGATGTTTAATTTTAATATATATGTTTATATTTTGTAAATTAAATTGGAGGTATTTTAGGAAATAAAATCCAAAAGAGGTGTAATAAGGATTTTAGAGGGGTGTTATAAGCTCCCCTCATTTTTTTAATGTCCCTAAGTTTTGCAATATTATTGTTAATTTCTTTTTTAGTGAGGCATATTTACCTTCCAAAAAAATATGAACATAAAAATAGGCATATTTGTCAAACATGCGGTGGCTTAGTTGCGGTGATCGAACGTTCCGAGTGAATTTGATTACAACAATAAAACCAATTAGACTCCATTTGTTGATTTAAAAACACACACACACACACACTCATTTGAAGCAGATCATACCTGCATTTTTTCATATTGCACGTCACTGGTTTGGTCACATAACATTGCCCACTATCAAAGCATTTTTGTAGCATATCAGATGTGAATATAGCAATCATTTCAAAGTTTCAAGTTCAAACTAGATGAATTTTTATCTAACAAAGTTATACATACCACAAAGAAAAGTTCAGGAGTTCTCATATTTATAATTATTTTTTTTTATAAAAACAAATGCCATGATACATTATTTTTCAGATAAAATCCTGGATCTGCCACTAGATTGAACAGGGAAGATTCTTTTGCTAATTGAGAAAAATGGCTCCAGCATTACCTTCATCTTCAACATGAATGTATTCTGTTTCAAGTTTCAACAATAGACTATTTACAATGACAATTGAAATGAGTTTTAAGAGTCATGAGCTCAGAAACAATTTATGAGTTGACTAGCTCCAACCTGTCAAGCCTAATCTCTCAGCAACATTATACATTACTAGTTTATCCCAAACAGAGCCAAAGAGATGCTCCCCTCCGATGGCAAATGTCAGTGCCCATGAGAGTAAAACAACTGTGAAGACTGCAAACCCAACCGCTGATCCAAGAACATCTACAAAGAATATATCTTACAGTTATAAAAACGAACAGCATGGGATAGAAGATGTGAAAAATATATAGTATGTGATATAATAATGCCAAGAAATAGCCCTCCATGTCCAAAATGCAGAGGCACCCAACTCCATCCCACAAAAGGTTGCCTTTCTGTAAACTGCTACTTTCTTGGCTTACACTTTACTGTAATGTAAATACGTGATGCGTAAATAAAAGTTCTCAGTTAGTGCTGGTTGAGGCAGCATGCAAAACAGAATCTGATGCTAGCATCATAAAAAGGCCAGTGACTATATTTTCTCTTAAAGAAAGCATTAACCTATTAAAGTTAGGCCCAAAGAAACAAACATACACCGAAATGGAAGAGCTTTTGAAAAAGCCTAAGCAACAAGAAACCACCAATAACCAGAGCATTAATTTCTACTTTTATAGCAAACCACCCATTAGTCTCACTCATGTACTAATAAGAGCACAATACCATATATAATAAGGACCATCAAATGAACAGATACTCCGAACCACACTCTTGCTAACCTCCTATTTTTGTAAGCAAGCAAGCTGTCCAACGTCTACAAGCTAGATAAATTGAAACATGAAATGGTACGTTTTGTAAAAAATTATATCCTTCCGAAAAATACACCATCGTCAAAGATGTTATCACTCAACCACTCTACCAATTAACCACCTCCCAAATTCTCCAACAAGTAAAGACAACAATGAAGATACTTTTGATAGCGAGGACAGAACCATCTGGACTATTAAGACTCAACAAGCTAATCTTGTATATCAGAGAAGGAAACAAGCACAAGCACAAGCACAGCAGTTACATAGGACATTTGGTGCTAAGCTTTCAATTTAATATTAAACCATAGGATTCATCACAATGTAATGAGATACCGTCAAGGACGTATATGACAAATTTCAACACTAGAAAAATCTTTCCATAATTTAGCCAAACCTCAGGGGAGGTCAAAGAAATGTTACCCAACAATGAAATTTCAATGCAAACAACCTAAGATCAAAAATCTAGCGACAGCGATTGGGGAAACTTACAGTGGCGAATACGAGGGAAAGAGGCGGAGTGGCGAAGAACAGGCCAGAAGTAGAAGCAATTGACAGCCCAAAGAAACGGCAGAAGTGCGAAACCGAACTGATAGAATTTGCGAGCGTAGCTCAATGAATCGTCCTCCGTTAAACCCAACGGCCCGTCGATCGTTGGCCACACCGGCGTCGACGACGTTATCGAGTTCCCATTGCTACCCCTCGGTTTCGGATTCGGGTCGTTGCTCTGTGACGCATCCATTTGACTACAAAAGCACGAAACGGGAATCAATGTGTCTGAAACACTCTCGAAGTGTTGATGGAAATTTCGTGAGAGGTTAGGCTTACGAGTAGTAATTGGGGCCCCGACTTTCGTTGGGCTTTAAACTAAAGTTCTAGAGCTACCAGGGCATTTGAACCCATAAAAAATTTATGATACTCATTTATTGTGAAAAAATTAATTACAAAAGTATTCATAAAAAATATTTTATTAAGTTACATTTGACGTGGCTGACACTCTATGAAAAAATATATAAAAATTTATAATAAAATAGTAAATTTCACGTATTTTTATGTAGGAGATAAGTTACATTAAATATAACTTATCCGGATTCTCATAAAAAATTTATTAATATGTACAAGAATATTAAAATTGAAACATGATTAATTTCGTCACTGTATTCTCAATCGAAGCCTCACACTTAGTAAAAATTTATTTTTTTAATAATATTTTTTTATTGAAGATGTTTCATCGTAGAGCGCTTATTTATAATTACGTGATTAAAATGATAAATAATAAAAAAAATATTATAATTTTAATCGTACGGTTATAAATGAGTGTTTTACGATGAAGCATTTTCGCCGTAGCCCTTTTCAATTTAATTTCATCCAGAGAACTCGTTAAACTCGGTCAAAATTGATAAGAAGATTACAAGGATTAAGATGAATAATGTGAACAATGTCAAGTCCACTTGCATTCCTTTCTCAACTTGAGAAACCTTCACAAAATAGCAGTTATCTCATGCTGTGACATGGGGCCAAATTTTCTATGTTTATGGAGACTCCGCATTCATGCATTTGGCTGCAAAAACGGTGGTATTATTGAAAGTGGCAGTAACCACGTTTTCTGCCGACCACCATTCAGTGTTTTAATCATAACCCACGTTCTAGAAATGCGATTGAAATAATTCTTGAACGACTGGATAGCTGACTTAATTGTCTAAAACTCCTATTTTGGCCATTTGTCCTAGTTAGATCGTTTACAGCATCACAATATGAGCTGGCAGTTGTCATGAACAAGGAGCTTGCATTGCATGTATTCATTCATTGCTAACCGCTTTTTAGTTGCCTATATAAAGAGACCTTGATGCTAGATAACTTCTCATCGCTTATATCTCTTTCCATGTTCTCTTTTGTATCATTTCCATATCTTGCCAAGCTCTTAGCTAGGGCTAGTAGAGAAGCTCCTAATATATATTTTTAGCCAAACTCTCTTGATCTTTTCTCTTTGCACTTAAAAGCTCTTAATACGATCTGGACTGTAGGATTGGTGTTTTGAGGAACCAGTACTGGAAAATGTGAGATCCTAGGGTTTAGGATATGTTTCTGGTTCTAAAAAAGGATTTAAGAAGGGTTTGGTGTGTGGTTACTACTTTTTCTAGCATTACCGTAATAATAACTTAATATCACCTTTCACATAAAGCTTATTTAATTAGAGCTTTTACTTATACACAGATTTTTTTTATACTAAAAAATTTATAAATTTATTAGATTAAATACGTACTTTTAACTATTAAATAGATCATACTAAATATACACTTAAGATCAGAATCTCATACTTAACTGAAAGAAATTTTTTGATAATAAAGAGATGGTAACAGGTTTTGTATCGAGTTTTCTTCTAGGTTAAATACGGTTTCTATGGTGGCTTTGATTAAAGAACATGTGTTTTTCTTTTATCAAATGTGAATGCAGGTTGTAAGAACTCGAATGTTTGATTGCTGAGGTTAATGTTGTTGCTAATTGCCAATTCTTTCAACAATGAAAAAGCTCCCTATTTACAGGCTTCGAATGGAATCCTAATCCTATTTGCTTAGGGCGGGCATGTTTGGCATCTGTGATTAGATTATATTAGATCCCCATATTGTATTAAAATATTACATACAATATTTGGCATTGCATAAACAAAAATTTTAATGCAGTCAAAACTCGCATTATAGAAACCCGCAAGAGAATTGAGTTGGGTTTATACCGGATTGCAAAAAATTTTCTTCTCTCTTCTAAACGCATGAAACAAATTCTTCTCCTCCTCTCTTCGAAATGCACGACGGCCTTGCTCCACCACTCGTGAAGCAATTTTAGTCTTCTATTCTCAATTTCAAACGGACGGCAGTCTTGCTCCACCACCACGTCATCTTGATTTGCCGCACAACACTGCAGCTCCACCACCTCGCATCGCGTTCACCAGCCCATTAACAACTGCAGGCTTCTGCACATTAGTTATTTTTCAATTCAGTTTTTTTCATTCTCTCACAATCCTTATTCCCTGAATCAAAATATGTTCTTTTTTCTCAGAACGAAAAAATTAAGAAGACAATAACTGAAACTTGTTCTCGGGGACAAAAAAATAAAAAGGGCAACCAATTTACGGGTTTCAGAAATAAGAGGAAATACGAACTGGGCTTGGGAAAAGAGAAAACGGCAGCTTTCGAGTAAATTTTGCGGGACACGAAGATTAAATGGAACAAATAAAACCTAGTAAAATAAAAAGAGATACGGGGAAATAATAATGGGATTCTTTTATTTTTTTTTTATTTTTTATTTTTTGGGAGATAAGTCAATAATAGTATGATAAGTACGTAATTATAAATAAAAATAATAAAATAATATTATGTAATAATGATATATAATAATTAAAGTAAGATTGATGTAAAATCATTAAAATAAAGTAAATTTTTCAAAAATAAGATATATAATAATAATTTTTGTCTTTATTATAATAGTAAAATTTTTTTAATATTAATAAAAGGGAATCACAATGGATCATGATTCTTATTCTTTCGTATAATAAAATTCTCTTTTTAGTAGTTATATTTTATATTTTTTTATCAGCATCTCTACTCTTAAAAAGAGTTTTCATATCTTTTATAATAAAGTATGTTCTGTAGTTACCGCTTAAACATATCCTTCATATCATAAATATTATAAATCTTATAAATATAATCTTAAGATTTAGTTATTTTAGCTAAAAAATCATATAACCTGAATTTTTTTAAGCAAGCGTAGCGCCCTCTTGTTAAGGTCAAGAAAAAATGAATGAGAATCGATAATTCATTACAATATTAAAAATTCTTTTTTATAAGCATCAAAAGAATCTTACTATTACAATGAATACAAAATATCATCATTATATCTTATTTCAAGATAATCTACTTTACATATCACATTTACTTGAATAATTACACATTATTATTATTATTATTATAAAATATTATTTTATTACTTTTATTCATAACCATACACTTACTATATTATTATTGGCTTATGTCAGAAGAAGAGTATCAATTTCTTTTCTTAGGAAACAAAATATTTGTTTCCTTATATATATATATATATATATATATATATAGTGAGAAGAATTAACATTTATGCTAAAAAAAATACTTGGCATTTTGCTAAGTACTGATAAATATTATTTTTAAATATATAAATTAAATTAATCATAAAAAATTAATATAATACAACATTAACATAACATAATTAAAAATTAATATAATACAATACAATATCAAATATTATATAATATTATTATACTACAGTAATAATGTAATATTTAATTATATAATATAAATAATGTAATTATATAATATAAATAATATAATACAGTGCGTGAACACACCTTTGAGGTACGAGATTCCTACAAGATAGCTACTCTTTATCAAATGAGAGATATCTCTCTTCTCTTTGGATCGATCAACTTCTTTTATAACTGAATTGTTGCTTGTCCACCAAGTAATGTATGGGACAAAATTAGGATTTTATGTCTTCTAGAAGGTTTTATGAGCTTAGGCTAGAGTCCATCCCCGGAATGAGCTGCAACTCAATTATTAGCCTGCACCTCCAATTGGCTGCTAAATCACTTATGGTCTTTCGATAGTTGTTGGTGCTCCACTAACTTATTCTACAAGTCATTCTTTTATATGCCAAAGTCTCGTAAGTAAACTTAGCCACGGATTCAACATAAATTAGCTCCAACTCACTCGTAAAAATCTAGTGTATTTTAAAACCACAACTCACAACTTGAGTCCACCACAAAATGTCTTGTGGTATGAACCAGACTTTTGGGACTAGCTTCAAGCTTTGTTGGGTGGAAACACATACCTTTCAACCCTTCAGTAACTCCCAACTATTACGATTTAAGTCTGAACACTCTTTTAACTAGAATTACCAAACGACTAATAACAAGATCATTTTGACTTTTTTAAAATGCTTAGCACTAAAATCACTCCTAATCCCCCTCCTAACAAGGATAGAAGAGAACTCGAGAAAGAATTCACCAAGAAAAGTAAACTGTTGAACAATATATTATTTCCAGCATCTTCTGCTGTTCATTTTATCCATGAAACATATACTAATCTTAATCTACACAATGACAACTCTCACCAAAAATTATGACTGGGAAAAATCGAAGTTCCCCAATAAAACATGGTATACAGGTTGGGAAAAAACAGTGGTAGTGTATTCTTTCGAAAGAAAAAATAACACCCAGATGCCCAACGCAATCCAATAGAATCCCATTTATCACTTCCAAGGGGAGTATCATTCTTGAACACTTTTTTTCCTCTTCAACTAAAACTGCCAAGACAGTTCTCCATATTGTACAACAGCATTCATGTTGTGAGACAGTAATACAACATTAGACATTCTCGTTTGACGCAATCGTGAAACTATGGAATATATGGTCAATTTGCAACAGATGCAGTGATTTACGACGGCTAATACTCATCCTGATTGGGATCTCTCCCACATTTTGGCTCTGGCAAAAAATACTCCAGCCAGCAAACCTGTATATTACAGTTCATTGAGATAATCCGATTGAAAGAAACTCATACTAGCAGTTGAGAAGGTTTTTACAAGAAAATGTACAACATATCTTTCATTTAAGCCATTTAAATAGAGCAAGCTTACCAAAGAAGATGCTCGCTGAATTTTCTAGACTGGTAGGAACCTTGAAAAGAAGGATGCCAGCAACTGAAAGAGGGATCTTATTCAGTGATCCTACCAGGCTGCAGTTTGCAAATCAGTCATGAGAAAATCTAACCCAAATGGGTCAATAGAACATTACCACTTCAAAGTAAAGCACCATAATCCCAACTATTCAAGGGCTATAATAACTTGAAAATTAGACCTAACATGGCAATTTTTCACATTCAAACTGAATCTGGTGCTCAAGTATTAGAATAGGAACCCCAACTGGAAAACACCAGTCAAAACCAGAGGAATAACACTTCAGCATCTATTAAGCTGCATATACTCCCTATTATGTTAGCCAACAATTGACATCAATCTGAAGACTAAAATCAGGCTATTCAAATCTTATTTTCAGGTCAAGTTGGACAGATAGTAAATTATTCCATACGCTAATGATACGTTTTCAGGCTTTGCACAAAGCCTTTAAAACCACCTTAGTTTAATTTAGGATACGTTTAGTCATGTCTCAATAGGACTGACCCATATTGCATCACAAAATATCATCATATTGGCCAAGGAACTTTTTACCATCTTACCTGTATGTGGTAGCTCCAGTTTGATGAAGAAACCACATGGAAGTGAAACTGATCGCCAGACCAAGAAATCCACTTAATGTCATTACTAACCAGAAGCTAGGCAGCCTCAAAAGTGGTCTGCAGACAATCATATTTCAAAGAGTTCAGTTATCATGATAGATTTGGTTACATGCATCAAACATAAGATTTAAAATTACAAAGATATAACAAGCCACAGATGAGTTATCATAAAGTTATGATTAAGTTCATCAGATGTGGAGTTAAAGAAAAGAATAAGCCATATACACAAATATAAGAAACAAAAATGTCAGTATAGTATGAAACATGCAACAGTTACTTTCAAGGTATCCACTCAAGCAAGCAACATACTAGCTCTTGAAATCATGTCTGTAAGGTTATCCAAAAAACAAAGAAAAGTGGGTTGAGTTGAAAAACATAATTGACCTCAGCTTTATAGTCAAATAACCAAAAAGGAAACGGAAAAGGCCAAAAAGAGAGGGGAAAAAAAAAAACTCACGTTCTAGAAAGGTAATCCACCTCGTTGAAAACAATAACAAGAAGGACGCCCAAAGGTAAGGAAAGGCTGTTATTTAGCAAGACCATTGAAAACTCATTCAAATTTCCAGACTTGGTGACTTGTTTGGCTGTATCCATGACCCTACGCAAAGTCAGCTGCACCAACAAAATTAAACAAGTAAATAGTCCATTAACTAATTTTAGATTTAAATTGAAACAAAACAAGTTAAAAGGGAATCTGAGAAAACCAGTACTCAGATACACGATCATGAAAGATGAACAAATTATTTATAAAAGATACCAGTACGCAAATCATTAAATTAGAAAACAGACCCAGTCCAAAATCATGTCTTTGACCGTCTGACTGAAAAAAAATAAAAAAAAACCTTGACTGGTAAAAACCAGTCAAGAAAAAATAAAAGAGCTTTTTGATACCATCTTTTATTTATAATAATTATTTTTTTCTGAAATCCAATACCAGGCATCCCAAAAAGCTAAAAACTTGCATGTCATATATATATATATATAGGTAAAATATTTTTTAAAAAATGAAAAAGTTATTGTCCAACTTCTACAAAGGAAAACAAAAACAGTATGTTAATTTTTTGGCATTTCTCAAAGCCCCTTTTTTCATTTTTACCAAAGAAATCATACTCTTTTCCATTAACAAATGACATACTAGAAAATCTTTGCCATTTTGGGTAATGAAAATGCCAAATTTAAAGTACCATTTCCCAAAAACAGTACGTTAATTTTTTTGCATTTCTCAAAGCCCCTTTTTTCATTGTTACCAAAGAAATCATACTCTTTTCCATTAACAAATGACATACTAGAAAATCTTTGCCATTTTGGATCATGAAAATGCCAAATATAAAGTACCATTTTCATTTTTTAAATTTTTACCAAAGTAATAATGCTCTTTTCCATTTACAAATGCCAAACTAGAAAATCTTTGCCATTTTGGATCTTGAAAATGCCAAATTTAAAGTACCATTTTCATTTCTAAAAAGAGTTTTAAACAACACCAGTTGGAAAATATAGCAAATGCACCCTTAATCTCTTGATATTGTTCCATGAAGATGCCTTAAAGTGATCATAAACACAGTATAATGAAATTTGGTAAAAGCAAAAACGTCATGCATTTATCATATGTAAAATATGTATTTGTCAATTTTTTTTATATAAACACTCATGATGTATTCTGAAAAATTATGGTGCTCTTCGACCATCTTGCACAAGCACGCATTTCTTTCTATGATGTACAGGAAGTTCATAATGGTATCACCCCAAAATGTTATGCAACCAACACAAAAATGCTCTCATTTCATATTTCAATTGACAAGAAGTCTCCTAGCCTTTCTTTTTTTTACAGTGAACGGTATTCAGTCAATTACAAGCACATAATTCCCTTTTATTGTGACAGTCTTAATGTAATTTCCTGCTCCTTACTGCAAGATGAAAACATAATTAAAGGCATGTCTTGACTATAATATTGATATCAATATTATAAACTGATACCAACTATGATGCATGTGCCCCCTTCAATTTGCCTAGAAGGTTGCTTAGGCAGTTCTCCACAGGTAGGAAATATAAACTAGCAGACTAATAACAATAACAACACATATTACATGGCCTTATGCTTCCACATATTGGTTAAAATGATGTTCAAATCTCTACGGAAAAAAGGAAGGGAAGTATGAGAGAATGAAATTATAAATTTCAGAAGAGTGTAATAACCTCCAAATCATATACTTACAGAATATGATGCAGTTAGGAAACAATTTATAATCTGCCATGCATAGCCAACAGCATGAAAAGATAGATCAGTAATCCCTCCAGATATTGCTGAGATGATCTGCACCAGCCAAAGGCAGGAAATCTTTTTATTTGGAAATACATAGGAATTTGAAAACCACATTAATCTAGCGGATAAGGCAATCTTTGCAGGACTAGGCAGTTCATAATTAATAACCCATCCACTTTTGGGCAATGTTGAATATGAACAACAGTGTTTGGTAACAATTACAAAATGCAAGGCAAATTACAATTTATTTTGACAGGCACAAGAATAAACGAGATGCGCACAAGCCAACACAAAATGCAATATCCCTACTGTTTGGGCTCAGATTTGGCAAGTCAATGACTTTAGACTGAATTGTATTTGTCAAATATGCTAAAAGAGTGAATATAAATCATTATGAAAAGATGTTTTTGAAGTATAAAAAAAAATCGAAGGAAAGAAATGAGAATACAAGATGTTTCATGGCCAAAAAAGAATCTCTCAACTAGAAGAATGAAAATATCAAGTTGATTAAGTTGTATGATAATATCAAGTTGATTAAGTTGTTTTTTATCCTAATTTGGTACCTCAAAATAAAATTATTAAAAAAAAAAAATCCGATATCATAGTAATTGAGCATACCATTAGGAAGAGGGCAGCCCAGACTCTGTTGTCATGACGCTTGTGGAACAAATACATTTCACCAACAGCAGTTATTACATTGGTAACATTCTTCAGTACCGTGACCATAGCTACATTTATGTATTTTAGACTGCAGATAAATTTAAACATAATTAAGTTAAAAGCTGATGAACCATGACCTGTAAAACAAGAAGTAAATGAAGTTGCAACAATTATTAATCTTGTGAGTCAATTTATTGATTGCCCATGATATACCTCAACGACACGACAAGATGGGTAACACAAGAAGCACAAGGAAAATCCACAAGTTATGGTAAGAACTGGAACAAAAACGGTCTGGATATCTCCAATTACATTAAAAGACTAGGACAGAAGATGGCTCCAAGACTTGACAAGTATATCATCTTTTGAACCCTTATACATAGTTATGGTAAGAACTCCCCATTTAATTTTTTTTTTTTTTCCAAGTTTTCCTCATGTGATTAAATGTATCAGAATGACAACTAGAATCCTAAACCTATCATACCCAAGGCCAGACCAGTAACCCTGTTAAGTAACAACAGAACCCAAAAGCTAAAGCTCATAAGTAAAAACTCAATAATAGAAGCTCTAGTACGCTGATGCATGATAATCTTAAAACTATGGGAGAGAAATCAAGAATTGTTGTACTACTGAAAAGTGAACTTGATTATGTATTGATTATGGAGTTCTGATTAGAATAGAAGTTTAAAACAGATGGGAATCCACAAGAAAGCCAAAAGGTTTTTCGAACAAGATTTTACTGAAAAGATAGGAAAACCACCATTGGGCTTTTTTACATGAAGTAACCGCTGTAAAGACTCAAAAATGGACCTTTTCACTAAGTAGCACAAGACCTCCACCATTGCATCCAAAACCAGCCCCCAATGGTGATATTAATCCAAGTACTCCACTAAATTAACAAACAATAGGACCACCTTTTCAGTTTGGACAAAATCCCAAAAATCAGCATCAGCGAAAATCTGAATGAGCTCAAAATACTAAACTAAATTTTAGTGGTCCTAAAGTTAAGTCTAGGTCTCTGTAATCTTACACATCAAGTCTCAACAGATGCTTTTCGTAACCATTACTGCTTAACTTCTAATACACTATTTCAAAGTCAGTGGAAAAGCTACTTGATCAAAACTTCATTCCAACAATTAAACTTACAACATTATCTTCATATGAAATCAACATCAGGATAAACACTAATGGGAATTAAGTTCATACCTAAACATGCTTGTAATGAGCATCCCAACAAATATAACATTTACAGGCAACCAGACCTTAATCAGTCTCCAGCTTAGTGGTTCTGTTGATATTACCCCGACAAAACTCAATATAGTCACTGTAATCACCGAGATAAAATTCTGCATCCACATAAGTGTTATAAGCTGGTCAGATTTCAAAAACTGTTTCTAAGTATGTAATTAAATGTATGAAGTAAAAGCTAGTCAGATTTCAAAAACTGTTTCTAAGTATTTAATTAAATGTATGAAGTAAAATTCCCAACAAAAATTACTTCCACAGTGCAAAATCAAAAACCTCTATTTTAATTTAATTAGGCTATTACCTGGTAGACCATTAAAGATATCCCAGCATCAAAATTATAGCCGGAAAGTACAAACTTGTTAACCAATATCATACTGCAGGAGGAAATGCAATAAGCGAAGCCAGACAATAAGGCCTGATTCGGTAATTTAACTGCCCTGCTACCACGTACTATTCTATCTCTACCTTTTTCCAGTCTACCACCTTCAAGATCAATTTCATCATTTTCAAGGGACTTTATGGCAGACAATGACCTGTATGAGATATGTACACGACAAATAAATGACTAGTAAATGCTAGTAAGATTTCTTGTGACTAGTGCCTCAACAGATGAGAGAAAGGGAACAATGCATGTAATTTGACAAGTATGTAGTAGCTCAAATTGAACATAGATCAAATAAATGCATTAAAGAAATGAAGAAAGAAGGAAAGGATTTAGAAAGAGTAGATTCAGTGATTGAAAAAATTTGCACTTAACTTCAGATTTGACCCTCATGCTTAATTCAATCATTATACATATTAACATTAAAATATAAAGAAAGACTAACAAACACTAATAAGCCTTGCTTAGTATCTTGTTAAAGGAAAACAAATGAATAAATTTGGTTTCCAAATCTAATGTCGAATTCAGTTGAAAGATGAAAAATGATATTTAGCACTAAAACTGACTTCTACTAATAGGAATCAACTTTAACAATTGGTCATATTGATCAATTGAAGTAAAAATCAACCAAAGAAAGTTCTCATCGGAACTAGCAATCACCAACTTTCATTACGAGTTAGCACATTCCAAGGACTCCCAACCCACTTGCAAGACATTACTTCAAATCTCAGCTATTAAAAAAGTACACTTTCCATTCTTATATCAAAACTGGTTTTCTTCTTAGCTTCATTTGCACATGGCTTACTGATGAGATACAATATCGCAGAAAGCCCTGTATTTTTCTTAAAATAAGTGTTGATACTTATTTAATGGCTACTATATAATAGCAAGCATTATTTGTTCCAAAAATTCTCTCTCAAGTACAAGGTAAGATTAGAATCTTATGAGGAACTATTGAATAGGAAAAAAAAAAAAGGTAAAAAAATAAGTGCCAAATATGTTAAGATGCAGCATTAAGTATCACAGCCAACACCATAAGGAGATAGTACTTCTGAGTGAAGTATACCTGCTAACAATATCTCTTCTCACTGGACTAGAGGACTGCTCTACCACTCCATTCGACTCATGAAATTTCTGGCCTCTTTCTCCATTCCACTTAACTTTACTCATATCATCTGCATGATTTCTTTCGAAGACCAGATCAGGGGAATCTAATGAGGCACCTGCCGACAGTGCCCTTCACCAGAAAAAGTAATTATAATCATCAATTTCATGTCCCAGATTAGAAACAATAAATTACAAAACTAATATCAGCAGTGGAAGTCTCAACTATCATAAGTACAAGAAAATGGTTTTAAGCAAACTGGTTCAAGAACACCCAAAGGGAAAAAGTCTTAGACAGCTCCCCAAATACATAGGCTGCTAAGGGCCCCAAAAGGAGCAGCCCAGTTGGTTGAAAGCTTCAGATCTGGTGCTTGGCTGTATCAAAGTCTCAGGCTTGATCCTTCTAGTGAGCTTAAAAATTCTACCCTTTGTTGTCTCATGGATCGTGGGTTTGGAACTTTGGGGGGCCTGACTGACCCCCAGTTTAGGGCCTGGCCAGGCAGGATCCATGATCCAAGTCGATGTGGGAGTCTAGGTTATCAAAGTAAAAAACACATAGGCTGCTAAGCAATTACAATAAAAGAATGAAAGGAAAGTCTGCTGTCAAAGACTGGGTCACAACTTCAGAACTCAGAACTACAAACACCTACCTGCCCTAAAAAATTAACAAAGGCCAACAGATGTTGCTTCTAAGATCTGATCATGCAATCAGGAATCAACATCCTCACTCAAGTTAACTCCAGAAACACTAATCACAGCACTTTTTGCAGATACAACTTCTGCTCAGATATTGAGCTTGACATAAAATCTCTAAAACTGCATTTTAACCCCCAAAATAAAAATAAAGGATTTCCATATCCTTCATTAGAAGGACACTTTAAAACCAAAACAACACACAAACTAGTCGCATCCTTGTTATCATGGTTCCACAAATCTAAAAATTGCTTCCAATTTTATGACAACAAAAAATTGAGAATCAGCTGCATTCATAAATAGTTGAATAATTATCAAGTGACCTAAAAAAGCAAGAAATAAATACCATCATAACTCAATACTCAAATCAACTGACTCTCTGATTGACCTTTTCCTGTCCAATCCAGCAATGGAAACAGCATCCATTTAAGATATAGAGTTAAAAAGTATCCTAAATTACATGTAAAGTTGGAAACTATTCGTCCAAAAATAGAAAGATGCAAAAAGCAGACAAAGTTTTAAAATCTAAATTCATATACATACAAATTAAGTACCCAACTTTCTGAAGATGATTATTAATGAAAATCAGCAGCTAAATAAGAAAACAAGTAAGTAAGATAAAGAGATTACCTTGAACCCATTAGAGCTAAAAGCTCAAACAACTGCAAATAGAGGCTTTTCGATCACCAAGAACCCATCAAAAGCTCAAAATAGTAATGATCAAAAAAATTCAGGGGAGTCAAGGGTTGGCTTAATCAAGAAAAACGAAAGCTACCCTTTTGAGATTTGAGCAAGAAAAAATAAAAAAAAAATCAAATGGGGTTTTGTCACTCTCACTCCTTGCAAAATTCAGAGAGAGATACTGATTGATTATGAAGTGAACTGTGAATGAACAAGGTGAGATTGAAACGAAGCGTTTTGAGTACTCAGGAAAGAACTTCAACCGAAGAAAGTGAAAAACAACAAGTTTTGCTTTGTTTGATTTGTCTGAGATTTGAGAATTGTGAGTGGGAGTTTCCTTGGAGTTCGACTTGTCATTGGTAATGATACTGATGCGTACGTTAAAGACAATAAGTAATAAACTAATAAAATATCTACTTGGGGTAAAATATTCCTTAAGTCTCTATAGTTTAAATTAATTACTTCATCAGCCCTTATATTTTAAAGCTTATCTAAAACGCCCCTATAGTTAATTAGTTACCAGACCTTATCTTTTTTTCCCCCTCTTTTCTTAAAGGGTATTCACATGATATTATTATAACCAATTTAATTTTATTTATGCAAACTTTAATAAATTTTTGTCCACATATAACTAAATATTTTTAAAAAGAACAAAATAAAATATAATCATTTTAGGTAAAATATTGTGTTAATTATTTAAATAATTAATCTTATTATAAATAAGTTAACTTTGACCAATTAACTCTACATAACTAATAAACAAGTGACACAAATTGAACATAATTATAATTATATCATCCTAAATCAATTTGAAAAGATAATTTTTATATCGCGTTTATTGACTAATCATGTCATAAATTGTCATTAATATTGCATCATCGTAATTGTGGTTTTGTCAAAAATTAGGAGCTTGTAAAAAAAAAAATGCAAGCTATATTTGTGATTTTGTCAAAATGCAGGGACACCAAACGTTAGTTCCCCCTTATGTTTTTTACTTAAACTGATTATTGTATCATCATCTAATTTTATGTAAATTTGATATCAACGTAATAAATCCTTGCTTAATTAATAATTAATGACCGGACTGAATATGCAAGGTTAGGTTTGAACAAGAGATATTAATTAAGACAAATTTATTAGGTTAATTACTAAAATCTAAGCTTAAATTATTAAACAATTCCATCATACCAGCCTTGCACAAAACCTCCCCACCTCCTCCAAAATCCCATTGCAACCTCAAACAATCTGAAAAATCACCACCAACAACCCAGCGCATCCTTTATATCCCTGCTTCATTGTCTCTTAAATTGAAGAAAGTGATAATAAAATTAATAAGTTGTTACATTTTGTAAACCTTTAGTAGTGCAGAGTTATGCAAAAAAGTGAATATTCATGTGATAAAAACACTATATTTTGAGTAAGAGTTGAATCAGAATTTCTTAAATCTATTAAAGTACTACCTATTGCCTTAACGATTATGATAAAAAATATAGTAAAATGTTATTTTTTTAAACTTTAGCAGTGCTAAATTACAATTACTTGAGATTATACAAAAATATAAGTAATTCATGTGGAACTGAACATTATCTTTCTATTCTTATTTAAAACATAATTATCATATTACTTAATACAGTACAATACGAACAGCCAAATATGCTTATTTTGTGAAAAAAAAAATAATAATACTGAATCAAACAATAACATAATTATGAACTGAATGTCATACGAAAACTTCATCATGCAAATTGAAAGGATCCCAACAAAGAAAAATTCAAATTGAAAGGTTCTCAACCCAAAAAAAAAAAAAAATGTTGAGTCATTAGCTGTCCATTATTAAATTAAATAAATACATAAAAGAAGAAATATCAATACACGGTTTTAGTTCAAAGTTGACTAGTTGCAATTGTGAACTTTCAACAAACACTTTCCATTCTCACATAGAGATGACAATAGGGATCATTTCATCTAGGTCCTTGGCTCAAAATACAGCTAATTCCCAAATAATTTAAAATTCATCATATAGGTCCTAAAAATGGTTGTTCTAGTTTTATTTCATTAGCATTTGTCCAGCCCTGAAGGTCAGTCCAACTGATTAAACAATTGAGACTTACCTAATGAGTTTAAAACTTTTGATATTTTATTTATATTTAAACCAAACACATATAAGTATTAATCAATTTAATTAATAAAGATTTGAAATTCAAATACTATTCACATAGATTGAGAGGACTTGGCTTTCAGATTCATGATCCATGTGATCCTTTTAAAAATATATATCACTTATTTGTATTTATATGGGACTTTATTGTGTTAAGTCATATTTTTACCAATTTCAAAATAAAGTACATGTCACTTTCCATCAATGGTTGGTCTTTCAAGCCTTTTAACAGACAGCAATTTGGAATACAAATCTTGACAAGATAACTACATACAGTTTTAGCAGTGAATCCACCATGCAAAGTTAGACAAAGAATATTAGAAATTTAGGTCACTGATAACTAAAGTTAGATGCACATCCATTGCAACATTAGTGGGTGGATAATGACCATACTTTATATGCAAATCAACCTCAATGGCAATAGAAAAGTAAATGATTTGAGTTGTGTGGAGCTTGGGCTTCAAATGAATATGCATTTTTTTTTTTTTACCAAACTTTGTGGAAAGAGAGTGCATCTCAGTTGTCACAAATTTAGTATAAGTTGTAGAGCATTTTCTTTTAAACAAAGATAGAACAATGAAGGAAGACAAAAATGAAATGATCTCTTTAAGAATTGATCCTGTCAATATAAGAGGACTTTCGATTTTTAATGAAATCTAATATGCTTACTCCATCTCCTTGCATAACAATCTTTCCATCTTCCATGTAAAAAGCACCATCTGCATGCTCGAGCTCTTCTAACCGATGAGTAACCCACAAGGCTGTAACTTCTCCAGAATCACCCAACGAATTTTTTACGGCATTGATCACCCCAAGCTGGTATAAAATAATGAAAACAAATCTTGTTTCAGACATTGGCAACAAACTAGAATCAACAGGTTTGCTATATATAATGTATATGGGCAATGTGCAAAAGCCAGTGCAAGCATTAAAAACTAAAATTAATGAAATGGTTATTAATGAATGAGAAATTTATACAAGTCTTAGCTGTACTTCATCGTGTTCCTTTCTTGCTTTCAAACTTGACATCATTAAGCATTGTCTACACTCAATTTTGGGTCTATCGCTTAAATTACCTGATCATTTTCATCCAGAAATGTCGTGAGCTCATCCAGTAGCAACACTTTACATGCTTCAGCTAAAGCACCAGCAATGGCAACCCTTTGTTTCTGACCACCACTGAGAGTTTGAACTGGTCTCTGAGAAATTCCTCAGTAGATAAACCCATTATATATGTGTAAGAATCTCAGCCAATGCCTGAATTATCTGAAGTAAGAAATCTACCTGCAAGTAGTTAGACATGCCAACAGCATCCAATGCTTTTGCCACCTTGGATCTGACTTCATCGTGAGTCAGATTCAGATTACCTAGGCCAAATGCAACATCAGCTTCTACTGTAGGCATCACTACCTGAATCATGGCAGATGATGCCACTGTAAATTTGCTCAATTATTGCATACTGATTTTTTTATAAGAATAGTTAATCAACTGGTCGATTGATTATCTAACTTCACTAAAATAATCTGAATGATCAAATTTCAAGTGGCGCTATGTTCTAGTCACGGAAAAAGTTGGGAAAAGGAAAAAGATAAGAATACCAGGATTCTTTTTATTTTAGAAAAAATTGCCATAACCGATCACAAATAGTAATAGTATAAAAGCAGGATTAATGAAGTATAATATTACAAAAATTCCTGAAGACACTCCCGGTTTAGAAGGCAAGAAAAAATTACCTACCCTTTACCCATCATGTTCAAACAATCAAAGACAAACTCTGCCAGGGTTTTCACTAAGAAAATTGGGAGCAACTTGGAGAGAATGATACCTCAACGCCAAGGTGGAGCTCGTCGATGATTTGAAATTATTTTATTTGTTAGTTTGGAGACAAAGTTGACAACTGAAATCAAAGGCTTTCTCTCCTGAATACGATTGACTCACCACAGACAAATTCATTGGAAAAGTTATGCAACCTCCAGTTAGAGTAGCATGAATTCAGGGACAAAATCAGAACCTTTAACAACAAAAAGGTTCACCAATTATTTTCCAACAGTCTGGAGCTATGGCGACCATAAGACTTCAGCTTGTAGATAAAATGCAAGAAAAGTAAATGAATAAATTTCTCCTAGTTCGTGACATCTGGTTTGCAAGAAAGAACATCAAGGAAAGACAGGAAAAATTTATAATACCGTCCTCTGGCTCCACTAAACTTTTCTGCCAAATGACTGGTATTTAATAAATAAATTAAAAAAAATGGGAACAAATTTCCTGCAAATGTAGGTATTATTTATAATTATATCCAAAAGATGAAACCGAAAGTGAAGCCAACCTGATGGTCGGGGTTTTGGAAAACAAAACTCTTAGGCCTTTTAACATACACATTCCCGTTTGTTGGTTTCAAAAGACCTGCCAAGATCTGCACAGTCCAAAGGGAAAAACCAGCAGATCCAACATTATTCATTTGCTCAATTGTATGCTTCAACACCAAAGAATTATAGCAAGAACACACGACTTAGAACACACATCACAGTCACCATACAAAATATTAGTCACATATTTGGTAGTCATTTTTAAACCATTAAGACCAATTTTAAATATCAAAAACAAGTTTTTCATTTTTCAGTAAAAGTAATTCCTAAGAGAATTTCTCAAGTGCTTGTCCTGTTGGGGAATTTTAATCTCACCCAAGATCTTACAAGTAAAAATATCAAACAAATAATAAATAGAAAATAGATAGAGAATAAAATCAATTACACAATACAAAAACTTACATGAAAAATTCTTATACCGGAGGAAAACCATGGCAGCCAAAGACGATGAGAGAAAAACCCATTACGTAAAAAATTATTACAATCACTCTAGTATTTTTCTCATACCCAAAACACTAATAACATTGAATCTTTCAATAGATCTACTGTTTCTCTCACATGGAGTTGGAGAGGCTTGACCTAGGATTTCTAAGTATTCAACCCAAAAGACTAGTCTATTAGGTGGAGTAACCTATCTTATTCATAAACCCAAGTAACTCTCCTTTAGCGGCCAATGAAAGACACCATTGTCGGACCCTGATCATTTCATCTGAAACACCTGATTTATTTCATCACCATATTCTGGCTACTAGGATTTGACTTTGATACCAATTGTTAGGGAGCTTGGCCAAAGACTTCTACGTATCCAATCCAAAAGACTAGTCTATCGGGTGTGACTTATCCAACTTATAATCTTAAATAACTCCCCTTTACTACTTACTAACCAATGCAGAACATAACTTAACATGTCCAAACAAACTTTTTTTATCTTGAAGAAACTTATTTCAAGTTATGTTTAGCAAAGCACTTTATAAGTGTTTTTACAATGTTTTTTTTACAAGAAGTGATTTTACCATAAGTGTTATACTCGAAAGCTCAAAAGCAAGCATCATAAACTCAATCCAACAATCATCAAAATGTTACGAGAACAGGATCCAAATACGCCTAAAAGTATGCCCCAAAAGCTCAAGCAAGAAAAAAGCACATGGGAAACTTAATGTACCTTCAAAAGGGTAGATTTGCCACAGCCATTAGGGCCAAGAAGCATCCACAGCTGCCCCGAAGGAACCGAAAACGAGCAGTCCCTAAGAATCGGCACCAATTTGCGTTGCTTTGTAGTGATTGAATAGTTCAGATTGCTACATTCAATTGCAACACCACTCTCAGCTCCATCAATCCTGCACATACCCCAAAAAACAAACGTTTTACAACCAGACCCAAAGAAACAAAAAAGGAGTAGCAGAATAGCCCCCCAAAAACGCACACAAGTTGTTTGATAAATTGCCTAGCCGAAAAAAAAAATTGAAAAACTCTGTTTGAAATCGAACCTGGAAGGACGGATGGAGTGAGGCGGAGAGAGAAGATGAGGTGTAACTGTAAAGGAGCGAACGAGCCTCATCGCTTGTAAATTAATATAAGCAATCACACTTCAACTGCTTCGCGAACTGCATTTGAATAATTTCGGCTAACTTGAACTTGTCTTCGGCCTGTTTTATGTGATTTTTATGTTGAGTTTCGTTTTATTAATTTTTTTTCAAATTATTGTATAATATTAATATATTACTCTTATAGAGTTAAAATAATTACGAGACTAAAACAAAATTTTCAAATACATAGTGTGAATAAATTTTAGGAGAATAACACGAATTATTTTAAATACTTGAATTTGTTTCTAAAATTTTATTACCTGGTCACCGTTTGAAAGTTATCTTATTTTATTTTTTTATAACAAACTACAAACTGAAAATTGAAGAATAGATATGATATTTTAATATACAATTAACTAACTTTTAAGTTTGATAAATATGGAATAAAAACAAATTCAAAGAGAGATCAATACGTAATTTTTTCTAAAATTTAATTTGACCAAAAAGAAAAGAAGTTGACTAAAATCTTAAAACAATGAAGGTGTAAATGTAAATAATTGAATTTTTTTTCTAAGGCCCTTCTTCTTTTTCTTTTGTAGAGTAATGTGACATTTGGATAAATAGTTTGTACTATCGAGGAAAATATGATATATCATTAATTAATAAGTGATAGTAAAATTATCAACTTAATGTATATATATTAAGTATAATATTAATGTTTGAGTAATGGTACAGCTATAAATTTATACACAAATTGGCTGGCACATTTAGTTGGATGAAAATACTGTGGTTGCCGGTTGGTTAAGTTTTCTAAGTTGTCAATATATTTTATGAAGATTTTGAAACAAAAACTTGAACAAAATAAATGAACTGAAAAATTCTAAAAGAAAATTGAAATATATATATAAAAAACCAACGGATTTTTGTCTATGAAACCTGGCCGTTGGGAATAAAAAGTTTATATATATATATATATATATAAATGTACAATCGTCCCTTATCTCTAAAGAGCCACTCTTTCTTCTACATTCAACTGAGCTCTCATCATCATCATCATCTTCTTCTTCTTCTTCGTCTTCTCTTCCATGGCGTTCTCTTCAACATTCTCACAGAGCTCATTCACTTGCTCCTCTCCACTCACTCAATCCTCAAGAAAAAACCCTCTTCGCTTTTCATCCATTAGACCCATAAAAGCTGCTGCTGAAGCTGACAAAGAAACGCCAAAGCAGACCAAAACTCATGACTCTGCTTCTGCTTCTGCTTCTGCTACTAATAGTGTTCAGCCTGCAACTGAAGCTCCTAAGCGTCCCAAAAAGCCTGTCTATTCCAGTGAGTTTTTCGATCAAATTTATGGAAACTAAAATGGGTGTGTATTGAATTGTCGTTTGGTGTTGGTTTTTTATTTCGGCAGTGAAGAAAGGTCAAATTGTGAGAGTTGACAAAGAGAAGTATCTTAATAGTATCAATGTAAGGGCATTTCAGTTTCTTTTGGGATAAAATTCAGATTTTTTTTTTGTTAGTTTATGGCTGCTAGATCATGAAGTTAGAAGTTTATTGTTTTCATTTCAGTATTTATCAGTTGGGCATCCACCCTACTACAAGGGCTTGGACTACATTTATGAAGATCGTGGTGAGGTACATTTTGTTTCGTTATTTAGCCAAAAACATCAAATGGTGGTCCGAAATTACTTCATTTGAGAAACTTTGCTTTTCTGACATTCCTTTTTGTTGCTCTTTCAGGTTCTGGATCTACGAATTTTTGAGACGGGAGAGCATGCACTTGTAAGCAACTTATTGTGCTCCATGTTCTCTGCCTTCCAAATTTTCATTGATAGCTGAACTGTATTGTCATTGAACCTCTGTGGAATTAGCAAATATCATTGAACTTGTAACGAATTGATACTTCCATATATCATCCAAATTTAGAACAAATCACGGCCTAGCTAAAAGAAATAGAATTAGCAACACAAACATGTAGTACTTTTATATTAGCTGACTACAATCCGTTTCATTGCAGGTTGCGTGGGTTGGTATACCTACCGCACCGGCTTGGTTACCAACAGACATGCTTATCAAGGTAATACTAATAGCATAATGCTATATTCACTTTCTATAATGCTACAGTTGGATAGAATAATCAAACCCGGTATGAGAGTTAGGTTGGTAACACAGTCAGCTTGTTACTTTTGCTTCAAACTTGAGCTCATCCAAGATCAATGATGAACCCATTCATTAGCCTATTCCAACTTTGGTTGACTTTGATTTTATATCACCAGTAGTCGTGTGTTCTGTGGCGTTTCGTCAGGTTCTGACATTTTGCGCTTGTTTGCAGTCGGATAAGCTAGATTATGAGAGATTATGAACCCGACTCCAGCAGCAGAACTACATTATTTTTGTGATGGATTCCATTGTTTTCTCAATGTGCTAATGTACATCTTCATTCTTGAAAGATCTCTTGGTTACATCAGCAGCTAATGTAGTACATTTCGCCTGGAATCTGGCTGATAATTTTGGCAGCTTAAAGCACTCATTTGGCATCAAAGCAAAATATAAAGCTTAGACTCTAGCACTTCATTACTTACCAGCTATTTAAATAAATTTCGTTAGGCTGCATTTGAAGTAATGATCATATTGTGGCTAAAAGCCTTTTTTTATTTTTTTTCATTTTCAAGAGTTGTAAAGTTGCTGAATACTCCTTAAAACTCATAGAAAATCATTGATCCAAAGCACTGACTAGAACCTTGCAAGGTGGATAAAAAGCTCTACAAATAAGCTACATTACCTGACCACCATAACAAAGCAGGCATAACAAATAAGGCATGAGGCTTACGAATTATAATAAGATTAACTATACAATGTCTTACATCCTATATATTCAAATGTTGGCTAAAAATATAGCATCAAATGGGATGCACCTTATTCATGGAAGAAAGAAGAAAGAATCTAAGGTATAACAAACATACATTTTCACCCGGCAGGACAAGCAAGAATAACTGTAATAAGATATTGTATAACCAGCTACCACGCTGTTGTATAAATCAACTGTAGAGAAGGTGTATGATAGAAATTTTGGTTTGAAGAAAGCAAGTATGACATCTGTCTTCACAGTAGAAAGATTAAGAATAGCAATTGAATCTCCTCTTGACACGTTTGTTGGCATTCATAAGTTCCACTAAGGAGGGAAGAGGGCGTGGTACAGGAACATTGTTTGACCTGTACAAGTTTCTCAAGCTCTCATTAAAGTTCTTTGGACCAATGGTCGTGTGAAAAGAACTTCGATAATTTTTTCCAACCAGCTTCCCACATTGAATTGCAACATCTATCTCTAACTTATTCTCAATTACATGCCCACAATTCACTTCAGCATCCATCTCCAGTGATGGGAATTGTTGTTCTGTTTTACTGACAATTATTTCCTGAGGGTCATCTTTCATGGATTCTTTTGTCTTTTCTCCGCATGAACCAACTTGTGAATGAGAAGAACTCTTACAAACTTCTTTTTCTGGTAAGTTTCCACATTGTAATGAAGTGACAGCTATCTCTTCCTTGTTCTCAAAATTGTTCTTGCAATTCAATGCAGCATCCACCTCTTGAGAATAGAATCCTCCTCCTGTTTTAGTGACCAATATTTGTGGAGGGAAAACTTTCCCAGATTTCTTTACTTCACATGAAAAACTAGAGTCCTCAAGACTGTGTCTTGCTCTACCAAATAACGTCACAGGTGGCCTCTTGCTAGGAGGAGACAAATTTAATACCCCTTTCAGAGCTGCAAATCTTTTAACAGGTTTTGGTTCAGAATCTGCAGAAGTCTGGGCTGGCCTTTCAAGCAAGGGAGTGCAGACCGTGTCTTTGTCTGATACATCTAATGTTACTGAAGTTTCTAAGTTAATATCTAGAAGCTTCCAAAGAGGATTATCTGAAGTTATTCTACTGAAACAGTGCTTCCTAACATAATCCAATTCAATAGCTCGGCAGGTGGGCGTTGTTGATACAACCCATTTTGGTGCAAGAAGCTCCAAAGCCCACTCCAATTCTTCCCTAGAAGAATGCATTGAGTAGCAAACATGCCAAACACCAAACTGGTCCCTCACTGCTTCATTAAATCTAAGTTTCCTTTGACTTTGAGTCTCCACACCGTTTTCCTCACATGCATACCACTGTGCTGAAGGGCGGATAATGAGGGGCTCAGGCTGGAAATTAGCCTGTGCCTCTGCAAGCATTGCACTTGCTCTTTCATACAGTTTAGGAAATCCATCAAGCATCCGGAAACGAGAAGATGGATCTTCAGAGAGAACTTCAGGAACCATGAGTGTCAGAGACTGGAAACACTCTGGGTTGGAGGTTTTGTCAACAAATATCTTAGACCCAAAGGTTTTTGATACAACTGCCAGAATCTCTTCCTGACCAAGAAGATCGCAAGTCAGATGCACTACAGGCACATCAGGGTGCTTCCATATACAACTGATCACCTGGTTTATAAATACACAACCATAGACATTAGTTCATGGTTGTTCGCAATCTAGCCAATAAAAGATGGCGGTGGCATTTAATCCCCAGTGGAAGACAAACAACCAGACATCCCAAACAACATTTACACAGAGTGAAAATGGAAGAATGCTGCATGTATTAAGAGCATCAGCATACTATTTCATTCAAGATCAAACTGATTAGAGCATATAGAACATTCCACCAAAAGAAGCTCAGTACAAAGTTCATTACATGCCAAGTCTTCTCTCTAGTTTTGCTTGTGGGCCTCACCAGATATCAATGTCTTTAATTCCCAGTACTTGAATAATGAAAGTGTTAGGAAACAATATCTATCACACAGATTATTGTTCAAGTAGTTAAAATAGTATTTATTTGCGATATTCAGGAGTTAACATGCTGCATTCATTTGAATTCACTCTGAAGCAGTTGATAGGCATTTTATAACCCCAATGATTACAGGCAGTTGATAATTCTAATGATTCCCTAAACCGGAATAAAAATATCTAGGAGAGATACAGAAAACATTTTCTGAACACAAGCAAAAAAAAATTCACTTTTGGCAGTAGGAGGACAATACTAGAGGCCTGAAGTTTTAAGTTGGTGCCAATACAATCACAGCAATATTAAACCAATTAAGCCTCTATTCCTGAAACTTATATGCAGTACTTTTTACTACAAGACACTTGAAATTTGTTGAAGTGCACCAACCTTAACTACAGATTGTATCATTATGATACACTTTGAAAGTATGCCCTCATCAAATAGTACCACTCATAACTGTCACTCCACAGCAAAATCAATCTGCATATTGACTGACATTTACACAAGCATCAATGTGCAAACACACACATTCTTGTTTCTAAGCAAGAATGAATGCTTCTTTTAGATTTTGAAAATTTCTAAAAACAAACACAAAATGCACTATTCTTGATTGATGGGAAAGCATCCTGAGTTGGAAATCATTTAGCACAGTAGAGATACTTGAAAGACCAACTAAGATTACCTGACGGATAGCAGAATGCTTGCTCGGAAGCTTCCGAGAGAACTTCCCAAATGTACAGTCCAGGAAAACATAATTGAGTTGACATCTCGGAACCTTTCCTTTCTTCCCAACATATTTCTCGGGGAGGTTTTGTAAGCACTCTGGTGTTAGCCTGCAATCTCCAGTGTGAAGGATGGTACCAAAATTCCCTTCAAACAGGAACATGACTGCTCCTGAGGTTTACAAAATCCATGCCACAGAAGGAGCTATCTGTTAGGAAATTAGATTCCTCCCAAGATCATTCTAAACAAATTTATCAAGCAACAAATTCATAAAAAAAATTAAATGGAGAACAATATAAATTTCACAACAAAAGATTTACGTGAAAATTTCTAAATCCGGAAAAAAACCATGGTCGTTGTTAAAAGACAACCAGAGAAAAATATTCACTATATTGAAAATTATTACAACCACATTCTTAGAAATAATTTTCTCTCACCCAAGCCACAAATATATGATCCCGAGAAACATTCCTTAACAAAACAAACTTGTAAATCCATATTAAAGAATGTTTGTTAAGTTAGTTAAGTCAAGTAACTACCTCAACTAATGTGGTGGCTGAGTCAGAAAGGTTGTTGCAGCTAGCTTTGAATCTCTTAGTAAGCTGGAAAAGTTTGTTAATTTCAGTTCATTCATTTCACATGTGATACATAATGTAGAATCTTCTGGATGTCTGTATACAAGCTCATTGTACTAACAATTCCTTTAACATGAGATTTGATGTTTCATTCTTAATCAATTTTCTCTCAAGATTCATTAAACTTTCTTTCACTTTCTTGATAACCAAACAACCTCAAATAATTTAATACACTTCAATTAGCCTAAAGGTCCTACAATATATATACACGCTTAAGAATATTTCTCTTTATTTTGAAAGCCCCGAATGCTTCTCTTGCATTTACTAGTTAAATGCTCTGAATTTTAGGATAATAATGCTCTTTTCCCTCTCTTCCTTTTATAGACAAAATTTGCCCACAATCAAGGCAAGTGGGTACTAAAAGTTACACTAATCATGTCTTGATAATTTACTGAACTTGCTCCATCTTCTTGATAATTTCCTTAAGGTGCCAAAATTGCTCACAACTCCAAATCTTTGTGCTCACCAAATTCGATATACCTTTAAATTAAATTCACCTTAAGCTAAAAAATATTCTTCAATTAATTTTTATTTCAAACATCAAACCTCACCAAGTTTAAAAAACATTATTTGCTAACATATATACCCTCCACTTTAACCTTACTTTCATGAAACACTATTTGGATTGGTTTTATCGTATATTTAAATTGTACCGTATGCATGAACAATATAATATATTTCAAGTACGAATTATCTGCTCTAATACCACTATTACGAAATTGAGGTTCCTCCCAAGATCACTCTAAGCAAATTTTTCAAGCGATTTTACAAGCAGCAAATTATTAGAAAAATTAAATAGAGAACAATTTCAATTTCACAACTCAAGATTTGCATAAAAAACTCCAAATCCAAAGAAAAACCAAGATCATTATCACAAGACAACCAGAAAAAAATATTCACTCTATGAAAAATTATTACAACACATTCTTAGAAATAATTTTCTCTAGCTCAAGCCACAAATGCATAATTCCGATAAATTTCTTTAACAAAGCAAACCCATAATACATATATTAAGGAGCCAAATGCTCCTACAATATATCTACATGCTTAAAAATATTTCACTTCATTTTAAAAACCCTGAATGCTTTTCTTGCATTCACCAGTTGAATGCTCTCAATTTTGAAATAATAATATTCTTCCTTTCTTCTTTTTATAGGCAAAATCTGCCTACAATCAAAGCAAGCGGGGACAAAAAATTACACTAATCATGTCCCACTTATCATATTACTCATTCATGTTTCCCACTTACTTAACAAAGTGTGGCTCTCACTCTTGTTGACTTAACAAGACAACTTTTATATATATTTTTTTTTTATTCAATTTTCAACAATCTCCACTTTGATTAAAAATAAAAAATTTCATAGCTATTGCTACAAAACATTGCCTTCACTGACAATCATAATCATCAACACAGATTGTTGGAAGCTTAGGTGAAGAGCTTTCTAAGAAGTGCAAAGAAAGCTCTTCGTGAGAGAGTCTAGAGAAAGAAAGCATCTACAAGTGATCTCTTAGAAAGTTTGAGAGAATTTTTCCTTAGGTGCTCAATTAGGTTCTTTCCTTAGGTGCTCATTTGGGTTCTACATTATTTGTAACATTATGAGAGAACACGTGTCTAGAAAAAATTATTTCCTTTAAGAGTATGTGAGAGTACAGATTGTATTTAAATATTAAAAAGTGAGATTTCGTTGCACAAATTTGTACTCTGTCAATTGTTAGTAAAACAACTTTTCCCTCTTGCCTCGTGAACGTAGACTTTATTGCCGAACCACATAAAATTATGTGTCTTTTATTTTCTGTGAATATTTTGTACGTATTTATTCTACATTTGCGCACAAGTGGTGTTAGGCCACAAAACACATGATGCTTCTGCAGCACAAGGGGTATCAGAGCCTAACAATAGTATCAGAGCCGACAGTTCGTACTTGGAATATATTGTATTATTTATGCATACGCACTCTGCATGTATACGGTACAGTTTAAGTATACGGTGAAATCTATCCAAATAGTATATAGTGAAAGGCAAAGTCAAAGTGAAGGGCATATATGTCAGCAGATAGTGTTTTTCAAGCTTGGTGGGGTTTCATGTTATTGAAAAAAAAATGGAATGATGATTTTTTTGCTTCAGGTAAATTTAATTCAAAGGTGTATCCAATTTGATAAGCACAAGAATTTGAAGGTGTGGGCAATTTTGACACCTTAAAGAAATTGTCAAGAAGGTGGAGCAAACTCAATAAATTGCTCTATAATCAGTAAATGAGATACTGATATTATCACATATGGTGAGTTTCTTTATCTATAGGAGGCTGAATTAGTTCTTTTGGCATGTAAATCTCCATGTTATCATAAAAGAGAACATGTTACTATTAGCAAGATCCATAAATTCGCACATGGGCATTAGCCTCGTATAAATACAAAATGTGTGGTGGAAAAGTTAAGTCATGGCTGAAGATTTCTCAAGGAAACCAAGCAAGAGAATTACACTATAATTTTCAGCAGATACGTTCAACATGTGCTGAGAAAAGTCTTAGAAAGTGGTAAAATCATTATGATGGAGTATAATAATTCTCTACGTTGAGAATTATAACTGTCAGTGAAAACAATGCTTTGTAGTAATAGCTATAATCTTTTTTTTAAACTAAGGTAGAGATTATTGAAAACTAATTGAACAAATGTATAAAAATTATCTTGATAAGTCAACATGAGTGTGAGCCACACTTTGTTGAGTAAGTAAGGCATGAGTGAGAGATATAAATAAGTGATACATGATTAGTACAACTTTTGATGCCCACTTGCCTTGATTGTATGCAAATTTTGTCTATAAAAAGAAGAGAGAAAGAAGAGCATTATTATCCTAAAATTAAGAGCATTCAACTGATGAATGCAAGAGAAGTATCCAGGGTTTCAAATAAAGAGAAATATTCTTAAGTATGTAGATATATTGTAGGAACATTTAGCTCCTTAAAGCATTACAGGTTTGCTTTATTAAAGAATGTTTATCGGAATCATATATTTGTGGTTTGCGTGAGAGAAAATTATTTTTGAGAATGTAGTTGTAATCATATGGCAAATATTTTTCTTTGATTATCTTTTGACAATGACCATGATTTTTCTCTAGATTTAGAATTTTTCACATAAATCTTGTGTTGTGAAATTGATATTGTTCTCTATTTAATTTTTCTATTAATTTGTTATTTGACAATTTACTTAGAGTGATCTTGAGAGGAATCTCAATTTCCTAGCAGTATAGTATATCTTTCTACAATCGTCTTTGTGGCTCCTGTTGTTGCGGAGCCTCTGTGCTATGGGCAGGGTAAAACCAACAAGAGAGTGAAAGAGTTAAGAGAAAAGTTATATTTACAAGTGAGCTCTTACAAAGTTTGAGAGAGTGTGGGTGCTCAGTTGAATTTTGTACTATGTTGAGATTTAGAAAAATGATTAAAAAATGTATCCTCATTTCATTACCAACAGGGATCCTCACTCTCAGTTGGGTTCTGCACTTGTCAATAGGGATCCTCATTTCATTACCAACATGACAGCGTAATGACAATCCCAATACTTTATTCATACAGTTCAGAATCATCTTAAAATAATAATAAGAATAAGAAGAGATTTAGGGGCATGAAGAAACCTAAACATTTCATAATCAGTGTCACATTACAAAAAGATACAAACAAATGTATCATAACACCAAAGTAAAAAGCAAATTGAGAAAATAAACTAATAAAAAAAGAAAGCAAACAAATGATCAGAACATCAAATACCAGGGCAATGATTGGCATCAAAAGCAGTAACCGTAAATTCCCCATCTGGGTCATCAATAACCAACTTTTGCCCCACTTCAATACCCACAAACAAGTACTCATCAAGCTGCAAAACAATTACATAAAATTTATATTAGCAAATGGGGTTTTTTTTTAATTTCCTCAAAATTAGCACTAGTAAAATGGTAAATAAAGGGAAACCTGAGGGTAGTGTTGAAGAATGAGGGATTTGGTGAGGCGGGTGGAATAAATTGGGAATTGAAAATGAGTGGAGATGCCTGTGGTGTGATCCTTGTGGGCGTGTGTTACGAAATGGTGTCTCTTTTTCTTCGAATTTGGACTGAATGTGTCTACTGAGAATGGCAACCCTCTTGGCATTTCTATCGGCATATTGTTTCTTTCGTTCTATGTTTGTTCGGTTACTGCGAAAATGAAGGAAAATTTTGAGAGAAAATTGGAGAAATGAAATGTTTTTGAAGTATAAGGCCCAAATCAAAGCTTCCAGGGGAAGAAAGAAAGCGCAGGAAATTTGGAAATCTATGGCGGTAAAATTTAACTCTGTAATTTTCATCTTAACAGCCATTGACATTTAGGGTTTTCATAGAACAATATCCGGTTTATTGCCATTTGGTGGGTTATGCTTAAAAACTATGCGGAGCCTAATGGCCCATTAACGGTTCGCCCATCTAATTTGTTAAGACCTACATAGAAAAAAATCAAATATTAATATTTTGAACTGGTTATAAATCTTACTTTTCGTTTGTTTTTTATAAGGTTAATTTCACTAAAATTCTTTATTTCTTTTGATTTTATAATTAATCATTTTTTCTACCATCATTTCTACCTCTATTTTTCATTTTTTCTAAAGTCTTTTTATATTTCTTTATATAAATACAAATAGTTATCACATTCATATAAATCTATAAATTCTCCATAAATTTATTGTCTCATATTTATTAATGTTCTTCTTTCTAGTTCTAAAGATTCTATTTTTTAGACTAATAAATTAATATATATATCCTATTTTTTCATCCAAGAAACATAAGATCATACATGAGTATAATTCTTGTATTCTCTCTACTACTTGTTAGGCTAAAAATTGTTGATGTGGATTATTCATAATCTTTCTTTTTTGTACCAAGATATTAAAAATTTTATAAATTTATTTATGAATTTCATTTTTATTTCTAATACTCTTAAACTTTCTCGTTCATTATATTATGTATTATCAAATTTTTCTTTTATCTCTTGTATTAAGTCTAAGTCTACTTTTCTTATCTGGTTTTTATTTTCATTTATTTGTTTAATTAAACTTTTTATTTCAATTTTATCTTCTGTTTTTAAATTATACAATGAATATACTATTTGTTATATACGATTTATAGCCATAGCTTTGATACCATTAAGGGGCGGCCTAGCCTTTTAAAAATAGATTAAACAAATTAAAAAAGTATATGATATTTTATATAAAATTATTTATATTAAATATACTAAAATCTTCGTATATTTCTATTAAGTCTTTTATATCTCTTTCTACAAAGGTTTGTACTATTAAACTTTTAAAATTTTCTCATTTTATATTTTTTATTATTTTTCTTTTTAATTCCATGGGTATATCCATACTAAATACTCTTTCTATTTTAAATTTTGTTATACAATTTTTTACTCTAAACATCATACTGTTATGCTGATATGTTTTGCATTTAAATCCTATCATTAATTGTTCATTATTATATATAATTTTTATTTCTTCATCTAACCATTGCATTTAAATCCTATTATTAATTGTTCATTACTATATATAATTTATGTTTCTTCATCTAACCATTTTTTTCTTTATTATACCCATTTGTTTACAAAGTTTTTCATGATATTCTTCCATTTTTAAAAAATTAAGTACTAGAATTGTTACACCAGAGATACAAAAGGCATTTTTATCCAATCAGAATCAACTACCCAATTTACATCACTGGTTTCCATCGATATACTTGATTAATCAACATTGAATATATATATATATATATATATTAAATTCTATAATTTCTTTTTATTTGTACTAGGATCCTTTTTACCAGGATTAATTGTACCTGATTTACAAATCTTTGATCTATATTTCCCAGATCCAGAGTTCAACATAATATTTGTATTTTATTATTTAATTCATTTGCTATTTGCCTTAATTGATTTATGTTTTCAAAATTTATACTTTCAATTGAATTTATTATATTGTTGGCTTTCTCCATTAAAAACAGTTCTCCTTCTGAATAAAACTTTAATCATCAACGATCTCCACCAACAGGTATAGGTTTAGAATTATTACCTTTATACCTCCAAATCTCCTGGAACTTCTTAGTCCTGTTGATTGGTCACCTTTTTCCTACAGCTATACTCCAACTGTCTTTAATGCCACCCTGGCTATACCGGCACAACAACCTCTGCAAACGAGATCATTATGTTTCTGTCGGACCTTTAAAATTTTAGTTGATCTTTTTAAGTTTCAGGTTTCTTTCCCTATTCTAAATATTTTAATGTTTATAATCTTTGTTTTATGATTTGGAAAGAGAGTTTCTATTTGAACATTGTTAGAAAATTTTTGGGTTTGAATATTTTGAATTCTCTTTCAACTGAGTTCTTCTTCTTTATTATTTCCTTGTAAAGGATTTTACAATCTGATAAGACTTACACGTGTTACATTCTTATACAAAGAAATCTGAAACGATAAGAGTTCATAATGAAATCTTATCTATTTGCCTACCCTTGGGCCCTCTCCTTTTTGACAAAAGGGGGGTTTACATTATGATGGCCGACATAAGGTCTACATGTTTTTTGAATAATGGAAAAGTTTACATAACTTTATGAAATACATGCCAAGTATTCTATTTTCTCACATGCTATACGTCTTGTAGTGGGTCTACATGGGATGTGGTGGTTGTCGATATCATATATGAAGTTACCAAGCACTCATGATCTGCTGACACTTGTACCTGATGTACAGAGAATAAAATTGTCTTGTTATATAAGGAATTTATACCCTCTATTATACAAATTCATTGGCAATGATTTTATCACTGTTATTCCAATAGCTCTTTTGTAGCTAGCTCATTCTCTACTAAAAATGGGTTCTTTTCTTTTACTTTGGCCTACTTCCAAGTTGAAATTTTTTGTTACAATGTTGAAGCTGATAAGATGAATGGCTTCATACTCTACTTCATCATCGTATTTAGGGCTTATAGTATAGAATTTTAAGCATACATTCTTTTTCTGAGCATACTAGTTTATCTTGCTTACAAGTGTTGGATTAAAATAAAATTATTCACCCAAGTTTATATCTGGGTATACTAGATCAAGATATCCAAAATCTATTAATTTCTTAATGAATTCAAGATCTGATCCTTTTATACACACAATTCTTGGATATATGAATTTATTATTATTTCTTAAATAAGTCTATGAATACTCTATTTTACTATAGATATATTCAGAAAAACTCCTATATTATTTTTTTTTTTGTAGGAAATTTACTTGTTCAGTTTCTCCCACATTTATTCTTTTTACAGCTGCAACAGTACTGTCTTTTACCGAAGGTTTACTAGGTTTTACTACTATTACTTTTTTACTATATGGGATTTGTACATAATTCTCATCACAAATAGCTTTTCCATGTGGGTGAAGTCCACCACTGCTTCCACTTTGAGAATGTACAACAGGATTTATTGATTGCCCAAACAAAAAGATTTACTTTTTTACTTTCTTTAAACTCCTCGCTTAAGTTTTTTATAGAGTATGAGATTGTTTACGAAATTACTAAGGATACTTACAACTTCTTCGAGATCTACAAGATCTGTTATTCTTTTCTCCATGCTTACTGAGCAAACTCTATATTTATACTGAGAAAATCAACTAAAAAATTGTTAGCATCTTTTATATTTATAATTGTAAAATTGTAATAAGATAAATATTCTTGCCACCTGTGTAATCTTCTATATTGTGGCTTATTTGGTAAATTTTTGTATATTAAAAAATTAATCTATGTATTATCAGTTTCTATAATAAATTTCTTTTGTAATAAAAATAATGAGAATTTCTTTATTCCCCTATAAATTACTAATAGTTCTTTTTCATAGACTGGATAATTTATTTGGGCTTTAATAAAGGTTTCATTGGCATATCTACAAATTTCATTTAAATCAGTTTTAAATATTGCTCCCCAATATAAATCAGAAGATCAATTTGTAAAATTAAGTTATCTTTTTCATCTGGTAACCTTAACTCTGGTAAATTTTTATAATGTTCCTTAAGTTCGTTTACTGCTTGTGTATGTTCTTCATTCTATCTTTTTGTATTATCTTTTTCTTAATAATTTTTTGAAAATATTTCTTTTATTTGACAAATTTTCTATAAATCCTTCTGCATAATTTAAACATCCTAAAAATTTTTAAATTTGTTGTTTATTTTCCAGTTTATTAAGAAAATCTTCTATTTTTCTTGCAATATGACTTTGTAGTTTTATTCAATTTTTGTCTAGAATTATACCTAAAAATTCTACTCTTTTTTATGTTCTATTGATGTTTTTTTCTCTGATAATACTATTTCTTTTTTTATATATTTGTTAGCAAAACATTTTAAATGTATTATATGTTCTTCTAATGAGTTTAATGCTATTAAGATATCATCTACATAAACTACAATATGATTATTACCTTTAAATATTTTATCCATTTTTCTTTGGAATATTTGTGGGGTATTTTTTAATTCAAAAGACATTACTAACCATTCATAATGTCTTTATGGTGTATTAAAAGCAGTATAAGCTATACTTTCTTTTTCCATTTTTGTTTGCCAAAATCCTGACTTACAATCAAACTTAGAGTAATAATTTTTTTCTTTTACTAAGTTTATTAATACTTCTTTATTTGGTAGGAAATATCCATCAAATTTAGTGTATTTATTTAGTTCTTTATAATTTATTACCATTCTAGATTTTCCTCTTGACTGTTTCAACTTTTTTCATTACCATAAAAGCATGGCTATTATGGGGGTTATTACTGGGCTGTATTAGGCTTAAATTTAATAATTTTTTTATCTGGATTTTGAACTCTTCTTTGTCTTCTATTGTATACATCATTGGCTTTATCTCGATTATTTTATCTTATATTAATTCTATTTTTGCTCTAGGGTGATCAGGTTTCCATAATGCTAAAAGATTTTCATTATAGACCTGTTTTAATTATTGTTTAATGGTTTCTAAATTTATATTATATATTTGTCATTTTTATATTAAATAATATTTTTCATATTTTTAATCACGTTGACCTGGCTAAACTCTGAATGGTCGAAATTCTCATGGTATACGAAGGATGTGGCTACAAGGTGTTTTAAGGGTAATTAAAAATAATATTTATTGATAATATAGAAACTGTTGTAAAAAGTAATTTCCGATAAGTATATCATAATCCATATTATCATATTTATATATTTGAGAGATAACTATATTTTTACTTCCTAAGATTATTTCATATTTTTGAATAGTGTGGCTTACTTGTTGTTTATCACCAATGATTCTAGTTATTTTGATTTGGCCATCTAGTTTCCATTTATTGGAGATAAATGTTTTCATTATGGTTATTTCACTACCTGTATCAATTAGGGTACAAGTATGTATATCTTTTTCGATTGTATGAACTTGGATATATACTAACATAAGATATTTAAGATATGCTTTATTTACCATTTTTTACAAAAGATTTCATTTCATGAAAACGTTATTCTATGTTTTTCGATTTTATAATATTCTAAATCTTCCAAAAAGTTATTACCTAATAATATATGATTTTCGTTATATACATTCGAATGTATAAAACATGTTACTATTATCCTTATACCTTCAATTATTATTGGTACCTTTACTTGTTTCTTACATATATATGTTTAATTCCATTGAAATCTACATATTCGTAAGGCACATCTATTTCTTTTATTATTAATCTATTATTTTTATTATGGTTCATATAATTATGACTAGCTACAGTATCTATTATAATATATGAGTCTTTTACATAATTTAATCCATCTAACTATTGTTCTGATATTTTCATTACTCCTATTATTGGAGTGTCGATTAACTATCTATTTATTGTATAAGGGTAATTTTGATTTGATGAACTTCCTCTTATTAATGTTTTACCTTTAAAGCTTATAAATATAATTGATGAATCTTTGTTTTCTGAATTTATTATTTATTTTCTATCATTAATTCTTAATTTATAATTTATAGGTATTCTAATATCTTGTACCATTGGTTCAATCAATGTAGTTATATCTTCACATTTCTTATTGATTTATATTAATGGTTTATCACTATATATTTCTCAATAATTTGAGATATAAAAACTATATAGAGCTGAATAATGAAAAGTCATTAACTTATTTCCTTCTTTCAATAAATTGTCTTTTAATAGCTTAAAATGAAGACTTCATGTTTCATCTATATTTTTATCTTTTATATGAACACAATATTTTGAATGACATGTAAATAATAATTTAATATAAAATAAATTTCCTTCTATTGTTCCCAAATGTCCTATCATTGGGTCATTAAATCTTTGATCATGTAATGATAATATTATTGGACTATCTATTCTTTCTTTAAACAAAGATTTTACTAAGATTTGAATTTTTGCTAAGTTGACATACTGTATTTTTTCTCTTATTGATTCTTTCTTTATTTTTCTAAGAGTTAAATCAATTGTCCTGTTATTTATTAAACTTAATCTTATATTTCTTTCATCTTAAGTTATGTTTATTACTTTTTCCTGTTTATAATATTTATGTAATATTATTTTCTTTCTTTTAAATATATCTCTTAACTTATGTAGAATTCCATAGTCTGGCTTTTCTAATTTTGCTTTTAAGAGTTTTTATCAAATATTGCGACTAAACTGTATCCATTAATATTTTTTTCCTTTTATATTTCATATATTTCTTCATTTTCGTCTACTGTATTATTAATTTCTTTTTCTTTATTCTGATTCATCTGATTCACTGATTATAATGTCTTCGGATATGTATACTTCTCTTCCCTCATATTCGGATGAATTACTTATTAATTATAATTCATCTTTTATATTATTGAATTCTTTTTCTAAGATTCTAACTTTCTTTTTTGTACATTTTGTACTTAAATATCTTATTTCTCCACAATTCCAACATTTACATTTATTTTTATCAAACTACTTCTTTTGTTTCTTATATTTTCATTTATAAAATTTTCTATAAGGCTTAGTATATTTTTTATACTTTTTTCTTTCTGACTTATCATCATTTTTATGTTTTTTATATGGGATTTGACATCTCAATTGTGTTGGTATTTCTGTTTTATGCAATATATATCTCTAATTACTCTACTTATTTTAATTATACTTCTCTACATACATATTTCACTTAATCTTTGATTTAAAAATCTAATTCTTGCTTCTAATGTTTCTGGCACAAAATTTGTTGCCTTGTATTTTTCATATTCATTTACAAAATATGTATTCCAAGGAGATAGTAATTTTGAGTAATATAAATTAAAATATATACTTTGATCTTCATTACTATAATATTGGTCATAATAATATTTACTAAATTCGTAAGTATATTTTTTTACATAACACAAGTTGCATATATTTAAATTTATCAATTTCAACATGTTTCCTAATTTTTCATCTTTTAATTCTTGTTCTCTATTTTTTTTTCATATTTCTCCTAAAATTCATTAGAAATGTATTCGATAATTGTTTCTATTCCCTGTTCTTTACTCCTTAAAAATCCTGATTTAGTTGCATTTATGATTAACTCTTTTATATTAAGAGATAACCTTTACCACTAACTAAAAAAATTTTCTGTAAAATTTGCTATTAATATTTCGGTGAATATAGTTATTTTTTTATTGTCTATTTCTACATTCCAGTCGTTCTTATATCCATTATACATAAAAAATAATCCCATTTGTATTCCCAAATTTACTAAGGTTTTTTGTGGATCTTTTCTACAATCTAAGTCAAAAAATGCGTGTGCATTACTTATTTGTGTTAATTCACTTTCTTTAAGATTATAGTCAAAGTTCCATGATCAATTTCTATTAAGGCATATATTTTCATAAAATGATCTTTTCTTTTTATTACTTTGTTTATAAGAAGTGCTTGAATCCGATATATTTGGTTTCATCTCTGGTCCTCTACCAGTATTCATTTTTATTTTATATTCTTTTTCAAAATTTTCTAAATCGCTTAGATTTATTTCACTAAAAATTTATTTAAGTTCTTCTATTTTTTTATCTATTAATCAGAACTACTTTCTTTATTAATTTCTATTTTTTTCTTTTCCTTTATCTATTTTTTATTCGAATTCTTCTTTTAAATTTTTAATATCTTTTATTATTTTCGGATATTTATTATTCATAAATCATTCATCAAAACTCTCTGGTTGAGGTTTCTATGAAAGGTCTATTTCAAGTTTTTTAAATAAATCAGATTTTATTATTTTATATCTCTCTAATTTTTTACTATTTTTCTTACTCACTTGCATAAGTGTTATTTTTATTTTTAATTTTTTTACTTTTTGTTTTAATTCTTTTATTTCTTCTTTTAGATTTAATAATATTTCTTTTAGCTCTATTAATGTTATTTCCATAATTAATCAATTATTTTATGGTGTTATTTGATATTTTATAATTGAGATTGTAAGTTACATGATGTAACTTAGGTATTTTCTAATATTTTAATTTTTTTTATCACATTTTTATTGTTTTGTATAACTTCTTTTAAAAAATAGAGGGGTGGGGTCAGAGGGGGAAGTTCATTTATATATATATATATATATATATTATATATATATATATATTTTAATTTCGATCAACAACTAAATAATATTATTTAAAACAACTTGTTCATACATTGAGCTAGTAAATATTGGTTCATCGCACCACTGAAGGCAAATTTTAAAAAAATTAAGACAAAAAAATTCAAAAATAAGATTAAAACATAGATTAATTCTCATTATCGAATAATGATTATTTCTTTCTTATTATATACCGATTCCATAATAAACTGCTATATATATATATATATAGAGAGAGAGAGAGAGCAGCTAGGAGCATTATATATTCAATCACATCTTTGTTTTCTCCCTTCAGTGTCATCAGCTTTTCCATTCGATGTTGATCAAAGAATTCGAACTCGAGTGGCAATCAAATAATGATAATTGAAAACCACTTGTCCATGTAGAATTTGTACAGACGTTTGGAGGCTGCTCAGGCAATGGGACTCAGCAGCATGCATCTTCAGGATCAGTATCTTAACGAGGAAGAATCACGGGCAAACGATCTGCATATCAAGGCTCTTCTTTTACGATTTGTATAGTGATAATGCAACAGTCCGTCATGGCAGATGTAATAAACACGCTGATTACACTGATTTGACGGGGCATCACTGAGCAAATGTTCAGTGGAACGGTCAAGGATATTACTGGTGGCTACATTTTGAAGTATAATGTATTTGAGATTGATTTCACTCCCCCTTTCATAAGAATTGACATGGTGGGATTAGAACAGACAGCCAACTAGCAAATATCAAGAGACTTGAGCAGTGAACTTTGCAATGCATATACGGAGCTGACTCTTCCTGTTGAACCTCACGAGCGATTTGCACGGCAACTAAGGGACAGAATGTCCAGTCATGATGAAACAATGGCTCTGAACTAGTATTTTACCACGAGTTCTTATTAACTTTTTGACAAAGACACCATTATAGTTCTTGCAGAACAGATTGTCAGTTTCATGGGAATCTCAGCCAGTATAGTCCCATTACGCTAATATCATATTGCACAAGAACCCATTTATCTTATCTTGGTATACAACATGAATGTTACACATTGATCTAGTATACAACATGAATGTTACACAGTGCAGTGATCATTAATTTTTCCATTTACAATAATCAAGAGATGGTTACAAAATCAAGAAATCCATAATCTCCCCCCATGCATCAAGAGCATGCACATGCAATGAACCAGCATGTATTGATCTAAAAACATCGCCATCTTCTCAAGAGCAAGAAACCAAGCATAAATTCTGAATCCTCTCATCGCAGGCAAGTAGTTCTCCGACATTGTGCATTTGGGGGAGAATGGGAAATTGGGAAATATACTGTTCTATTGGTATTTACACTCACTCAAATGGGTCTTGACCTTGGAGATGTACCTGGTGTTTGTGCTTTTAGAAGGGAGGTTTCAAGCCAAGGATCATTAATGTATCTCGGGTTTGATCTCTTCGGATATCCTGAGTAGTCACCCAAGTTGTAGCCACTACTTTGTCCCATTACGGCATAACTTGGGTGAGGAGGAGAAAGAAAACAACTCTTGTGGGATGGTCCGTATTGCCGTAACGGGCTTGAACAAGGAGATACTGGCAATGAAGTGATCGTTCTTGCATTTTCCCTGCATACAAAAACATTACACAGAAGTTAATCAGAAAGTACATATAATTATGAAGCACAAGAAAAACACATTACTACCTTGGATTATTCAAGGCTCTCGAAGTTGTGACCAATGGGTTTGCCAGATAGTCTCCTTCACACAAGGTGATACTTTTTCTGGTGGGATGAAGGTCTAACATTGGCTGCTCATAAAGTTGAAACATAGCAATTAGCTAAATTTGATATCATAGGTTTCCATTTTCAAAATTCATGGTAAATGAGTACATACCACTCATCTACAGAACAATATATATGACAACTCTTCCAAGTACAAACATAGCAATTAGCTAAATTCGATATCATAGTTTACATTTTCAGAATGCAGTGCAAATGAGTTTATGCCAGCCAACTACAGAACAATAAATAGCAAAATTCTTCTCCATGCCCAAATTGTTTCATATCATGTGGAAAATTTCCAAATCTATAGGCCCTTTTAAGATGAGAATATGCATGCCTGTAAGACAGTACTAGTAAAGCAAAACCCTCGTATACCAATAGAACTATTAAAGAAAAGCCCATGTATTAACTATCTGCCCCTTAAGAACTACAGTTATCCACCTACACCTAACAAAAGAATCATAGCAACTTTTCATGCTCTCTCTTTTAGACCAGTGCCATGCTATGAATGTTGCGGCTCTCTCCCTCTTTCATAATCTTCCCACCACAATCCACTCTGGATAAGGCTAGATTCAGTCCTAGGTTGCTGTTAAAACCCCCCCCCTCTCAAAAGACTAAAACTGTTAAGACCACTAGGCACTATTGGCTTGAATGCTATTACATGAGATGTCGATCATTTCATCATCTAGATTCCAGTGCACATGGCTATTTCGCAATACGCATAATATAACACATGATCGTCCTGATAACAATTATGCATTCATCGTAATAATACAAATGCTGACAATACATGTGGTTTATTGCAGAATTCAAATCAATTCATGAAAGAATAAAGGGTAGAGATAGACAGATGCAAAAAGTGCATTGTGAGTTTTTGCGAAAAATAGAAGTTATAACTTGAGACGGAAATCAGCCAGCTATACATTCCAATATCCAAAAACAGTACTCAAAAATCATTCTGATAGCTGTGCCAAGTACTTTGTAAATCTAGAAAGCTGTCATAAAATAAGCAATATCATCTAACCTCTAGATTGCAGAAAACGCAAGTAATCTAGAATTTCAGAACAAACATTAGAGCATACCGGTGTGCGGCTTCCATCAAGGGAGCAGGAAGAGGAATCCTTGGCTAAGTTGATGTTACCAGCTCTTGCTACTGCTTGGTCACGAACAAAGTAGTGGTCTAGCAGTTGGGAGGCTGTAGGGCGTGCTGAAGGGTCCCGCTGCAAGCATAGCTTTATAAAACTTTTGGCATCATCTGAGAGGTGCTCTGGAATTTCCGGAATATCTTTGCTGTTTCCAATTTTAAATATTGCAGCCACCTGTAGATCCAAATCAAATGATTTTGGGTTTGTAAGCACTTTACAGCTAAACAAACAAACAGATAAATTCCATATAAATGCATTCTGAATTTTTATATCGCACCCCTTCATATTGGCTCCATGGTGGTTTTGACGTGGCCATTTCAAGAACTGTACATCCCAAGCTCCATATATCCACAGCAAGACTATAGCCATTTGTATTCATTACAACCTAAGAAAAATCATTACAAATACGATTAAAAAAATCTTGAGTACCCAAAATGAAAGAGATTTTTTGAGCTAATTATTACCCAAAAATTGGGAAAGGAGAGTGGGAATACCTCAGGTGCCATCCAATAAGGACTTCCTTTGAATGAAAGCATTGAAGCACAAGAAGTCATCTGTTACACAAACAAGATAATATCAGCAATGCCAACAGTAAATAACCAAAACTAATGTCAAAAAGACAACTATCCAACTACACACAATTTTCAGTTTTCTACTAATAAACTTCATATCTAAAGGCTAAGATAAACCATACATGCTTGGCCATGCCGAAGTCTGCCAGCTTGATTTCACCATGAGGATCAACTAATATGTTTGCTCCTTTAATATCTCTGCCATGCAAGACAAGACCCTTTAAACTTAAAGAGAAGAACATTAACAAAACAAATCATTAACAAGACACAATTAGTATTACCACCCAATTACCTGTGCACTGTATTTCTTGTATGTAAGTAAGCAAGTCCTAAAAGAATCTGCCTGGTATATGTCTGAATAACAGGTTCCTTGAAAGGGCCATATTCTTGAAGCAACTTGTGGATAGAGCCACCAGAAACATATTCCAAATACACTGAGAGCCTTTCATCACTCTGACGACACAACAAACCAGCATTTATTACAAGTCATGTTCAAATCAACATTTTCTATGCACGTGTCTGTCAGTAATTATGATAGCACACATGCTGGTATAAAGCTTTGCCCTCTAGAGCATTAGACTAGTAGACTATCTCATACCAGTTCGCTTCCATAGTAACGAACTATGTTTGGATGTGAAAGCTGGCTGAGCAAGTTTATCTCCTGTTGATGAGAAATAAGGATCACGAATCCAAAAAATTCCAAAAGATCAAATGGAAAACTCATAGATATCATGAATCTGCCGCAATCTGTTAAGGAAATATAAGGCTAAAGAATAACCTGGTTCAGTTGCTTGATACATTCTTTTGATGTCTGATCATCACTAACAACCCTGACTTCTTTTATCGCACACATCTGCCCACTTTCACTGTTAAAGTTGCAAATACAGACAATTAGAAGAGTATGCAAGTATAATGTCATCAAGAAATTTGTTGACTAGACATAAAACTTGACATAAACCTGTAAGAAGAATTCCCATTACCTGTTAAATCCAAGGTAAACATGCCCAAAAGTACCCCTTCCCAAAAGCTTTCCTTTCTTCCATTTCGACAGACTATTTTCTGTCACTCCACTAGTCCTTGAGCAAGGCAAAGCAGAAGGGCTAGTGGGAGAACCTGGGGGAAGAGGCAGCTTATGAAATTGAGATTTACCATCTTCAATCCTCCCCGCCGTAGGTGAATCAACACTCATCCCAGACAAACGTGCATGCAGAGGCGAGGTGGGGCTTGTAGGCCCTCGTGATCCAGGAGCCGGACTTTTTGGCATCAAATTAAACTTGCTGTCACCATTGACTCTCGGATCACCATATGACCTACATTACAAACAAACAAGAGCTACCACTTGTAGAAGCAAAGCTTAAACAATTCATGCAATTCTTCTTAATAAACAATTACCTGAAACAATTCTTGAAATGCCTATTGAAGTATATTGATTTAGAATTACAAATCGACCATCCATCTACAAAACTCAAAATATATATATGCGCGCGTGTGTGTAATTTTTTTTTTCTTTTCAATTCAGAAAGAAAACTTGTGTGAATAAATTTATAAGTAAATATTGGTAAAATGAGCAAGTACAAGTGAGCAAACAGTTGACACCTTAAGTGTATTGCCTTCTATGATTTGGGAAAAAATTAATAAACCCAATTTCCAAGGCAACAAATTCTGATAGGAAAGCCTCTGAAAATGCCGGCTGACAGAATAGATCAGAACTGACAGGAAATTCATGCCGTCTCTTTTGGTTTCTGACATTTGGACAAATTTAAAAAAAAAAAAAATCCTAGACAAAACCAACCCAATTCTGACATCACAAAATTACAAAGCACAGAAAGAGCGAAAAATAAATTAATCAAAATAAATTAATGATTTTTATTTATCTAACAAAACCGAATCAAAAATATAAAATAAAATAAAATGATCAAAAAGTATGATATGAATCATTCAGAACAAATAACTAACCTAGAGCCACCAAATTGACCTTGATCACTGCCAATCACGTGATCCTCAGATGACCCAGAGGAGCTAATACTCGAAACAGAACCCGACCCGGATCCTAACCCGTTTCCATGATCACTCTGCATGGAGGAATCCAACGGCCGAGGCAAAGGATGGCCCTTTTTCTCTCCAGAATCCGAATCAAAACCCGAAAACCCTGACGACCCAGCTCCGGCGATGCCATAGTCTTTGCTGTCACGAGGGGAGCTGCGCGTGAAAATCACGCCATCGAAGCTCCTGGGCCTGTCGTTCTTCTCTTTCTTCTTGTCACCGGAGAATTTGATGAAGTTGAAGTGATTGCTTTGTGGACTTTGACTCTCGTCTTTGTTCTTGCTAGATTTTTTACCCCACCAAGCAGGCATTTTTAGTGATTAATAAAAAACAAAATAAAGCAAAAACAGGGTGGTTAGGGATACTTTTATTTTTTAAATTTATTGAAAAATACAATTAAAAAAGAAGATGAAGCCAGAAGATGAAGACGAAGAAGAAGAGATAAAGAGGAGAGTCTCCTCGAGTAAGAGGAAAGTTTTGATTTGGGTTCTGACAGAAGATTATATATGAGGAAGGAAAGAGGGAGGAAACGGGAAATAGGTTAATAATATTAAGTCCCCTTTTCTTTTCTTTTATTTTCAGACAGAGACATAGTTTCCATGTTTGTATCACATAAGTCGAGTCAAACTCAACTGTGTGATGCTTTGTTTGGAGTTATTTGTGAAACACAAAAAATAAAATTTAATAATGTTTGATAAAATTAATTTTATTTAATATTTTAATAAAATTATTATAATTCTTTATAACAAAATTATGAGATAAAATTAATTTAAATTTTAAATCATAGTAATAAATGTTATCAAATATTTTAATAAACTACAGTTGGGTAATTATAATATCAAATCGGGCTTAATTTGGTAATTTAGGTAGTTCTCGTGGATTTATTTAATACAAGTAGATAAACTGTGCTGGAATCTGAAAGAATGTTAAAAAGTATGGATTTAGATGTTATTATCCCAAATGGAGGAATGGCTTTCGCCAGAGAAAGGGTGAGAGTGAAGTGGGGCCCAGTGGCTACAGTGAGGAACAGCTAAGGGAGGCTATGTTGGGGAGGGGACGGCAGGCAGTGGTTGGATAAAGATGTGGCTGACGTGGCACTTTTTAATAGAGAGAAAGGGATGACGTGTCACTTTAATTTTTATTTTCTTTTTCTAATTTCTTCTTTTTTTGTGAGGGAGAAAAATAAAGTAAAAAAAGAGTGGGTGTTGTTTACGTGTGCGTGCAAGTACACGTTGTTCAGTTGTTGGAGTTGGTGATGTTTTAAATATTACAAAAAAAAAAAAATTAAAATTTGCAAGAGGAAAAGGATAATGAGAGATTCTACATGGGTGAAGATGTTTTATTAATTTTAAGTTGCCATAATTTACTTATGGTTTGTGGTCCAAGAAAATGATGATAAATATCATTTCTTTATAATGATATCATTACAATATTATTTATAATTATCAAAATTTACATCTTATCATACAATATATGAAAAATAAAATTATACCTGAACATAAATGATTTAAAATTAAGATTGACCTAAAATATAAATAAAGATAATTAATTCAATTATAGGTCATTCTATGATGTCGTAATTAAAATTACGACATTAATATCATAATTCAACATAAATTATGTAAATAAATGATAAAATTTGTAAATTTAATATAAATCAACATTAACTATAAAATAAAATATAAATTTTAGAAATTAAAAATAAGACTTGTAAATGAAAGGTAAAATAAATAAATTGATATAAAACTAATAAATTTATGTATTATTAGCAAATAAAATAAAAAATTGTAAATAAAATATAAAACTTATAAATCAACATTAAATTCAAAATTAAACATAAATTTTAGAAATTAAACATAAAATTTGTAAATAAAAGATAAAACAAATAAATTAATATAAAATTAGTAAATTAATGTATTACTAGTAAACAAAACAAAAACTTGTAAATATAACTTAAAACAAGTAAATCAACATTAACTGTAAAACAGAATATAAATTTTACAAATGAAACAAAAATACTTGTAAATAGAAGGTAAAAGAAGTAAATTACTGTAAAACTATTAAATTAATGTATTACTAGTAAATAAAATAAAAACTTATAATATAACATAAAATTAGTAAATCAAAATTAACTGTAAAATAAAACATAAATTTTAGAAATGGAACATAAAACTTGTAAATGGAAGATAAAACAAGTAATTAATATAAAACTAGTAAATTAATATATTATTGGTAAATAAAACAAAAACTTACAAATATAATATAAAAATAGTATATTAACACTAACCGTAAAATAAAACATAACTTTTGAAAATGGAACACAAGACTTGTAAATAGAAAATAAAATAAATAAATAATGTAAAGCTAGTAAATTAATATATTATTGATAAATAAAACAAAAACTTGCAAATATAATATAAAAATAAATTAATCAATACTAACCATAAAATAAAACATAACTTTAGGAAATGAAACATAAAACTTATAAAATGAAAGTAAAACAAGTAAATTATTATAAAATTAGTAAATTGATATATTACTGATAAATAAAATGAAAACTTACAAATATAACATAAAACAAGTAAATCAATATTAAGTGCAAAATAAAATATAATTTTTATAAATTATGCTTAAAACTTACGAATAAAAATTAAAATAAATAAATTAATATAAGAGTTATTATCAAAAAGGTTTATAATTGTAAAATAAAAATTCATTATAATATTTATTACCTAATATGTTTATTATTATTTTTATTTAAATTGAATAATGTTAGTTTTTCATTTATGTAAGACATGTGATATTTTTATTAAGGATGAAATTTAGTCTTAAAATCAAATTTTGAAAAAAATAATAATTTTGATATCTTTCATAGTTGTTGTAAGATTGAGTTATTTTTTATCTTTCTACGATTTCTTAACATCAACCATAAATAATCTATAAGTATAAATAAAATGTTTGAAACTATATGAAGTATATATAAAACTCAAAATAAGATATAATTTTATTAATATATTATTTATGTGTCTAATAATATAATAATATTTATTTTATTTTATTTTTGCTTGATTCACATCAAGATAAATAATTGTATTTAATTAACTTGTGTAATAAATACATATTATTATAGAAAATGAAAAAAATAAAGTATACAAATGTCATAAAATAAATATATAATTTATGGTTAAAGCAATTCAATAAAACTTAGGTAATGTTTATTTTTTTATCTGAAATCTGAATGAGTCTGAATATTACTAAAATCTGAATGAGTTTGAATGCATATGTCTGAAAAATATGTTTGTTTTTTATTCTTTAACATCTGAATATAAATGGTAAGTTGTTTGTTTTTATAAGCTCAAAACATTTTAATCATAATATTTTGACACTTATGACCTTCAAAATATTACATATATTTTAAGTTTAAATAAGTATATATTTACAATATTTTATAGTACAATAGTTTTTATATGTTATAAATGTTTATAAGGTAAACATTTGATATAAAATTTATGAAAAATAATTTTGATAACATTATTTTTTTACAATTTAACATAATATTTTTACACAAAATTATTATTTAATAATAAAAGAATTTGTTTAAAATTCAAATATATTTAATGAGATTATTTGTGAGAAAAAATAATAATTTTTTATTCAGACATTTTATCATTCAGATAAAAGTCAGAAAATTGTACTTTTTTTATTCAAATGAAAATGTCTTATAATAAAACTTCGGATGCAAAAACAAACAAAGTAAAATATCAAAACATCTTAAATTAAGCCAAATTAAGACTTCAGACAAAAAAAAATAAACATCCCCTTATTATACTTTTTAGGATAATTTTTTGTTTAATTAATGAGTAATTTTTTTCTTTATTTAATTAAAGAAATATTTTTTGTAAATGAATAAAATATTTTGAACTAAAATTCTATGAAAAATTTATTAATTTCTTAAATAATTAATAATATTGTATGAATTTACTGATTTTACTTTATATTTACTAATTCTATGTGTAATTTACAATATTTATGTTTATTACGGTATTGATGCCGTGATGAAAATTTTTCCTTGAAATTAGGGTATAGTATTTTTAAGCTAGATTGTCCAAAATTAAAATTGTTCGAAAATATGAAAAGAGATAACTTATTGAATTATAGAATTTTCAAGATAAATTGTTCAAAATTAAGATTGTCAATATATATTATTTCAATTTTATATTTTAATATATTTAAATTACAGTAGAAATAATATAATTAAACTTTTTAATATACGAATAATTGAATTTGAAATTAGATCTTCAAAGAACAAATAATAATAATGATAATAATAACAATCATCTTTCCCATCTATCTTTTCGATTATTTGAATTTTCTTCTAATCAAGAATATCAAACTGATAATAAAACAAACTTATATTTTGAAATCTATATAACACGAATTTTCATGAGTAATATTAATATAGTCCAAATACAATATTTAGGCAGAACAAATAAGACCTAATGAATTATAAAGTAAAGCATCGTTACATGATACATATGATAATGAAAGTATCAAAAAGCATGTATTAATTATTTTATATAATATAATAATAAAACACGAACAATTCAACTTGCTATCCCCGCGGAAAGAGACGGTGGTTCTTCTAGTAGAAGCGTGTGGTTCGGTGTCTTGATTTTGGATTTGGTTTTTACGATAAATTAATAATTATTTTTATTACTTTTAATTTTAATAATAAACAGTAGATATCATGTGGAGTTGCGTAGACTTTTCAGTGTACACTTCAAATGCGTCACTTACGCGTCATCGGGTGGCACAACAGTAAATCTGCAAATGCGTCACTCAGTAATTTTTTTTTAAGATATCGTAGAACTTTCTATCGTGCACTTATTAATAAATATTTTTATTATTAAAATACCTCAAATTTAAATTACTAATGTAGGCAAGTCAATGTTTGTTCTTAAACTCATCTTTCGTCTTTCGATGCCATCTATACCGCACCTTCAATCTCCACGATGATATAATGATTTATTAAATATAGATCCAGCTATTATTAATATAAAATTTTAAAAAATAAAAAAGATTCTTGATGGTTCTAAAATACACACGAGCCCGGCAAAAAAATCTTTTATAATTTTTATGAGGTTGTATCTTCTAACAAAGCTATACGAGTAACCAAATTTAAAGGTCTATTGGTACTTTAATTTAAATTTTGATTTTTTATTTATGGAAAAAAAATTGACAATGATAAAGATAGGTTTAGGAGTTTGGAGAGAGATAGATTTAGGAATTTAGCTAAATTCTTTGTGATCAATTCCTATTCAAATACGTGTTTAGTTGCTCAATATTGATAAATAGAGTGGGTGAATAAATTTGTTGCATTTGAACGGCACCGGTGAGTGTATAGATAATTTTAGGCTATTTGTAATTGAGGGCATATTTGGTATTAAAGTGGATGAATAAAGTAAAATCTTAATTTTTAAATTTTAGTAGGAGGTTTGTTTAGTAAATGGCTTTTTATAGTGTTCAATAGCCCCACCTCTTTTTTTAATCAATAATATTTAAAATCTCTATATCCGAATTTTAATTTAAATTTTAATATCATATGTCATACGTGTACTAAATATTCATATCTTATAAAATTATTTAATTATTATTTAATAAATGAATGCTATATTAATTAAAATTCTAATTGAATTTTAAATATTAAGATGATACCTAACATTTTTTTTTTTTTTTAAATTTTGTAGATCATACTCTGCTAAATAACAGGATGTCTTCATGTTGACCTCAATTATAATTTTTAAAATAGAAAATATCACTAACAAGATATTTTTAAGCATCCATGCTCATTTCATATCCAAGTCTTAAAAACTGTAATGATTTGAGGATCCTTAGAAAAGAGATGGATGGGTTATATGGGAAGAGAGATGAGTAATGGATATTTGTGAGTATATTATTTCTACAAATATTTTATATAAATAAAAATATATAAACTCATATGACACAAGAAGATTAATTATATAAAATTATCATAGGCTTATATACAGTAAAAACCTCAATAAATGAAAGTTTGATAAATTAATAACCTCGTTTAAATAATAAATTATTCTGATCCCAACTTGGGCCAATGTATTAAAATAATAATTTTGCTAAATTTATAAGATAATAATTCATTTTCGAATCCCTTAAAGCCCAATGAAAATATAAATTAATAATTGATCAAATATAGAAAATTAATAATAGACAACATATAAAATTAATAACATTAAGAATTTTTTTTTATAACTTACATTTCTCAATTTAACTTTTTTCCAAAATATGTATTTAAATTTTATTTTATTTTTTTTTGCTCCTAAATTGAACTAAGTGCCACCCTTAGTTTTTTTGTAAAGCATGCACTACATGTGACATTTTTTTTTGGGAAATTTACAAAAATAGCCAAAAAATTTTACAAATATATAAAATAACCAATTAAATTTTTTCTATCATATGTAGCCATATATTTATTGTATAGATTTAAATACCCTCAGATCTATAAACAAAATCAACAAATCTCACACACTCTCAACCAATAATTTTCAAAATCCAACACATCCTAATCCCTAAAACTCAACCACTAATCATCAACTCATCAATTAAAAAGAAAAACTTTGAGATTAGTATTTATTTTACACAATGTGTAGTTTTTTATTTTTCGATTAATCAAAATTTATGAATCATTTTGAGTAAATACGAGCTTGGAGACGAACCCAGAAAATGTGCGACAGGCGCCTGTCGCACATGGGACAGGTGCCTGTCGCATGGTAATATTGAATCATTATTAAAGGCATATGCAGTGTCAATCAATCTGGTTGGCAATGTCTCTTCTTGGGAAGTTTCACACCACATCCAACAATTGAAGGTAAATTCTCCAATAGAAAAACCGCCTCCTGGTCGTCGGAAGGAGCTTAAAATACCATCTGTTGGTGAGGATGTATCACGGAGAACTGTGATGTGTTCTCAGTGCAAGGAACGCGAGCATAACAGAAAAAGATATAAGAATCCCATTGTGACGAATCCTAATTAGCGGCCTATTATCGTTGTAGCGTCTTATGTATTCAAGAAATATATTATATGATGTATTTTAAACTCTTATGTTTATTATGTATTCGACATGTTAAACTGACTTTGTTAAAATGATTATTCATAATAAGTATTGGAGAATTGTCAAACCCGAAATAAGATTAATCGCACTATATTTATAACTGTTCAAATATATAATTTACAATCTAATATCCGTATTAACTATGTCAACGGCAACATTGATACAGTTGATTACTTAAACAACTTGTGGCAATTGAAGTGTTTCGTTTTATGATACGCTGTGGGAAGTGTTTCGTTTCCAGAATCTTCATCGTGCCTAGTTTTGTGGCCATTACTACTGCAAAAAAATCAAATTTTTAATTAGTTAATTTGATAATTAAAAAAATTCAAGGTTTTTTTTTTGTTTTTTTTTTTACATTCTGTAATATCGTGTCGATTTATTAAAAAAATTTGATTTTTATCGTTCGATACGACAGGGGCCTGTCGCGCGCACGACATGCGCCCATCGCGCGGGCTGGCCCGCAAGACATGCCAGCACGCGATAGCGCGAGTGATTTTTACCTGTTTCGTCTGTCATTTCTAGTCCTATTGCACATATACTCCACCTTACAATCATACCATCAACACTTTAATCTTGCAATACACCATCAACTATTTAATCTAGTCTAAGGGGCATTTTATCGAGCACCTCGCGTATCACTCTTTAAACCTAAATTTCACTTAACAATCTCCAATATTTATGGCCAAACAATCCTAAGCTCATCTATATGCATATATACACTCATTTTTCACCAATCAAACTTATCAAAATAGAAAGAAATTAAAATTTACGAAGTGATAATTACTGAAAATTACAAAATGGATGATGATAGAAACCCGCCGAAGTTGAGTTCACTGTCAAAAATCCGTCCAAGCGCCGTTTACAGTCACCGGAGGGAGCTAATAGCCGATCGGTGGTCACTGGAGGGAGCAAATAGAAGACTTTGGTTTTGAGAGATATATGGATATTATAGGAAAAAAAAAGTACATGGTTAAGGATAATAGAAAAAATATAAATGATTATTTTGGATATTTGTAAAAAGTTTTTGGTTAGTTTTGTAAATTTTTCTTTTTTTTCTTGTTGTAGAAAGTAAGTATTTAAGGTTACTGTTACTTGAAAAGCCTATTTTGTGGAAATATTTGGTAAATACATGATAATTAAAATATATTTATATTAACTTTTTGACTTCTATGTACATGTACTTATGTCTATAACTCATACATGAATCTTAATTAAAAGAATAATACATGTATTAAAAAAATTCTTCATAAATTAATAAATATTAATCTATCGATAAGTTAATAACATTATATACTATATTTAATCGATTAAAATTAGTACATTTTTAACGATTGAAATTATTTATAACACGTTAATATTTGAACGTTTGGCTAACCTTTCCTTCGTGTGGTTTATATTTATTTTAACATTTATTTTTAAAAAAGTAGGCGGTGATTAAACTCCAAATCAATTTTTAAATTCCTAGCTTTCCAAGATTGAACATGGGTGGTTGAGCGAACAAAATTACTTAATTAAGCCCCTATAGACAAAAACGAATTATGTATTTAAATTTAAAAGAGATTTTTAGTTGAAATTCAATCTTTTACAAAGCACCAAATGAACCGAAGATTTGAAAAACCAAGCAAATAGGTCCTTCAACAATTAGGAAGCACACTTATCTCACTTGACCAATTTGATCGTTAGTCCAAATAATTTGTTTTGCATAAGCAGTTTAAGTGTAATATAACTTTATTTCATAAAATATAAAATTACATTTTTATCCTACATAAAAAGTTAAAATATCAAGTGTGCGGGGGACAAATCAGTTTTTTTATACTTAAATTTTAATTTTGCATTTAAAAACTTCAAAAAATTTTCAAAGTTTGCATGTGCCACGGCCATTTCCAGTCTTATAGAGCCTCCCCCTCTGTTAATAGTTTATATATTATATTAATTCATGATAAACAACCAAAACTCAAAGTAAGAAGACAAGGCCTAGTAATAATGTCTCCCCAACGAAAAATTATAATAAATGGATGATTTGAGTATATCTCTCGTGTGTGATCTGCAATTAAAAAAAAAAAAAGGGACAACGAATAGTGGGTTGTTATTTTGTGGTTTTAAAATCTCAATTAATATATTAAATTTCCTTATCTAAAACTAGGGTGTTCGAGGAGGATTACTTAATAAAATAATTTTAAGAGAAATTATTTATATGCACTCGCAACATGTAATATAATAATTTATATTTAATTAATTGCCTGTGCGAGACATTAAACAATTTGTGGAATGATGTTTTAATTAATTATTTAGCTCCGGCGATTGGGAAGGTAGTAATAATTTGCTTTTGCTAATGCTAATTTATATAATATATGTTCGGTAATATTATATAATTTAAGTGGCAAATCAAAATGAGATAAAACATATTATGATTTATGAACCATAATAATAATAATAATTTATGGAATGGAAAAATGGGATAAATTTTATTAGTTTTAAATTTCAAATTTCATTTGGGTTTTTCTTAATTGGTGCACTCTAGTGACGTTTATTATTTGATAATTATTCATCCCAATATCTTTTAATTATGAAATATATATTTTTTAATTTTAATTTCTTAATATGTGTCAGGATTATGAATTTATTTAATTGGAGAACAAATAGCTATTCTCTCTCTTTCTTTTTTCTTTTTAATATTATATAAAAATATACTATTTAATATTTTTATTAAATATGTGAGACTATTTGAATCTACTAATTTTCTCTCTAAACTCTCTATTTTAATTAAATTTTTATTTTCAACATAATTTTGGATAAAATTACTTAATTAACCATATTTCTCTTTCTCTCCTAGTTCCTCACTTTCACTACATATAGGTAATTTAATTTTCTTCTTTCAATTTCAAATAAACATGGATGCTTGGTCAACTTCTCAAAATAAGTTTCACAATGATATCAACCATTTTTTACCAGCCATCAAAATCTCTCGGAGCTTCATATTTATACTTGATACAACAATCTAAGATGAACCAAAAAAAAAAAAAAAAGAATGGAATGATAATAGGAAATAAAAAATAGAATTTCCTCTACTAAAAAGAGAAAAGAATCAATAGCTAAAATAATGAAACTTCAAGATGCATAATGTGATAAAAATACAGAGTGAAAATACAAATATTAAAATAGAAAAAGAAAATGAGTGAAGGATAATTTTGAGATTTTTAATTTTAATAATTACTAAATATTTTTAAGTGGGTATAAAAAAAAAATTCTGCACATTCAAATAACGCCACTTTTGTTTAATTATTATTTAGTCTAATGGCAATTAATTGCCTCCACCCATGTGAGTAGTATTCAATACTTGTTGGATCTGTCTAATTATATTATTGTTGAAGTCCAATCATCAGCATATGACTACTGACTCAACTAAAGTGTTATTGGCACTATTTTTTTTTTGAAATAATAACAATACATGATGGAGAAACTAATAAAAAGATGATAACAATGGCAGCAAGATTAAAGTACACGACATTTATTGGTAAAAATATTGGAAGCTTAGTAGCGTCCAATGAGGCATCATTGGAATGATTCACTAAAATTGTGCATATATAACTAGAGAAAAAAATTTAAAATATATAAGAGGTATTAGGTTAGTCGTATAATAAATAAATAAATAATATTAGATTATATGTTTATTTAGTTTAAAAAACTAACATGTAAATATTAATTATATAAAATTTAACTGTATATGTTATATATGTAATAATTAATTATATTACTTTTGATATACTATAAATTTTTTTGTAATAAAAGATAACTTCTATGCTTCTTCAAAATATTCTTAAGCATTACTGTTGATTCTTCTGATTAATACAATGACAAGTTAATCGAGTAGATCGACCTTACAATTTTTTAGATCTGTAACCAAAACCATCCAAACAAGGAATACAATCCAAAAAAATATTTGCTTATTTATTTATTTTATAATACAATATAAAATCTGCCCTTATCTTCAATCCTTTTGATTGTGATTTTGATATTATTATTGTACTTTCCATGAATTTATCCTGTGCACGCCTTACCTTCTATGCCACCTAAAACCCATAATATATAATAACTCTTGCAACTTGGGCAAGTGGTGCTAGGAGCCACTTTGGATTCAAATCAACCAATATCATATCTCGTGAATCGTTTGGTTACATCTCTTATATATATATATAATTAAAGGGATATTAGCAATTAATTAATTAAATAAATAAATCATTCGAAGGATGATTTTGGGTAATATATTATATTGCTTTGTGCAAAAGCATTTTTTAAAATAAAATAAAAATAAAACTGATGGTAACTTAATTTCTTCCTGTCCATCTCTCCATGTAGCGCACTTCGAACTCAAAACTTTTTGTACAATCTTAAGAAACTTAGCTTGCCTTTTACTAATAATAGATATGGCTCCATATATTACTTGCAAGGTTAATATTAATAATTTTTTCGTTACTGATAACAGATAAAATATTTATTTAAACACATTTTAAGACCTAAACTATAAATATAACGAAAATTTATTATCAGATTTTTTATTTTAAAAAAATAAGAAGCAGATAAATTAAAATTAATTCTTTAATTTCTTATATTTTCAATATTTGAACTCAAATGACTAATTAAATAAAAATTATTTAAAAACCATGCTGGAGCCATTACCATAAAACTTATTGCAAACTTGTGCAGGCTTGAAATTAAAGGCACACCTCGAATTCTCACTATCTATATCATATTAAGGGTATGTTTGGGATTGAGGTTGCGCAGCTGTAGCTTTTAAGTTGCAGTACTAAAGTGTTTGGTAAACACTAGCTGCTGTAGTTTTTAAGCTATATTAGCTATGTTAATATGATTTTTCACTTGTATAATATAAAATTTATTATGTTTTTAATAATTTTATTAAAATTATTATTTAAAAATTATATTTAATACATATTATTAATTTTTATGTTATAATTACAGTTTTTTTTTTCATACCCTAATTTACCCAACTCTAAGGTCGTGACCCTAGATCCACTTCATAATGCCAAGAGTTTTTATTTTAAACATTATATCACAATCCAATAATGAGGGAATAAAAATAATTACAATTAGAAATATGTCGAACCATACCTACACAGCATTGTTATAATCCAACCAAGTCTGATGAGCAAACTTACAAACATTTTTGCTTTTATTATTATTATTTTTGTTTAATGAATTATGAAACTTCGAACTTGCATTTGAGTAGCACCACCAATACAAATTCTGTAATCATCAAACCATTCCCACAATAACAACTCCGTTCAAAGCAATTTTCTAGCAAAAATAACATAATTTGGATATGGCCAGTCATTTTCATCAATAATATGTTAACATTTATTTTGGATGTATAATAATGTGTTAACATTAATGGTGAAAATGTCATCAATTTGCATAATGGACCACATCATCATCACCACATTTAATTTTTTGATCCTACCGTTGAGCCATCAAATAAATAATATATACATATACAGAGGTATGACAACAGCAACATACATGAACATCCCAATTCTCATTGAATTTTTTCGGTGGATCGCCTCCTTATACAAAAGTCAACAAAAGGACTAATTCGGAGACTAGACCTTTAAGAAAATAAACAAAATATTATTAAATTGACATTACTGAAGACCCCATTTTGACTTTGACATAGTCTTGTGTGATTTTTCTAAGACAAATTGACTAAGTCTTCATTCAGAAACTGTCAAATAATAGGAGATGTATAAATTATTGCTTAAATTTGAAAAGGATCTAAACCAAAAGGGAATTATATTAAAAAATTGAGAAATATTTTGCTGAAACATATTGGCTCTTTATATAGATTAAGTTAATATAGAGCTTTCAAGTATTTTTATTTTTTATTTTTGTTTGTTTGAAAGTGAGCTTTCAAGTTGTTTAACATGAAAGATTTCAAGTTTAATAAAAATAAAGATTTTATATGATCCCTCAACTAATAACCTTTGTCCTATGTACAGAAAGATATATACATAATACTTTGACAGAAAAGGATGTTGAGATGATTGACATAAATTTTGAAAATAATTAAATATATTCCCTCAATTGTAATGTACGTTACAAGTTTAGCTTTGTGGGTATTCTCGGTAATGCGTGCATTGTGATAATAAAACACATTTCATTAAAATTTTTCTGTCATCATATTTTTCTGTTGATTATGGCATAAAATATTACTCATACAACAAACTACTCTGAAGAATGACAATGCAGAAACAACTATAAGCAACTCCTGAAAGTTTGTTTGGTTGCTAAGAAAGTGAAAAAAAAGAAAAGTAAAATTATTGTAATATCAAATATTCCATTTTTTTTTTTGTTGGAGGAAGTACCTATAGTAGTTGATATTTATAGCTTTCTAAAAAGTATCTAGTTGAGTAGTCTCTTATATACATAAGCCAAAGGTTAGGTATTTAGGTGACATTTTAATTTCTTTTTAAAGATACCCCAAATAGCCAAGCACCAACGCAAAATAGAATTAGTGAAGTCCAAAATTAATAAGAATATTCTCAATGATTAGAGCAACAATTTTAAATGCCTTCTTCTTCTTCTTTTTCTTCTTCATCATAATCATCATCTTCTTCCCCACTCCTAAAACAACAAAGCAAAATTAAATGAACTCCTCTAACTATCATATGATGATCAACATTATATTGCATCCTGCAGGACCACATAATTAAGTAAGTCATATTCGAAATCAATACGTCATAGATCATTTTTTGCAAAAGATAAAATTAGTTCATTTATATTAATTTGGTTTTAGGCTATTAGCTAAAGCCCCTGTAGTGCATTCTTAGCTTCCTGACACAAATAAATACACATGGCTAATTTGCAATGGATGATGAATTGATGACTATGAATCTATGATGATGATGAAGATGATCAGCAGTTGTGCTTTTGTGATGCCTGTAATCTTGGTGATTGGTGCTGTCATCTTATCACAGGGACAACGAGAAATAATAATAAAAACAACAATAATTAGAAAAACATAGCTAATGAAAAGTTTTATGTTCACGTACTCACTGCAGAACATGTGTTTTTATTGCATACCTAAAAGGCGTTGCTAGGGACTTTATCTCCCGCACAATTTTGGCCGACTCGTGATGAGTTCATTTTACAGCTAATTTATAAATATAAAATCTTATATTTATTAATCACTGTATTGGACATAATAATTATCTTTTTAAAACAATATGACAAAAGAATATCTCAAGGCTGAATCAAGCCTTGATGTGGGTGTTTGACACATTAACTAACATGCGTGGCTTCCATACAACATAATATTTTGTCCGTTGTCGGTCTGGGCTCCCACGATTTCGTTTTTAAATCCACCGACCAAAAAGGCCGCATACTGTTTGAGAATGGGATAATCATATAACATTGTAACCCTAGCAACTATTTTTAACCAAGCGACGTAAGATTCTGGATGTTACAAGCTTCCTCATGTGGGGACGCACGAGTCATATGTGCTGGCTCCTACACTTGTGTGCGGCCATCGACAACCCAATACAGTCAGTCCACACCGTGAGGTAGGTTCTACGTTAATACCATTTAAAATGACTGGCTCCTACACATTGTAATTTATCCGCTTTGGGTCTGATTCCTCATGATTTACTTTTAAGAAGATCCACCCACAAGACCTCTATTTGAGAATGGGTTAATGATATAAGTTTACCACTATTTCTAATCAGGCGATACTCTTATTGGGCATTACATTATTGCTTGCGCAAAAGAAATTGTTGATCAAGTGATCGTGAACTAATTATGCATTTACCATTAGTTATTTATTTACATATTAAATTGGAAAAAAAAATGTTGTTGCTCGGCAACAATTGCTTGAACAAGGGAATTGTGTTGCCCGGCAACCGTTAGCTGGTCGACTTAAAGGAAAAACGATTCGGTTTAAGTGGGATTCCACGCATTCATAGATCAGGGATAATTAAAATAATAGTGAAACTACCAATATTACAGGAGTATCCAAGGTGGTAATATAAGTTGACAAAATTAAATCCAAATAGTGATGTCAATGATCATTGAATTTGTAGTTGTTTATTTTTCTTTAAAACTTTTTGTGTGTTTGTGTATTTTGTTTCTAATCTGAAGTCCATGAGCTATAGATTCAAATATATAAGAAAAGTTACAAACAATAGATCGTTTTTATGTAAAAGATTTGTTGCAATGTCAATTGAGAAGAGCTAAATTTGCTGGTAGAGGATGATAATTGAAAGAGCCATAAGAGTTTTTTTTTTAATAATGAAATTATATTTTTTGTTCTCATGACAAATATGCTATTATATAAAGTTTTATTTAATTGTAAAATTAAAAGGAACAAGTCAAATGTCAACTTCTTTTTCTTTTTCTTTTTCTTTTTTCCCCATATCGAACTTTATATTTTCATATGAATTACACCAATATAAGTCATTGTGATCAAAATCAAACCCATAATAACTCAATGAATGCAATTTCGTGGAACAAGTATACTTTTGGATATGTACAATCTGCATGTAGCATCAATTTGCATCGTGGACCACATCCACAACGGATTCGTATCAAACAACCTTTTGTTTATCCGTGATAATTTAAAATTTTGCTTTTGTTTTTTGAACCATAGGTAATGATTAATAACCTATAATTAATTTTTTAACAAAGAATCTCATACTTTATTAAAATAAATAAGAGATAATATATATATATATATGTATGCATGTATTTCAATTGTTTTATTTTTTAATTTGTCTCATGCATATGTACAAGAGTAATATTATAATAAGGGAATTTCTTCTTTATTTAAAGTAAAAAATAAGTTAAAAGATAAAAAAAATACATATTTCTTTTAGTATATTTTATCATACAGTGTATTAAAATATATGTTTTCTTAATAAAAATATTCTCTTATTATGAAATTACTACATGTGTGAGTGCAAATGATTTATTTAAGAGGAAAATAAGTGATTTTGTAGGTCTAGAGTCTATGAGATATCTAATTAATTAAATATAGCAAAATTTACTGATATTTATAAGCTCATGTTTATCAAAACTTCCTTAATCAACTTTGTAATACCATAATTTGGTTAAGATATAAGTAAAAAATAAATAGATCAATTTCACTTATAAATATTTAGATAAAAATCAATTCAAAATATACATTTAAGTGACCGCCTCAAGAAAATGTTGAGGGGGACACTATCAATCGAATAGAGAGTAATTTTTTTATTAATTAAATTTTAAATTTATTTATTTTAAATCAATTTGAACCACCACTCAAATAAGTACAAGAATGCAAATATCTTCACCTTATATTTCCTTGACCTCTGAAATTCACTATTTTACGTAATGGCAATCTTAAATTTGTAACTTTCAAATTATGAATTTTTTTTCTAATTCAATATCGTATACCTTATATTTTAATGCCCACTTAAAAATCGTAAATTCAGTTATATGAAAGGAGAATTAACATCTGATAGAACTATCAAGAAGTTAAGGGCTTGAAAATTCATACGTAAAGATCATGATTACGACCCACATTAACAATGTATAACAACGATTCATTTGGAGGAAATATTAATTGTATTTCTCTTGATGACAATGATCATCAGAATTCTCAAGCACCTACCACTCTTCTTAATGAGAATAAAATAAAAAGTTTTGCGAAAAGAGTGTTCTTGAAGTTAAGTTTGGGATCATTGTACCATTAGTATATTATTTTTTTCTGTTACAAAAATGTGAAAAGGACATTAACCCTCTCTTAGTTAATTTTAGATTTTGAAGCCTTTTGAGGATATGCTTCTTATTGTTTATATCATAAGTTGAAACATCTTTTTGCATATTCAATTAACTATAAAATAACAACAGCATTAAAAAAGCAGCAATGAAGCCTTTTTGGCATATATTATAAAATTGCCCCTAATCTTTCATTTATTATTTTTGAACTCTTTGTTGCTCAGTAGACAATTCTAGATTACCTGCATATACAAGAACAACTTTTGATCAATGAAAAAAATAAAAAATAAAGTATGCAACAATGATGAAACTAATTTCATCCCAAATTTGAGAAGCAATCTCAGCTGGATGGCAAACTCATCTCTTCAATGCTCCACAAGCATGCAGAAAATGAGGCTGTTTAAATAATTTGAATAGACTCTCATTTGTTAAGATAAATTTTAATAATTTTTAAATTGTGTTATTACTGTATGAATTTAAATTCTCAGTATCTTAATTATAATTCATTGAATTATACTTATATATATTAGTAAGGAAATATTCCTACTTTTTAGAACAATCAAGTAAAACTTTACTTTCTTTCTGGCTAACATATATATCACCCTCACTTTTCTTCTTATTGATCTTTATTTTCATTTTCACACTTTTAAATAGACGAAAATTTTTGTCGTTATTCCCATGCTACCAATAGCTGAACACCTGTAATTACATTTTGATCAACAAGATACTGAATGACCCACTTGACTTATGATTACATTTATGGGTAGTAGTAGCATTATAAAGATTAGTAACATTTGGAGTTAATGAATATAAATATGTCACCATGTTCAATCATATATCCATCTACTTAACTTCTTTAGGTTGGGTACTAAAAGCATTGTGAGCCTAACTTTTAGACACCAATGTTAATGACACATGGCAGCAGGATAAAGGATGGTGATGGTGATGATCATGATTGTGATGGTGTGTTGCTGATCAAGTTGCTTTTATTAATTCAGTTAGCGAGGTTGGTAATTGGCGTTGTCATCGTATCACAACGGCAACTCAAAAAATGATAAAAATCTTTACTTAACGACAAAATTTTTTCATTTTCACGGACACACGGAATAACAGGTGTTTAATTTCACGCCTAGAAAGGCATCGCATGGGATTAAATGATCTTTGCGAATTGACGTACGGTTAACACTATGATGTGTAAAGCATTTTTGTTTTATATTTAGATTCATGAATTTCACATTAATAATTTATCTCGGTACAAACGTCTACATCAAACTATTATTTGCGAACTTAAACTAAAACTTTTAACCCCCCCCTCCCAAAAAAAAAAAATTTATTTACAACAATTGATTATTGGTTTCCTAATTTCTTAATAAGTTTGGGCTTTATAAAATATGATTTTACAACAATATTGATTTTTCTATTAGCTAACTGCTTCGGTCTAGTGCTGTAGAATTTATCTCACTTAAAAAGTGAGGATCTTTCACCTTATTGACACTTGAAATTATTATTCCATGCATCGAATGTATCATTAAAATTTCTTAATTAATTTTTTTGTATAATTTGAGATATAAAACTTTTATACTTGTTTGATGTTTTTGGTATTACAACTTTTAAATTCTTACACACAATTTTTATGGTCAAATTATTATTACATTTTTAAAACTTTTACATGCTTTCCAAGATTTCACCAAACTTGCGAGCGAGTCAGCTTTATTTTGTTCTATAATTCTTTTACCATATCTTATCAATATCAAAGGGTGAAGAATAAGCGTGCATAAAGTATCAAATTGGGAAAGAATTAAAAGCTTTTGGACCAATTGCCAATGGGTTGGACAAGGGACATCAAGTATGGTCCATTTGAAGGTTAACACTTGAGAAGCACACAAGTATCAAATTGGGCTTTGACATTTCGAAATATTCACAGAAGCTAAACTTACAAAATATAATTTGATTATCAATCTAAATGAATATCAAAACCAATGCCATTAATCCTTCTAAAGTCAAGTGAATCAAAGTGGCAGTTCAAAAGCACACTGAAAAGTGTAACATGATTATCTATATTATGAAATCGTTTGCAAAAGAGTTTATCATAAGCCAAAACCATTGAGGAAATTCATAGTTTCGGAGCTGCCAACCAAAACTAGTGGTGTCAATTGAAAACAAGGACACCGGTTTCAGCTGTAGAAGTAAGGCGGTGCTGTAGCTGCAATTAAAATAAATTACAACAATTAAATAAAGTTTGATAGTGTGAAGTAAATATAATTTTTAAATATTAATAAAATAATAAAATAAATAATTTTTTTATTGTAAGTTATGGAATCAAATTAAATTAGCTTTTAAGTCACATGCCAAATACTTCTTTTAAACTATAACTGTCCAACCTCATTACTAAATAAGACTTAAAATTTTTTATTAATTAATTTTTTAGGTTAGTTTAAATTATAATTGAAATCACAAAAAACTTAAAAAATGTAACGAAAGAGTTGTGAGAATTCATGGCTAAAACATTTGATGTCTTCGTAAGATACAATGCTTGTAAGGATGATTTTCACTTTCTTTATTACACTAAAGATGTTAGAATAATAAATCATATGGTGAAATCCATTACCTATAATTCAGGAATATTAATGTTGTATCACTAAAAATTAATAATTAAATATGTAGAAGTGTACATGAATTTATAACACTGAATTACTTTCTAGAGTTGTGTAATTGGCCTTCTAGATCAGCACTCTTTCTTAGAGAATCCTTTAACTTTCTTTGTGCTCTCTTTATGATAATGAGATGTTACAAAAATATAGAAAGATACATGCAAATTGAGGACTATAACCATTTGTATAGATAATTTTTTCTGTTATTTTTACATATTCTTATTTTATCCTATTATAGAAATAGTAATTATCATTTTAGTCTTTACATATTAAAGTCTCACACCTTATTAGATACATTAAAGTCCAAATTACTGAAAACTCTACTAAATTACTTTTAATTAGGCTTAATCTTATATGACCGGTCGCAATATATAATTATTCACATATAAGCTCAACTTTGTATTAATGATTCAATAACGCTAGATTAAAAATCCAACAAAAGAAAGAAGAAAAACTTATAGATGTTGTGTTCTAATTACAGGGGATATTATGAAATACATGAAGTTGTGGTTTCATTAATTTCATCATTGCAGCATAGCTTGTTGACATTATCATTCTGGAATTGTTATGGTAATTTTCTAGGATCATTATTAAAAGTTCTAATATGTAATCTAGACTGGTCTTTTTAGAGCAAAAACATCCATTAATTTCATGAATGTATGTAACGCAATGATTATATCTATATATAGAATTTGATGTTCCAGATCATAATCATTTTCATCATCATGTATTGAATCATCTATTCTTTAAGTGAATCAATTTTGTATTGTCAATGATGGTAATAAAGCTTTACTTATGCTTTTTCTTTCCTTCTTGAAAGAGCTCTAAGAGATTTTAATAAATTCTTCTTCATCAATTATTTGTCAGTTTCTGGTAAAATAATTGCAATACATCAACAAAAAGGCCAATGAAATGGGATCAAGAAGATTAATGTGTTGATTTAGAAAGATTACCGATCCCCCTTGGCTTGTGTTGAATTAAAAGGTTCACCAAAATCAAACAAGAGCGAAACAATCGGATGACCTGAACAGCATATAGGAATATCAAATTTCAGCTGATATTAAAACGTTTAAAAATGTCCAATGAACTCTGAATTTCAAATTGTCACTAAAGGTAAGTTGATGCAAACCTGATATATTAATTCATTCAGATTAACAAAAGCTTCCATAAGAAGAAGGCTTGCTGAATTTGCATATGTTTGCATTATATTTTCGTAGTTCAAGTTACAATACGCATAAAATTTTTATTTGAGAAATTAAAAGCTTGGAACAATTCTTAATTAATTTAATTTAAACTTATCGTTATGCACATATGTTTTTGAGTTTTTGATTCTATCTTAATTTTTAATATTGATATTTTGGAAGTTGAAATTAATGGACTAGACATTAACTGTTTACCATTGATTCTTAGGAAGATGTGCATGTACCACAGTCAGGAATAGTTACTTATAACTCATAACTGTGAAATTATACTAATTTAAGTTTGGATATAATATGATAGAAGACAATCTAGCATAAAAAGAAGGCTATTTGTGGGAAAAAAAAGGCAAAGGCATAAAAAAGAAAAAAGAAAAAAAACACTACCATCCTATTTAAAAAATTTCAATTGGAGATCAAGATAAAAATGATAGTTTGATTTGTTCATTCTATTCTTTAAGATTAAAGTCTTTGATATTGAGAGACTTGAGAAAGAATCATGAATGATTTGCTTTTCACACACACGAAAATTTAAATTTATCTAATCTTTGATTGTTTTGGGCGATTAAACTTTAATTTTCTTAATTTTTCTGTATTATGATATCATCAGTTTTTGTTATTATTTGTATAAACAATACATTTGAGTCATCTGATGCATAAAAATCCATTTATTTTGCATGTTCTTTAATTTTTCTTGCACAGGATCGTTAGTTGATTTCTAATTTTTGTTATATATGTATATTCATCACCCATTACATCTTAAACTACCATATTTACTTATTAGATCCTTTTGACAAAAAAAGGGGAGTAATATTTATTTAGGGGCAGTCCCATTAGCTCTTATAAGAGAATTAGTTCATTGAGGGAGAGTAGTGAATTTTTATTTACCAAGTTATTATTTATTTGGACCAACATGCCCTAATGTTTATTCTTTGGTTGGTTTTTTATTTGTTTGTGCATAGGTTTATCTCCAATGCCATGATATATTTTGAAGATTAGTTTGTTAAAGGTTTTTACCACAAGAATACCAAAGGGAGAGATTATTAAGATCTAGAGTCTTATTGAAATTGAAATCGTGTTATAATTTAATATTTGTGTTCTTTTCAAATTAAAATCTACATTAATTAGTAGACTTCTTAATTTAGTAATTTTCCTAAAATTACGATTTATCTTTTATTTTAGGAAGATTACTTAAGAGACAAATCTTATTTCAGAAGACAATCAGAATTGTAAAGGAATATGGACTTTACTAGCTTGTTTTAGGCATATAACCCTTCCTTATAAATAGAGTGGTGTCTGATAAACAATTTGTAAACAGTATTAGGTGAACAGTATTATGAATTGTGTCAGGTGAACGTTACCTGCTCAACTATTCATGGAGTTTTAATTTTCATGTTTTCTATTCATCTTAGTTTATTCAATAAACATAGCTTGTTCGTTGGTTTTTTTATGGAGAAGAGGCTTTTGCATAGTAAAGGAATTCATTTGCAGCAGCAAAGGGATTTCATATTAAGATTTAAAAAAAGAAGACAAGTGGTGCTCATTAAGCTAGTTCGACTAAGTTAATTCAACTGAGATGATGGCAAAAGTAATCGGTATATAAAATTACGTGAAAATCTAATGTGTTATAATCTTCTTAAACTTAATGAATTACTTAACATCTAAGTGTGGTTTTATGGATGTAGGATTGCGACTCGAGTCATGAAAAAATCTCTTTGTGCTCTATTTTTCTCAATTTTTATTATTTATTAGTTTAATTAATTTAGGGTGACCTTTATTTGTAAAAAGGTCTAAATTTTCTAACAATTGGTATAATAAAAAAAAATTGTTAATTAAATTAAATACCCCCTCTGGTTTATGCAATAGAGCAACTTTGAACTGACTCAAACCAATGCCACCTGAGCTCGGATAAAAACCTTTGCACTTTCTCAAGTGCAAAGAACCGACACTTTTTTATGAAATACAAGCATGTATATCCAACACCTTTTCCTGAAGGAACCAAAACTCCTTGAGCCACTTACGCTAATGATTTCACAAAAGACTAAAACGTACGAGTCTTTTATAATGTAATTATAAAGGGAAATTTACAAAAAATAGCCATAAAGCTTCAAGATTTTTTAAATTTAACTCTATTAATTTTTTTCTATCGTAACTAGTCAAATACTTAGTTTTTAGACAAAATAGTTCTTGTAACTTTCAATATATTTACAAACAGATGCTACTCTTTCAAAATTCAGAAAAATTAGTACCTCACCACTCTCAATAACATAATCAAACTTCACCGCTCTTAATAAATTACTAAACTCTATTAAACAAGTATTACATATCAGTTAGAGAGCTTTTAAAGATTATATTATGTTCTTATATAATATAAACTTTTAATGTATTAAGTTTAGGATTGAGGTTCGAAATTGATGCATGTTTTGTTGTAAATGTTGTTATTTTTCATAATAAAATAATGTGATTTCTTAAAGTATTTAGTTTGAATTGAAAAAAAAAATTATTGAAAACAAAAAAAAGCTCGAGGTAAAAATGAAACCCAAAACAAATGAGACAGATAAGATATGTGCGACAGGCAGTGAGATATGTGCCTGTCACAGTAACATTTAGTGCGACAGACAACTATCGCACCAAAAGATAAAGTTAATGTTCTTTCTTTTGGTGCTATAAGTGCCTATCGCACTAACATGCTTTGATTTGTCTCATCGCAAGCTTTGAAACTATATATTATACGCCTAAAACAGACATGTGTAGCCTAAATTATGACTTTCAAAAGGTATTTGACATATTAAGACTGGAATAAGTGAGACATGCAAGTTTATATATGATAGACAATGGAACATGTGCCTGTCACATATAAATATAGTAGCATTTATATGTAATAGACACTTATCCTACTACATGTTGCACATAACTTATTTGTCTCACTTGTTATTGGCTTTGTTTTTATCTCGAGTTTTTGTTGTTTTCAATGATTTTTTCTGATTTTTTTAACTTAAACTAAGTACTTTAAAAAATCATATTATTTTATGATAGAAAATGATAATATTTACAATAAAACTTACATCAATTTTGAATTTAAATCTTAAATATAATACATTAAAAATTTATATTGTGTAAGAACATACATTAATCTTAAGAAGTTATCCAATTAATAATTATAACTTCAGTTATCTAATACTTGTTTGATAGAGTTTGGTGAATATTAAGAGTAGTGAAGTTTGATGATTTGTTAAGAGTGTTAAGAATGTTGAGATGTTAATTTTTTTTTTGGATTTTGCAGGAGCGGCATCTATTTTTAAATTTGTTGAAAGTGATGAGAACTATTTGGTACATAAAACTATCATTTGACTAGTTATGGTAACCTAAAGTTTTGTGGTTATTTTTGTAAATTTTTCATTTATTATTGCAAAATAATTATTTAAATAAGTCCAAAATTACTTATTACTAAAAATATTAGCATAACTTTTACATTTATTTACCATGTGACCAACCTATAATATAATAACAAAAATTAGAATTTACTTATATACATCAAGGAAAAAAACTATTCATATATTAACATTCGGATGACTACAATGATTTATAGTCTAATATCACTATTAAATATATCTATAATAATCTTCTTCCTAGACTTCTACTGTATAGCTTTGATGAAATTTTTAAATTTTGATGTCTTTGTAATATGGCCTAGGAAATGATCACCAAAATATAACTTCATCAAGCTTGGTTCTTTCTTCAGTTCGGATGCATTATGTTTTGCCAATTTAGTTTTTTTTTTTCCATGCGTTTGTACTCATTATTAACATTTATAAAAGTATTATTATAATAATATAAAATAAAAATTATGACAAAAAAATACCTCTTTATTCATTATTAACATTATTAATACTTGTAAAATCATATTTTGGTGTGACAAGCAAATTCGTGATTTTAAGCAACAAGCTGCCTGTCGCACTAATACTCCCAAATTCGTGTAAAGGGTAGCTGTAACCCATCGTGCCAAAATTAGCTAGATGGGCAGCGCTTATCATACGAAATTCGTGTGATGAGCTTAGCAAAAATAACCCCCATAAGTTCTCAAAAACTGCCACCACTACAACCATCGTTACCACCACCATTATCCTCAAATTACCATCACCATTATTCTCAAATTTCATTATTAACTAATGAAATATAAAGAAATTGCTAACCTAGGTTTTGTTGAACTTGAACAATTGATCTTGGTGATTTTCTCCACTGTTGAACGTGGGTAATTCACTGATAATGGGTGGATTATTTGCGGTAAGAGAGATTTGGGTGAGAAGAACTATTTTAGTGAGAGATTTGGGTGAAAAGAACGATGGGTAAGAGAGATTTGGGTTAGAAGTAACTATTTTGGTGAGATATTTGGGTGAGAAGAGCGATGGATATGAGAGATTTTGGGTGTAGTGAGAGAGATTTTGAGATAGAGATATGATTTTGGTGATTGAAAGTGATGAGGTAGTTTGGTCATAAAATTTAGTGTTTGATTAGTTATGATAGGAAAAAGTTTGAGTGATCAAATTTGAAAAATCAGAAAATTTTGTGGTTATCTTTGTTAATTTTTCATAATAAATGGGATAAAATACTTCATTATATATTTTTTTGCAATATGCAAAATAATTATCGTAATGAGATTCTTATATCACTTGTGGTTATGATCTGGTTTGTTGCACCGTCTACAGGAAAAATTTTAGTTTAACTATGTGGCAGAATGGCATAACAAGTTTTGGATTTGATTTGTCTCGTCACAACATTTTAAATAATATATTGTATGTCTAAAATGGACATGTGTAGTCTAAGTTTTATCCTCTTGAAGTACCCATCGCATATATTATGATTACGTGCGATAGGCTAAGTGACAAGTGCTTGTCACACATAATTTAATCTATAGCACATAACTTGGGTTTCGTTTTTACCTCGAATTTCATTGTTTTCAGTGATTCATTTTTTCATTTTTCAACTCAAATCTAATTACTTCAATAAATCACATTACTTTTTAAATGAAAAATAATAACATTTACAACAAAATTCACATCAATTTCAATGCTCATCTAGTGTTAAGGTTTATTAGGAGTGTGAGTAAAACCCTGAATTTGTAAAAGTGGCATTTTTTTATAAATTTATTGAAAGTGATGAGCGCACTTTGGTCCAAAAATTTATTGTTTGGCTAGTTATAATAGGAAAATGTTTGAATGGTCAAATTTGAAAAATCAAAAAAGTTTTATGGTTATTTTTATAAATTTTCCATGTATATTAACGTTTTCTTTTAGTATTATATTTTTAAAGACTATTTTGTAAATTGTTATTTGTGTTTAAACTAAAAAAATATAGCATTATACATAATTTAACACGGCATGATAAGACCATAAAACAAAACAGGTCCAACACAACCTATTGCCAGACCTAAATATAATGTATCAAAAACAGAAAAAGAGAATTTAAGAGCCAGAATATATGGTATCACTTTATAAATAATTTTTTAAAAATTTATTTTAATTTGAGAGTGAAAATGTATTTCTTATTTAATTTCTTTTTTAAAAAAATGAAGTTGCTTTTGATAGGTTATTGATGAGAGTAATCCTATAATCATTCATGATATTATTTTGTTGAGTAATTATACAATTATAAATATTTTAGTACAAATAATTTTGTATACAAAGTAATTGATAGGGAGTAATGTTTTTATTTTTATTCTTTAAAAAAATAAGTAAAGAGGTTGGCAATGTCCAAATTATTATTTTTTAATCACTTATCTCCTTCGATTTTAATTGGGATGACCAACAAATATAAAGTTGCTTAAAAACTACTCGACCAATAGACCAAGTTGTTGAAGATATAACATAATTAGTTAAATGAACACACGGGGCTTTATGATTTATTTGTGTTATTTTATATTTTAATTCAACCAATTATATTATATGTGCCATGTTAGTTAAGAAAAAAATTATATAAAAGTTTGTATTTATAATATTATTTTATTTTACTATACAAAACACAAGTTTTTTTAAGAAGCAAGATGGACTTTGTATACATTGATTTCATTTCAATCATTGTTATTTTTATTTTTAGATCACATATTTCATCTACTTCTCCCCAAGATAGTTAGAAATTAAGCTGAATTCTTCCAAAATACAAAAACACAAATTATACTAAATCATCATAACACACAAACGAACTATATAAAATATATTGAATATACTCACAAACAAAAAAAGAAATTACTATACCCTCAAGATTGATCTTTATTATGTTGTTTCAAACATGAGGTTTCTTACCAACCAAATTAGGTTACCCTAAGGCATGTTTGGTTGGGAGTAGGAGGAGTGGGAAGAAGAAAAGAATTTAATTTCTTTTCCACTTTCCACTGTTTGGTTGCATCAAATTTAATGGAATATAATTTCTATTGAAGTTTAACTTCCATCAAGTTGAGAAATTTGTATTCCTTATTAATAGGTAAGGATTTCAAATTCCTCATGTATTGCAATGCAAAAATTTCAATATTCTCCTCTAAATAAAATTAATTTTAAATAAGTTATAGTGCAAATAATTTATGTTTATTTTCTAAAATTAATAGGATAAAATTATTTGAAAAAAAAGGAAAAGTAGCAAGGTGAATCGTCAGACCATCATTGAAGATCGCCGGAGACACGTTTCATAATCAAATTAGGTACCAATGGAATTGTCAGTAGCCGGTCTACAACTCTTATGGAGTTAGAAATACTAATAAATATTGTTATTTACCTCAAATCTATTTAAATGTTTGAGAATATTCTAACTCTTATTTTTCTGACGGTACAATGTATTTTTGGCAAAATTAACACTTCCAATGAGTAAATTGTGTAATTTTGATCATTTTTATATATTTAACCGAATAAAAAAGGTGGTCTATGAAGGTCAACTGCACTAGTCAACAGTAGTCAACGATGGTCGGAGGTGGCGGTGATGGCAGTCAATTGTTGCCCAAAACAACTATTGTAAGTTTTTTTAAATTATTAAATTCTCTGTTTAACTAGGTGATTTCAATCGACTAATATATTATTTGTATTGAATAATCATATATTTTTAGATTATAATTTAATATATAATTAGTTATACAATATTAATTTTTTGATTGTAAAGTAAGAATGAATTAATTAAAAATATAATATAAAATTAAATGTTTTGTTGATTATTTATTTTCTAGATTAAATTAATTCATTTTTTTTATATTTACTAATAATATTAATATTTTAACACTAAAATCCAATGAGTATACTTGTCTAAATAAATAATATGTAATTTTTTCCTTCCAAATTTAACGTGAAACCAAACAATAAAAATTATTTTTAGTGCTCCTCTCCTTTATCACCTCTCCATTCCTATCATTTTTTCACCCCTCTCCTCTCCTTCCTTTTCTTAAATCCAAACACCACCTAAGGGACTTGGATCCATAGTAGCAAATGCAAGTAATTCTTGTGCTCCTCTCCAATTATCACCTCTCCACTCCTTTCCTTTTTCCCCCCTTCTCTCCTCCCTTTTCTTAAAACCAAATACCACCTAAGAGACTTAGATCCATGGTAGCAAATGCAAGTAATTCTAGTGCTCCTCTCCTCTTATCACCTTTCTACTCCTCTCCTTTTTTTCCGCTCTCTCCTCTCATTCCTTAAAACCAAACGCCACCTAAAGGACTTGGATCCAAGGTATCAACTTGTAACAAATTCATTTTGTCTTCAGCAAATTCACCCATGCCTCAATCCCATCTCCAAGCTTTGTATTAATAAAAATAATATAAGGATAGATCGAGATAATCAATCCACCGATTTAATATAAATAATAATATAAAATAATATAATATCAATACAAATAGATAGTTTGAAAAACGTCTTATAAACCATTTGCCAAAAGAAATCCACTAGGCCTTTCATACCATGGCCTGGGAGCTTGTTTTAGACCATACAAGGCTTTAGACAACTTATAAATATAATCTGAAAATTTTTCATGTTTCAAAACTAGGGGGTTGATTAACATAAAATTCCTTTATAATTTAAAATTTTAAAAATACATTTTTGATATTCATTTGATACAAAATGAAATCTTTATGACATGCAAATGCTAAAAATATCTTGATGATTCCAATCTAGCCATAGGTACAAAAGTTTCATAAAAATCAATTCATTTTTCTTTGTTGTATTATTGAGCCACCAATCTAGCTTTATTCCTTACAACCAAGCTAGATTCATCTATTTTATTTATAAATACTTATTTAGTTCCTATAATGGATTGATGTTCTAATAATTTATGAACTAATTTCCACACATTGTTTCTTTGAAATTGATTTAACTCCTCTTGTATTACCATAATTAAAGATTCATCGTTTATTCAAGAATTTGTCAATTCGAATAAATGCAATGTTCTAAGTGCTCTAGTTGTTACTCATTGAGATATAAATGCAGTATGCTCATAAGTGTTTCTAAATAATGATCTAGTTGTTACTCATTTTGAAGGATAACCTAAGATTAAATTTTTAGGATGAGAAAAGACATAACTCCACTATTTAGAGAGTTTTTGAGAAATACTTTTATTTTGCTCTATATTTATTTCTGCTTTTCGTTCCTCTTGATTTTCACAAGGTTTTGAGGACTCTTCTTATAACTCCATTTGCATTATCATCAACAACAACTTTCTATAAAATGTGACATGCATAGATTCTTCCACAACAAAGGTTCTTTTACTATACATTCTGTAAGTTTTGCTTATGTTTGAATATCCAAGAAAAATACCAACATCAAAATTTGGATAAAATTTACCTAAATTATCTTTAATATTCAATATAAAACATTTACATCCAAACATTTTAAAGTAACTAATATTGGGTTTTATATCTTTCCAGAGCTCATAGGAGATTTTATTTAGGAATGATCTAATCAAAATACAATTCAAAACATAGCATGCGATATTTACGGCTTTGCCCAAAAATACTTTAGTAATGCACTCTTATTCAACATAGTCGTATCCATTTCCTGAATAGTCTTATTTTTTCTTTTGAAAACTCCATTTTGTTATAAAGTTATAGTTTATGAAAATTCAAATTCAATTCCAAGATCATTGCAAAAACTTTTAAATGCATGATTTTTAAATTATCCCCCATAAACACTTTTATTGCATGAAATAGCATAACCTTTTTCATTTTGTACATTTTAACAAATATTTTAAATGCATCAAAGGCATCATCCTTGTTATCTAAGAATATTACCCATGTGTATCTAGAATAATCATCAACAATTACAAATACATAATACTTGTCACTTAGACTAGCATATCTAGAAGGTCTAAATAAATCTATATCAAGAAATGAAGTGGTTTTAATGTGAAAATATAATTTTTGTTTTTGAAAGAAGTTTTGATTTGTTTTCCAAATTAGCAAGCTTTTTAAATTATATCTTTTTGAAAACTAATTTTTGGAAGACCTTTAACTGCATCAGTTTTTAAAATTTTTGAAATGAAATCCATGCTTGCATAACCTAGTCTTCTATGCCATAACTAAGTATCATAATATAAAGCCAAAAAACATTTATCATGCATTGTTGCATAATCTATATTAATGATATATACATTAATACACTTTTTTCTACCAAACAAAACTTTATCATCACATTCATTTTCACACAATTGACTAATACTAGGCAAGTTGTGTTTCAAATTTTCAACTGAACACGTATTTTCAATAAGAGTAGAGAAATCTTCATTGACATTACCAATACCAATATTCTTCCCTTTTGAATTATCTCTAAAAAATACTTCTCCACCATTTTTGTTCTTAGTAAAACTTGAAAACCAAGAACAATTACCTGTCATATGTCCTGAGTATCTACTGTTTAAGTACCATTTGTTTTTCTTCTTCTTTAATCCCTACAGAGAAAATCTTAAGTTTTAGGTATCCACAGCTTTTTAGTTCTTAAGTGTTAGCAATGGTTCCTTTTGGAACTCAAATACATTTGACTTTATAATATGCATTTCTCTTATCTAGACATCTATTACTCATGTGACCATATTTATTACAATAATGACACACAATTTGATCATTAATAGAGGTACCATTCATAAAGTAATTCTTATAATATTTTTATTTCAAATTTGGCTTATACCCAATATCTCATTTGTCAAAAACACATTGATGTAAGCTAAGTAAGTTATCTAAAATCTTTTGTTCATTTATAAGCTTTTAGATAATATCATTAAACTCATTATTCTTTTTCTTAAACATTTCCTTTTCCTTTTTCAAATCATCAGCAAGACATTCTCATGCTCAATTTTAATGCTTTCTTTAAAAGGCATAAACTCATCATGCAATCTTTTATTATCTAATTCTAGATATTTTACCTTTTCATTTAAAGATTCATTCTCATTTGAAAGTTCTACATTTTTATTTCTAAGACATGCATTTTTCTTACTAATTTTCATCAAATTACTATGTAACTCTTTAAAAGTATCATACAATTCATCATAAGTAGAAAGATTATTTACTTCTTCAAGCTCATCAAATGATTCTTTTTCAATTGCCATGATAGATAGGTTTGACATTTCTTGTTGTTTTTCATCTTCACTTATTTCTTCATCACTATCATCCTAAGTTGCTACCACTCTTTGTGTGCTTATTGAGAAGCGGACGCCATGATCTCATGTGACCTGGTTTCTTGCATTCATAGCCAGTTATTACATTATTTTTCACTTTTTGATTTATGACATTTATGAATTTTTTTCTCTCACTAGTTTTCTTAAAGAACTTTATGAATTTTCTTACCAATAGATAAAGTATTTAAATCTTTGGCTTTTTCAATGACAATTTTCTTAGGTTTCATTCTTTTAGTAATGACCTCATGATTTTTTTTACCTTCTCATTATTTGAAAAGGTTTTTCCTAGAGCTTTTAAAGTATTTGCTATGTCTACGAACCTAATATACATTGAATGAACACTTTCATTTTGTTGAATTTAGAACAATTCATATTGCCTAGTATATTTACTAATTTTAGTCTCTTTGACTTGATTTGTACCTTCTCAAACAACTTCATGTTTCTTTCAAATTTTATAAGCATTTGAACAACCTGAATTTCTATGGAACATTTTCTTATTTAAGGCGCAAAACAATGCAATTTCTATGGAACTTTTATATTTCCTTCCCTATCTAATTTTGATGTTGCTTTTTGACATGCTGCCACTTTTGCTATAATTTATTACGTTTGGAAGTCTCATAATAAGTTGCTCTTTGATAATGAGTCGTGGCCTATGCAACAAGTGCAAAACTTGGTGCTTGCTCATTTGCAGGTTTTACAAAAATCCATCCCTGGTATTTGTCGGAGTGCCTTACCAATTCATGCACTTATGGGTATGCTTGCTTTGATTTATTATCCCCTGTCATTGCCATTGTTTTTTGACATTCTCATAGACATCCATGGATTAAAATAAATACAAATGGCATGTCAAAAGGAAATCCAGGTTTAGCGGCTTATAGAGCTTTTTTCTGTGGCTTCAATGGGGCTTTCCATGGTGGCTTCTCTATGCCTTTGAGCAAACATATTTTTTGCTGAAATTTCGGCTATTATCAAAGCTTTGGAGATTGTTGCTATAAAGGGGTGGACTCATATCTGTTTGGGAAGTGACTATATTTATGCTCTTGCATGCTTCTTCAATAAGGGGTTTCAATCGCCTTGGGGACTCCGAATTCAATGGCTTAATTGGGGTTCGCAAAAGTTCAGGTGGGTTCGGATACTACCTGACTCGGACTTTTTAGGTCGGATTTTTTTTTGAGAATTTTTAAGCCTGGATTATATGTATATATATAATTTAAATTTTTATATTTATAAATATATTTTTATTTGTTTTATAATTTTTAAATTTATTTTAATAAAATTAAACATGAAATATAAACTTTAAATATTTAAAATTTTAAATATATATAAAATAATAGTTTAAAATAAAATATTTTTTTATAAAATTCAGGTTCCAGACTGGATTTCGGGTTTCTCAAGTGATACTTGAACCCGATTTCTCAAGTGATACCCGAACTTGACCCAGACTAATCTTAATACCCAGCCTGCATCATTAGATCCGGACCGAATCCTAACCGAGCGGATATTTTTACCATCCCTAAGCTTAATTGTATGACTTTTATTCATGGGATTCATTTTTATTCTTCTCATATTTACCTTGAAGGGAATTCCTTAACAAATAATTTAGCTTATTTGGGAGCTAATTTTAATGATTTTGTATGGTGGGATGATCTGTCAATCTCTGTTTTTAAAGATATTTTTGGCATGCCCAAATATAGGTTTCAATAGCCTTTTTATGTACTTTATTTTTTCTCTTCTTTTTTCTTTCTTTAATAAAATTTCTAGAGCCATTTATATATATAAAAAATAGGCCATGTATCTAGAATATATTTTTTTAATGAGTTAGAATATTAGCACCCTCCAAAGTTTTGGAAACCTCATCTTAAAGTAAGTCCAATTAAATAATACTAAAAAATTCTGCCTTGCTATTAGCACTCACATTAATTCCAAAATGCCTTTCTTCCAAATAACAATTTCTCTCTCCAAGAAGAACCATAAATCTAGTTTTGTTTTCTTTTTCTTCTCCATCTTCCATCCATAAATTTGTTGGTGATTTATCTAGAAATCTTGCCAAACTCGACTTTTACGATGTCAATAGTTAATTTTGGAGAGTTCAATACTTATATAATAGCTAGTCATCCATTAGAAGCAAGCAAAATGATGATGAATTTTGATTAGTCCAAACCATCGATCTCAAATATATAAATATCAATAGTCACCTATTATTTGGATGAACCATTTCTTCATAAGAAGCTTAGTCTAAAATTCTTGAAAATTTGGCTTTTTAAGATACATCGGAAGTCATCTCTCTTTGGCACAGTTTTGGAGAGTATTGAACTTAAAAAATATCTTGTTGGATGTCAATTCATCTATTTTTCATGTAATCCATTTTATCTTGATATTACAATGAGATTAAAATTGACACAAGTGGTTGCAGGCAAAAATAATAATAATAATCTATAATCTATATGTGTGGGTAATTGGGTATAGAGAGTTTTGAGAGAGAGAAAATATAATTTTTTTTTTAAAGAGAAACATATATTCATATATCTCTTACTTATATTTTATGAAATGATCAAATATGAAAAATGAGTCGATAATCCGGGGCAGTCTGTCATTATCATGAGCCTCTCACTTTTCCAGAGAATTTATATTTTATCATTTATTGCAATTGCATAAGAGGTTTTATCATTTAGGGTTTAAGGTTTTTTTTTTTTTAACTTTTGAAAACTTAAAAGGGGCTGCAAATTAAAAATAGGCCTTTCTAAGAACAGTTTAAAAAAGCCCACAAGGGACTTTATTGCGTCCGCCCATGCCCCATATGAGAAGATAAAGACCCATTTATATCATATTTCTCTGTTGTATTTCATTTTCGTGTTGGACTTCAGCTTCAAGAATGTTGTGTCAGTAAAGACTTGAATATTTTAGCATAATAAGTTCGAGTTCAAAGCAAGAATGAACACGCAAGAAAAGTAGATTAGAAACTGTTATCTTACCATAAATTAGGTTTTTGTCCTTAAACATTGCACCGTTTTTTATAATCCTCGAGAAACTTATTTATATGACTAATGTTACATATCTTAAATTTTTTACTTCAGATAAGCTGTCCCAAATGATTTATCTTTCATTAATTAATTGATGAATACTACATCATTTGTGATAAAAAATTTAAAATATGCAGCATTACTCTGTTTATAAACAATTGTATCAGTAGCTCGTTCATTAATTAAGTTGTTAAAAAGAAATTATTGGGCTTAGTTGCCCATGAAGACATTAAATTAAACCAGTAATTTGGTTCGATTTCAAAAATTAAAAAAAAAATTGATCATTCGTATAAAAAAATAAAAAATCTAAAAACTACAAAGTATAAAGGAATTAAATGTAAAAAAACTGAAAAAACCAAACTGAATTAGAAACTATCAATTTAGTTTATATATTAGGCAGAAATTAATCAGTTCAGTTCGATTCACAACTGAACTGAAACAAACCAAAATGCCTCGGAAGATACTATTCCATTTTCATTAGAAACAAGTATCAATCCCTATTGGTCATGGACACAACCAAACCACTTCCATTTTCATACGTAGGGTATTCATTTTTCCTTTTCTTTTTCTCAAGAATAAAAAATTGCTCTAAATTTAATTGATTTAAATCTTATTTGATTTTTTTTGGGTAATCATGTTATATATAACATTATTTTGAATAACTATTTTATATTTACCAAAAAGAGTGGGTTAAATGGTTGGTTTGGGTAATACGATAATGCTAACGAATGGGTCCGGTTTATACTTTTTTGACACAAATAAGTTAATGAATGGATTTGCATCTATGTAAAAACTCTATACGAAACTGCTCCAACACTACTCATTGCCAGGCTTAACTATAATGTATCAAAAAGAGAAAAAGAAAAGTTCAGAGCAAGAATATTGATGATGTGGAAATTTTAAAAAGTTTATTGAAAGAAAAAACTAGGTTTCTGAATAATGATAATTTTATTGAATAAGTTTGAATGAACAAAATTAGGGTTTTACGCTCTCTTTTATAGCAAACCCAAAATATCACTTATTTATCAAAATAGAAAAATCTGAAATATGAAAATCAAAACAAATGACCTCAAATTCTGACTTTTATAAATGAAAAGGATGAAAATTCTACAAGAATCAAGCAAAATAAGAAAATATATTAAAATTGAAAAACCAACAAGAAAGAAATAAAATTTTCAGTTCAACCACAGGGTATAATAGACACAACCTAGTTTAGGTTTGATTCATCTCATTATAAGTTTTAAAGTAATATATTATACACTGAAAATAGACGCATATAACCTAAGTCAGGACCTCTGGAAGTTATCGTGCTCGTCCTGCGCAACCTTTCTACATCATATATATGATATCATTTTATAAATATATTCTTTCTAAGTTTATTTTAATGTGAGAGTAAAAATGTATTTCTTATTTAATTTCTTTAAAAAAAAATGAAAATGCTTTTGATGGCTTTGGCTTATTGTTGACAATCTCATAGCAATCCTTGTTATTTTTATAAATCATCAAGAACACACAAACAAATTACATAAAATATATTAAATACACTCCCAAACAAAAAGGAAATTTACCCTCCAAGGTTGATCTTTATTATGTTGTTCCAAACAAGACGAATCTTACCAACCAAATTTGGTTACCATAAGAAACTTGTATCCAAGGTAGCAAATGCGAGTAATTCTCTATTAAGTTGTAACAAATTCATGTTGTTTTCTACCATATTCATCCATGCCTCAATCCCATCTACAAGTCTTGTATTCATAAGAACAATACAAGGATGGATGGAGAAAATCGATCCACCAAAACCAGCAACACTAACCCAAATATAGAGGCTTTTCCTATCCAAAATTGATATCATAGAAACCCCTAAAACTACACAAACCGGTAAACAGAATTCTATCCTTTACCTCGGAATATACTTCAGCTTCATCTTTGAATTTTTGAAACAAGTTAAGAAACCCTCCGGCACCTTGGAGACTAATGCTCCATTAGATTTTGTTATCGCTTCTCTCAGTTGGCACACCAAATCGTCAAACTCTTCATAAATCTGCCGACTCTACAAAACTGGGCGCCCAGAGCAAGTTGCTTTAATTCTCTTGGATATGCATCATAAGGAGGAAATATAGATGAAGCATCATAAATAGGATATGGTATTGCTTCTTCAGATGATTTACGAGCTGTGGCAGCCCAACTCCCTATAAACGAGATGAAAGTTAACATATCACCAAAACATATGTGAAACACAAGCGCAAATAACATGTCCACCACAAGCAAATGATGTACCTGTACCTGAACTCCTATTGTTTGCCCACTCTGCTCATTACCATCTACTGGAATAAATTTATTGATCAAGTATAAATCGGGTTTACTGAGAAATTCATTAAGAGAACTTTTAGCTCGGGCATCTTGGAATTGCATCCCCTCATCGTTACAGTCAATGGAGAAAATTTCGGTCAACTTTCTCGCAAATGGGTAATACTAATAAAAGATTATGATAGAGACTACTTTAGCAGTTGCAATCTTCTGGAGAGAATAAGATCAATATCAGCTGCTGCTCCGGAAAGGTTAAGGGGATAGTAAAAGAATAGGGAAAGATGTTGGTGATTCTGATATTGATCCAAGAGACATAACTTGTACGATTTGAGACGGAGAGGGGTTAAAGAGGTGATTTAATGCACTCTCTTGAAATTGTTTCAACCTCCACTTTCCTTCTGAGGATTATTAATTCTCAACTTGTTTTATAATGCTACCAATCCAGTCAGGTCATTTATACAAGTAAATCAATTGGCCAGGCATCAAAATGTTGGCTATTATCGTAACAGACAAGATCTCAATAACAAAATGGCCAATCATTAAAATGTTGGCTAATATCTTAATAGATGATTCCTCTACATGAAAGAAAATGAGATGTAGTTGTTTGGTTGCTGAGACAAATATCAAGACTATTCAGGAATTCTGTAATTCTGTTTCATTCAACAACAACATCAATTGTTCTGATTACATCAGCGTATATACACAATTCTTAACCATGATTACTTGTAACTAATGCTGAATTAACTAATGTTAAGACTAACTAAACTTCAGTGCAATGCACATTGTGCGCATCACAAACTTTAACTACTTGAGCTGAGCTGCCAGCTGAGTTGGAACCTTGCTCTGCATTCTTCTTGTTAGTCTTCTCATTCTTTCTCTCTACATAATGTGCTAACTTAACGACCCCCCTAAAACTCAAAGGACAAAGATGAACATTGAGTTTAGATCTCAAATAATTAAACTTCACAAAGGAAAGAGGCTTAATCATTATATCAGCAATTTGTTCATCACTTGGAACATAATGAATTTTCAGCGCTCTTAACAAATACCTTGTTTCTAATGAAGTGCATATCAATTTCGATATGCTTTGTTCTTGAATGATAAATGGGGTTCCTTGCTAGTTCAGTGGCGTTAACATTATCATAACAAATTGTTGGCTTCTTTATGCAACTCATTACTAGCTCAGTGAACAAAGATTGCAACCAAGTCAATTCTACACTTGTTGCTGCTAAAGCTCTATACTCACTTTCTGAACTTGACTTTGTTATCATTGACTATTTCTTAGATGACCAAGATATCAGATTATTAGGCAAGTAAATACAATAAGCTCCAATAGATTTCTTGTCATCTAAGTCCAATGCCCAATCTGCATCAGTAAATCCAATGAACTTCATGCTGCCCTCTCTAAAGAACTTCAAGCCATAGTCTTGAGTGGGATTTAAGTATCCCAAAACTCTCTTACATACCATTAGATGCTACAATGTGGGCGTAGATACATATTGATTGAGCTTATTTATAGAAAAGGCTATCTCAGGTCTGTAAGTATTAGGTATTGCATCCCCCCAACTATGCTCCTATAATGTGTTGGGTCTTTAAGATAATATCCAAGCTCTCCTATAATTACCTTCTGAAGCTTTGTACCAATACTCATGGGAGTATCAATTCCTTTACATTCGCCCATTTCAACTTTGGACAGCAAGTCCTTGATATATTTCCTCTGTAGCAAGTATACACAGTTTGGATCATATAATACCTCAATCCCAAGAAAATAAGATAATACTCCCAGATCCTTTAGAGCAAATGCTTTGCTAAATTCAGCTATAAAACTCTCTAATTCTGCAGTACTTTGACCTGTGATTAGTATATCATCAACATAAGCACTATGATCATAGAAGCTTGATTTCTTCTGATGAACAAAGATGTGTATGAACTTGTATTGAGAAATCCCCAATGTAGCAAGCAACCTTTAAGCGTCATACCAAGCTCTAGGAGTAAGCAATCTCTTTCGCTCAATCTCTCAGAATTGAAGTAAGCTCTCTCTTGATCAGTTCCCTATTCTAGAGATTATTTATGCACAGTTTTTCATTACTATAAATTTTTAATTTCTAAATAATTGAATGATTTTTTTTCTGTTGCTAATGATTTTTAAAAGTAAACAATCGATTTCATTTGTAAGCAATTGAGTGATCATTAAATACCTTTCGTTATATTTAAGTTGGTATCAGTTTCATTTGTGAACAAATCAATGCTTGATAAATTGATTTGTCATGTGGCTTTGATATCAGTTTGAATCCGTTACTCTCAGCTTCAATCTGTTACTCTCTGTCTTTAAATTTTGAGTAAGCTCTCTCACAAAAATCTTATCATGTCAATTTTTATTGTGTACAAATGCTTAAATAGAGTTACTTCATTAATAAAGTATAAAATCATCACAAGCTTGCAAATGGCTTGCCAAATGTGTTCTAAATTGTCTGTATGTTAAAGAATTCATTTAATAAAAGATAAAATAACATCAATGATGTCATTAGCCTTATCTCATAAAGGGATGAACAAGGAATTCATATAATTTTGTATGAAGAATCTTTAAACAAAAATGAAGATATTTTGGTGGGATTTTATGAATCCCCACCACAAATAAGAGTTTCGATATAATCTCTATAGAATAGAAGTGATATATACATGAAATGAGTAATCTCTACGGAATAGAAGGTGGTTTCAAATTCATTGCAACACCAAACTAATCCTTGAGATCTTATTGCCGATGAAAACTATAAATAAGCAAGTCATCGCTTTGTAAGGAAGGATATTTCCACCTTATTTTTTTTAATCTATTTCACTTTCAAAAAATAATTATAACAATTTTAAATTATTTTAAAATATATTTATATTAATAAAAAATTAAATAATTAATCAATTCAATTAATCTTATAATTTTTTTTTAAAAATTAGGTATCTTTGACCATTAAGGTTGCTTGAAATAAGTATTATTAGAGTATTTTATTCTTATAATATTAAATGGCCAAATTATCCAAAGAAACATGAGCTCTTATATCTAATAGTTTAGGTACTTAAATATATTTGATTACATCTCTAAACTTTTTTATTTGAATTTTTAAAAAATAACATGAACTTATTGTAATAATTTCTTGAAAGTAGGATCGAAATATCACCACCCATTTGTAAATCATCATCTGAACTTATTGTATTATTCTCAATCCTTTATTTCTTTTAGTTTCCTTACAAATTCATCCCCGAATACAAAATTTGTTTTCTTATATAATTAATACACCATTTTCTTTTTCAAAGTTTAATATAAGGATTATATAGAAGATGTATATATTATCTTTAAAGGAGAAGCTATGGTCTAGTTCCAGAAGGAGCAGTCTCATTATTTAGGTAGGAATTAGATCTCGAGTTTGAACTTCACAAGCGTGCATATGTTATTATATATATAACTTAAATATGATAATACAATAATTCAAACGATCGAATTGTCAAATCACTTGATACCTATAGCAATAGTGGAAAAAGTATTTAGGATATACAGAGTGTCAAAATTTGGCACCTATAAAACATTATTAAATTCTTATATTCGATTATCATACTTTTTATTGGACCTACCTAGTGCAAAAAATATTGCCACACGGGTTGCACAATCAATGTACAATATATATCTTCCTTGAATTCTTTAATGTGCCCACCACTCTTTTTGCAAGCATCGAAACACATTTGGAAATGTATAACGAAAACAAATAATTTGTTATGTAGGATTTCCAAGCTTTGGTTTTAAAGTTAGATTGTTGTGATGAGACTTATCATTCAGTTTCCAAGTTTTGGGTTTTAATTTGAAAGGGATGTTGTTTTCTGATTAATATTTTTTTGTTTTCTGGTTTCTATTTCAAGGGGTTAGGCTGTTTTGTCCCCATTCTCTTGGTTGTTTTATTATTTTTACATTATTTTAATAAAAGCCTCTCTCGGTCTCGAGGTTTATTCAGGTAAAAAAAAAAAAAAAAAAGAATGGAGTTCACATAAAGTTACGAATAATATGATTGTATATAATATGTTGTTAGGAGCTAGCTAACATATTTTTAGGTAAATCTTATTGAAGTGAGGCCATTTATTAAATTAAAAGATATAACATTAAGGACTAAAGGACTATATATATAAAAATTCTCATGTGCAAGCACTTTAATTTTTTTTAACATATTATTAAACTATATAATTTAATAAAATCAATGTTTAATTTAATATAAATTTATATAATTTAATAAAATATCTGTATTAATTTTATTAAATTATATAACTTAATAATATGTTAGTATAAAAGAAAATGAAAACGAACGATATATAAATATAAGTGGTTATTCTATCATAATATATTGCTTAAATTAGTTGGACACAATATAAAATTGATACAATAAGAATAATCTCTCGTGTGAAGAACAAATCTTCATATTGCAATACTAAGAATGAAAAAATCTATACCTATAAAAAAATAAAAAATAAAAAATCTATAAAATACACCCTGTATATATGCTGTGTATGTGTGTGCGCGCGCATTTATATCAAACATTAATAATTCAATCGAAGAAGAGACACCAGAAAAGTTCGCTTGTTTATTATTAACGGTCAACACTTTGATGCTTGGCCAAGTGATGAGAATTATAAATTTCTTTGACGAGATCCGTAGAATTGTAACGCAAGTTGAAAAATTACGCATATCGAGAGCGGAAAAATTGGGCCAATATATAATTGTCAACTGGAAAAGAGACGCAGCAACGTGGACCTCGACTGGGCCGTTTAAATTTTTGCTCGAGGAACAAACAGAACCTCTTTATCACATGTGAATGCTCGATTTAACAATCCAAAGACCATCACTTTTTTTAATGTGCAGGAAAATTATGGCTTTTGGATTCACATCCAAACGCACCAAAGCATCCCAAATATTTTTTTAATCTGGGATTTTTGGATTTGTAAGTGTTATATATATAGTAATTTGTTTAATAAAACACTTACTTTTATATAGCATTAGTAAGAGACAAGCTGAAATGATCTACTCTCAACTTCAAGGTTGAGTCTATCTAATTACATTTAACGTGATTAGATAAACTTATTAATAAAGATTTTATCAAAAATTTGATAGAATTTCCTATATATTTTTTACATTTCCAGCATTTAAATATGTAAAATAAGCACTCCTAAAATAATTCAATATACTACCAACTTTATTGATCAATCTTCCGAACCATAATACCACACTTCATAATAAATAATATATTTAAACGATCTCATCTTAATATCGCCCAACATCCCCAAAGTATCAAAAGAGTATATTTTAGCTAATACCAACATATATTAAACATCCATAATCATTAAATCATAATATAATTATAAAAATGAGGTGATCAAAATGCCCTAATAATATTATTTATGTCTCTTAGCACCATCACGTGGCCAAAACTAAAAATAACTATAAGTACTGGGTTGATTGTTGTACCTGCAATCTCTTGTGTGGAAGAAAAATATAGTAAACTAAGGTAAGTATAAATAATAACAATAATCATTTTAGTAACTTACAACAATATATTCTGATTTGAAGAAAAAATAAATATTGACAATACAACTCATTCTAATTCTAATTCTCATTTTTATAATTATAGTAAAATATTTTATTATAATTCTATTTCTTATTTCTATTCTAATTTATTTCGATTGCCGCTCATTTTGATTTCCAATCGATAAACGCACCATAAAATACAGATTCAACACATGATAAAATGGTGAGGTTTATTTATTTATTTATTTTTATCTTTTAGCTTGTACTTTAATAAAAGATTTTCTTATTATAAAATTACTCTCTACGCGTACATATAAATATAGCAAATAGAGCAGCCATGTGAAAAGATTGCATGTTTATTAAATTATTAAGAGAATAGTCAACACTTTAATGCTTGGCCAAGTAATGTTTCCTCGACAAAATTGATAGAAATAATTGCAAGTAATAACCAATTCCCAGAAAGAAAATGGAAATGGAGATAGAAATAATTGCAAGAGAATGCATCAAACCATCTTCTCCAACCCCTCTTTATCTCAAATCCTACAAGCTTTGTCTCCTGGATCAATATCACTATCACTACTATGCTCCCAGGTACCTTTACTATCAATTTAACCTTTCCGAAGCAGCTGACACTGGTGTTATTGTCTCCAAGAGATTGCAAATTCTAAAGCAGTCTCTGTCGGAAACTTTAGTTCGCTACTACCCACTTGCCGGGAAGATGACTGACAATTACTCCGTGGACTGTAACGATGAGGGAGTATATTTTGTAGAGGCCCGTGCTGTAATTTCTCTCAATGACTTTCTCAGCAAACCCGATCTATCATTGATCTATAATAAATTCTTTCCAGTAGATGGCAATGAACAGAATGGACAGATAGCAGGAGCTCACGCAGCTAAGGTGCAAGTAACATCATTTGCTTGTGGTGGTCTTGTTGTTTGCGCTTGTATTTCACATATGGTCGGTGATGGCACAACTTTCAGCTCTTTCATGAAGAGTTGGGCTTCAGAAGCTCGTAAGACTTTGGAAGAAGCAGTGGGTCGTCCCATTTATGATGCTTCATCATTATTTCCTCCACGTGATGCGTACCCAAGAGAAGCAACTGCAAAAGTCCAATTCGCCCGATTTCGAAAATCAGGCAAATTTGTTACGAGGAGACTTGTATTTGAAGCCAAAGCAATAGCCGACCTCAAAGCCAAGGCTAATAGCTCCAACGTTCAACATCCAACGCGTGTTGAGGTTGTGTCAGCGATCCTTTCCAAACGTATCATGGCTGCTGTTAAATCAAAATCAGGTTCCCATAGGCCAACTTTATTGACTCATGCTGTAAATTTGCGTCGAAAGGCCAGGCCGCCATTGTCAGAACATTTGGTTGGAAACATAACTTGCCATGCCAATACATTATGCATAGATGATGAATCAGACTTGGATGATTTGGTTTGCCAGCTTAGAGAGGCAATAACGAAACCTGATGCAGATTTTGTACAGAGTCTGCAAGGTGCCGGAGGGTTTCGTAACCATTTTCAAGCTCTCAAAGATGAAGACGAAGAGTATGCTGATGTGAAGGATAGAATTACTTTTACCAGTTCTTCTAGTTTTGGTTTTTATGATATTGATTTTGGATGGGGAAAGCCTGTTTGGGTTGGCTCTGCCGGTTTTGGTGGATCGATTATCTCGTTCTCGACTACTGTAATTCTTATGAATACAAGGCTCGGAGATGGAATTGAGGCATGGGTGTATTTGCTTGAAGACTACATGAATTTTTTACAAGTTGATAAAGAGTTACTTGCATTTGCCACCTTGGATCCCAGTCCCTTGGAGTAACCTAATCGGTAAGACTTCTTGTTTGTAACAGCATAATAAAGATCAGTCTTGGAGGGTGGTGACTACTTTCTGTGTTTGGCTGGAGAATTTTTATGATTGTTATTATTATTTTGTAATTTGTTTGTGTTGTTGTGATGATTTAATTACAGTAAAGTGTGTTTGTATTTTAGAAAAATTTATTATTTAATATCAAGTACAATTTAAGATAAAGTGAAATTTTAATATAATATCTAATAGTAGGAAATAAATACATTTAATGAGATTATTTGTAAGAAAAAATTATAATTTTTCATTCATATATTTTATCATTAAGATAAAAGTTAGGGTATTTTGCTTTTTTTTTTTTTTATTGAGATGAAAATATCTTACAATAAAACTTAAGATAAAAAACAAACAAACTAAAATATCAAAATATCTTAAATTAAGTCAAGACTTCAGACATAAAACTAAACAATCTCTAGTTTAATTTTTATCTGTCTTGTCTTGGGTGAAGTAGATGAGATTAGTGATTTAAAAACAAAATTAATAAGGATTGTCATGAAATCAATGTTTATAAAGTCCAACTTGTGTTAATTATATCTCTTCATTTTTGGGTGGAGCTATTTCCACCTTAAATTGTATTTTGAATATATATATATATATATATTTAAGAAGAGAAATCCAAATTTGAAAAGTAATTAGCAATGTTAAATTGCTAAGAAGAGAGATATATATTAAGAATATCTTTGAGAAGACAAATCCAAATTTGTTTCTGTAAAATTCTTAAAACCTCCGCGTCCACATTGCTGTTTTTTCTCTATTCCATTTGAAAATTTATATTGATCAAATTTTTATCGCTCTCGATGTATATAATTTTTCATCTTGTGTTACAATTCTACCGATCTCATCAAAGAAATTTATACAAGTTCATATCACTTTGCCAAGCATCAAAGTGTTGACCATTAATAATAAACAAGTTATCTTTTCACTCTCTTCTTCGATTAAATTATATATATATGTGTATGTATATTGATAAAAGGAAACGAGCCTAGCGAAGTTAGAACTTTGAAGTACGAGGGAATGCAATCCCAATACAATCCCTGCGTGCGGTTTGCAAGAAAATCATCCGCAAAATTTGCCTTGCGATAAACATGACACAAAGAAACTTGCCATTCTTGGGATAAAAGCCTTAGGATGCTGCTGACAAGAGGGGAGGAGGCATTATAACACCCATCTTCGCTTTGCAACAATTGAATAACACACATACTGTCCACTTCAACCTGAAGCATCCGAAAACCTTTGTTCCAACTTAAAGTAAGGCCCTGATAGAAGCCCCACAGTTCAGCCATTGTAATAGAGCAGAGAGCATGTACACGGTGTTTTTCTTTTGTAGATTTTTTTATTCTTAGTATCTCATTATGAAGATTTGCTCTTTGCGGGAGAGATTCTTCTTATTATTTCAATATTAAATTGTGTACAACTAATTTAAGCAATATATTACGATAGAATTACCCTTAGTATATAATAAAATGGCTTGAATATAAAATTTAGTGACTGTATAATAGATTTTGAAAATAAACCTATTTTAAAATAATTATATTATTACAATATACAATATCATCAAATTATATGCAAACACATAAGTAAAATGTTCAAACTTTGAATTAAGTAATTGGAAATAAAAAGGAATACATGTTACTGTAGATAATAATCATGGAAATTATATCAATAGATGATATAAATATATGATTCTAAAATTGTGTTTAAACAAGTACTCAGGGGAATAACCTTGTGATATGCGCACCTAATTGAATGTGCCCAGAGCTACAATTGATAGACGAATGATGTACCATCTCATATATCTTATCATATATCTTAATATTATATGCATAAAATAGTCCTCAAAGGGTGGAAGCACCCAAGCACACGGCCCAAAGGCTTGTGTGTGCTTAGACGAGCCCGAAGGCCTCTATCTCAATTTTATCTCTATAACTGAATCTCAATACTCATCTCTATATTTGGACGGAGCTTATTGTCTAATTATTATGAAAACAAACTTTTATACACATGTAAATAAGTATTTTAAATATACTTTAAATCTATATCCCTTTTATAAGTATTTAAACATACTTTAAATCTATATCCCTTTTCATTAAAATGCTCTCATGTATTTATAATCAAAATAAATAAAGAAAACAATTTATCATATCCTTAAAGAAACAGACAAATAAAATATGTTTTCTAGAAAACTTAATCAAAGTTCCAAACATTATTTAATAAACATGCTTAATGTTACTAAAATTAAAATCGTACGAAAAATATGAATGTGAGTTTAATATATTCCACTCACAACATCGACGCTCAAGTTCGGTTATTATCGACATCCATAGATTGACTCACATTTGTAGCTGCTCCTAAATCAAACAAACGACATAATTACTTTATGAAAATACAACTCACTTTTATGCGACGTAAGTGCACAATGGATGCTTAGCTCGGAACTTATAACTCCGAATCCATAATTGTAAGTCAACAATTACCATAATACCCTCAAAGTCATGACACCTTATGCCCAAAATTCCATATTTCACCCTCCTCAATAATTTATTTTTCATATCGTAAAATGGTCATAAATCGTCCACATTACCAACAATCTCATTACTAGCTATAAACTACCTAAACATAACATAAAAGGATAATTACATACAAAATTGGGAAAACAATAAGAGTGATGTATCTGCGTCTCCAAAATGCCTTGTTGGTACTGTTGTGCTCCTAAACTAATCCAACAATTACAAAATTAGCTTAGTAGCAATTTTATCTATTTTTTGGAGACCCTAACTATAAATAAAGTATACAAATCTTTAAATTAAATTTATTCCCATGAAATTTAACATAAATTGCAATAGAATGATAGAAATCTTACTCCATTTGATGAGATAGAATGATAGAAATCTTACTCCATTTGATGAGAAATCTAACTTGTTTACTTGATTTATACCTCTTATTTTAAACACACATGATCCCTCTCTCTACACACTTCTCATCTTCAATTTCTCCTTCGATGGGTATTCCCAAATAAATTTAAGGTTGAAATCACTTCAAAATAACTCCCCAAATCAATTTTTAGAAGACCCAAACCTTTTTCATTAACCCAAACCAATAAATTTTTGTTATTACATGTGATCTAAGGACTATAATCATCATTATTATTGTTGTTAAAATTATAATTATTATTTTCATTATTATTATTATTAAAAAAATTATTTTCAAGAATAATAATAATAATCACAAATTTTATAATAAATAATGCAATAATCGACTAAGGTGATTTTAATAATTATAATTATTATTTTCATTAATAATAATAATAATAATAATAATAATAATAATAATCACAAATTTTATAATAAATAATGCAATAATCGATTAAGGTGATTTTAATAACTTACAACAATCCATTCTAATTCTAAGACAAAGTAAATATATCAATGACAATACAGCTCATTTCAATTCTAATTCATACATCTAAAGTTTACAAATTGTTTTGATTCCTATTCCCCATTTCAATTCCAACCCATTTCGATTATCGTTCATTTTGATTACTACCTATTCCAATTACCAATTAGTAAACGCACCATAAAATTCAAATAAACACATTTTTTCTACACATGATAAAATGGAGAATTTTTTTTTTTATTTGTAACTTGTCCTTTAATAAAATTTTTTTATTAAAAATTACTCTTTATGTGTGACACGACCCGACTTGATCCTTCTGTTCGATTGAGGCATATCATGTGAAAGACACTATATTGCCTTTCTCTATTTAAAGTTTATAACATAAATTTAATCCATAAAAATATAAATTTGGTCTAGGGCCTTTATTATGAACATATGACACCTTTTCCTCATTCGAAACTTGCACACTTCACATCTCACTATATATACATATATTTCAAATATATACGTATAACCATAAACATGCACAAATGCCAATTATATAGCAACACATCTTGTGGCCCAATATCAACTGATTAGAAGCTGAACTACACAAAATCCTGCTGAAACCTAGAAGAAAATGGGGTAAATGAGAAAATAGTGATCTTACGACTTAGAGAGTGAATATAATTATATATAATCATCTAACATAACTCCACTGGATATGATACATAAGCAAACATGAAATTAAATCATACATATATACATGACAAAACTGCACTAAATAGTACCTAGGGAAAATAAAAATAATTGTCATACTTGTTGGAATCATTATCGCTTGAGCCAAGTGGGAGAAAAACCTCTCAATACCCTGCAGAATTTAACAATATCGCACATGCAGAGTAATCTAACTCTTAATACGCATGCGCGAAGGTACACATATGGTAGCTGGCAATCACATTGCATGACTCAATCAATCATATAATTTGCATATATAACCATAACATGATACTAAATCGTACTATCAAATATAGATGCTTCAGTATGATCAGAGAATACATAATAGTAACATTAGTAATCCACTCACAAATCCTAGATTAATTATTGTTTTGTTGGGGCTTCTATTGATTACTGAGAACGTGGTTTTCTCCTAAGCACAGAATTTAAAAATTAACTGTTAGAATTAATATGAAAACTTATATCATGAAAACTGTAATATAATTGCGCATACTTTCTAAATTTATTACACATTGATTCACCATATATAATATATGACTGTCCAATTTCATTTCCAGTAACTTTTCCTTAATAGCTTCCGTTGTTGCTTGATTTTCACCGTTGACTCTTAATTTCTTCTCCTTTTTTTTTTCCCTTATCTTTTCTTTTCTTCTCTTACCTCCGTTTTGCTTTCGATTTCGGCTTCTCAAAAATATGAAAAATGAAGTAGCTTCCATTTCATTTAAACTTTATATATATTGAACCGAATAAAGCGAATAGGAGGCGGCAAGCATGAGGTGGCAAGTGAAGCAGAGAAGTATATTGGTAAAACATACATGTGATTTTGCAGAAGCAAGCAGCTGGCTGCTTTTATTGAATTAGCCAGCGGCTTCATTTGGTGGCTTAATACAAAAACGTGTTTTACAATATGTATATATAAATATATGAAATAGTAAAAATTCGAAGAGAATCCACGTGAAATGGTTGCTTATTTAATATTACGAGAATAGTCAACACTTTGATGATTGGCTAAGTAATATTAACTTGTATAATTTCCTCGACAAGATTTATAAAATTGTAAAATGAGTTAATAGAAATTAATAATCAATTCTCAGAAAGAAAATGGTAATGGAGACAGAAATAATTGCAAGAGAACGCATCAAACCGTCTTATCCAACCCCTCTTCATCTCAAATCCCACAATCTTTGTCTCCTGGTGCAACGCACATGCTTCGCTTTGGCTAAAACAATGGCTTATTAATTTTGCGCCACCAAGCTGCATGCTTCAGTAATCTCAGCTGCCTGCTGCACATGTTTGCTTCATTATTTTAGTCACCATCCTGCTTCATCAAATTGCTCTCCAGCTTGCTTAACTCGGTGGCTATATAAAGTACAAATGTTCAGAGTTGCTTAATTTTATAATCTAAAAATCGAGAGCAAAATCCAGAGAGAAGAAAAGAAAGAAACCGAGAAAGAAAGAAGAGAACATAGAAAGAAAAAGAGAGAAGAAAAGAGAAGAAAATGGAAAATAAATAAAAGAGGGAGGGAAATCCGAGAGTGGGTAAATAAGAAAAAGAAACAAATGGAATTAGGAAGAAGTTGAAAAGAGAATTGAGGAGAAACATTACAAGAAATGGAATTGGATGGTCAGATTTTTATTTAGTGAATCAATTGGTAATGGATTTAGAAATTATGAGCAGTTATGTTATAGTTTTCACGATTCGTATAAGTTTCTATATAAGTTCTGACAATTAACTTTTTAACCTTGTACTTTAGAAGAAGTCTTAAGTATCCAGGAGCCCCAACGAATCCCCCAGTAAACCAGAATTTGTGAGTGGATTACTATTATTCTTATTATTATGTTGTATTTCATGAAGTATTTATATTTGATAGTATGATTTAGTATCATATTATAATTATATGTACATACATTATATGATTGATTGAGTCATGAGATGTGATTGCTAGTCACCATATGTGTAGCCTTCCACATAGACTCTGCGCATGCATTTTGAGAGTTAGGTTACTCTACCCGTGTGATATAGTTAAATTACATCAGGTATTGAAAGTTTTTTTTCCCGCTCTACTCGTGCAATGATAATCCTGACAAGTATTGAGAGTTATTCCCTTGGGTACTATTTGGTGCAGTTTTGTCATGTATATATATATATAATTTTTTGTGTTTATTTTTGTATTATGTTCAGTGTAGAGTTATGTCAAATGATTATATATAAGCACTATTGCACCACTTTGTTTTTATATATAATTATATCTACTCACTGAGCTGTAAGCTCACTATTTTCCTATTTACCTGATTTCTCCTAAGTACCACAATTTTTCGTGCAGGTCCATTTCTAATCCGTTGAGATTGGGCCACAAGGCGCATACTGCATTACTTTCATTTTGATTACGATTATGTTCATACGTAAATATTTAAAATACATGTGCTTATAGAGAGATGTGAAGTGTGTGGAATTTGAATAGGTTTTAGGATAAGACACAAATGTTGTTATACGCTTATAGTAGAGGCCCGAGGCAGTTTTATTTATTCATAAATTAAATTTTATGACGAGCTTTTGAGATGACTATGAGATAAGTAATACTGTAAATATCGAACGATTAACCTCGGATCTGATGGACGGGTCGGGGCAGCTTGTGTCAATTTGGTATCAGAGCATGGTTATAGATTCTGTAAACTATAACATGATACATGCATGTTTCATACATCATTAAGGATATCATGATGATATAGCATGCGCACACGTGGCCAACCTCGTAGAAATCTGTTGCGAAATTGGGTTCAGTTCTACATAAAACGATAAAGAGAAACCTTAGTAAATGAGATATGCGAGCCCTTTCCACATGCATTTATACATGAGATCATTTCGCTTTAGCTCCAGTTAAATTCACATGCTAATCAGAAGCCACCAGTTAGATCTATTCTGGATCAGTGTTTAGAGCGATTACTAGAGTATGTCACTTCTGTTGCTCAGATTAAGGTTGAAGTTCATACTGTAAGAAAAGTTACAATGTAATGTACAATAATTTACGGATTAAAACTATTTAGAGCATTACAAATTTAATGAGTTCAGAGTTTTAATTAATCCAAATGAGAAGAGTATTTGATGTGATGTACCAATGAGAAGAGCTTGTCATTCACTGAGTTTCTATTTGAGGGCAGTGCGTATCATTGGTGAATATCTGTGTTACGACGATATGAAGGACATGAAGTTATTACCTGGCAGATTTTTAGAAAGAGTTTATTGATAAATTCTTTCTCATTATTTATCAGGACAAGATGAATGAGTTTATTATACTAGTACAGCGATCTATGATAGTGGAGGAGTACAAGTATAAATTTTTTGAGCTATTAAGATTTGTTCTATTTCTCGTACTGAATAAGTGAGTAAATATTAAAGGTTCGAATGGGGACTTCAAGAAGATATATCGACTGCAGTAATCAGAATAGAATGTATAAATTTTTGCACACTGGTTAGAGTTGCAATAAAAATAAAGATGAGGCCATGCATACGGATCCAGGGTCTACAAATTCTTTTATTTCTCGCATATTTGCCATGCATACGGATAGTGAGATGAGGCCATCAGAATGTATTTTTGGTGCTAACTACATCGGTTGGTAATTCTTTGTAGCTGAGAGTGTATTTCTCGAGTGTTGGGTAAGAGTGGATAATAATGACATGGTAACGGATCTAATTCCATTAGACATTTATGATTTTGGTACTGTAATAGGGATTGATTGGCTTGTGAACCATCATGCTATAGTATACTATTTTCGAAAAGAAATAACTTTCAGGAAATTTGGAGAATCTGATATCACTTTCTGTAAATAGTGAATAAACCTTCCTTCTTGTCTGATATCTGTTATTTTCTACTAGGCGACTGCCAGAAAAGGTTGTTTTGCTTATTTAGATCATATTATTGATGCCTGAGTCAGTAATGTGAAATTAGAAGATATTCCTATGGTGAAAGGGTATATGGACATGTTTCTTGATGACCTTCCTATTTTTCCACCCAATAAAGATGTAGAGTTCACTATTGATTTACTTCCAGGCACAACCTCTATTTTTATGGCCCCATACATGATGGCTCCATTAGAGCTACAAGAGTCGAAGGTACAGGTATAGTTACAAGAATCAGTCGACAAGGGCTTTATCAGACCTAGTGTAACTATGTGGGGAGCACTGATAGTATTTGTGAAGAAAAAAGACAGGACTATGAGGTTGTGTATAGACTACAAGCAATTGAATAAAGTCACTATTCGTAATAAATATCTGCTTTCTCGGATTGATGATTCATTTGATCAGTCTTAGGTATATCAACAAGAGTTTTCTTAAAGATAGACTAACGTTCAGGTTATCATCAATTGAAGATTAGAAATGCTGATGTACCTAAAACTGCCTTCAGGACTCATTATGGACATTATGAGTTTCTGATGATGCCATTTGTGTTAGCTAATGCTCCCCCTGCATCATTTATGGATCGGTTTGTTATTGTATTTATTGATGACATCCTAATACATTCATGTAACAAGGAGGAATATGCAGAACACTTGAGGATTGCCTTACAAACCTTGAGGCATTGGCAGCTTTATGCTAAATTCAGTTATGTCAATCCTGGTTAGACATGGTTGTATTATTGGGCCATATGATTTCAGATAAAGGTATTTATGTGGATCCTTAAAAAATAGAAGATGTAGTGAATTGGGATCAGCCGATTAATGTAATAGAGGTCATGAGTTTTCCTAGCTTGGCGGGTTATTACCGCAGATTTGTTGAGGGCTTTTCCAAGATAGCTTTACCTCTAATGAAGCTGACAAGGAAGAAAGCAAACTTTGAGTGGACAGATGATTGTAAACCAAATTTCCAAGAACTCAAGAAAATGTTGACTTCCGCTCTAATTCTTACGCTTCCATCAGGTACAGAAGGGTTCATATTTTATAGTGATGCATCCAGACAGGGATTGCGTTGTGTATTGATGTGGCATGGAAAGGTAATTACTTATGCTTCCTGAGAACTCAAACAATATGAACTGAATTATCCGACACATGATTTAGAGCTCGCAGCAGTAGTGTTTGCTTTAAAGAGTTTTAGACAAACCATGAAAGCCTAATATACTTATACACACAAAAAGAATTAAATCTGAGACAACGTAGGTAGGTTGAGTTGATTGCAGACTATGTTGTATCATCGATTACCAACCAAGTATTGTTGTAGATGATGCTCTCAGTAGGAAGTCTTTGAGTTTGATATCCTATTTGAAAGTGTCGTATCTTCCGTTGTTGATTTATTTGAATATGTGGGAATAGACTAAGCAGTGGGTGAGTCTGAAGCATTTTTAGTTATATGGTTACTAGATTAAATTTTTAGTACAGTTTTTCACCTACAGACAATTTACAGGAAGCTATGGTTAATAGATTAAATTTTTAGTACAATTTTCCATCCGCAGACAAATAGACATTAGAGAGGGTTATTCAGAGTTTGGAAGATATGCTTTGAGCATGTGTCATACAATTTCAAGGTAATTATGTTTTTGATGGAGTGTGCATAAAATAATTGTTGTCAATCTAGTTTTCAGAGGCACCATTTGAAGCTCTCTATGAAAAGAAATGCAGGACTCTAATCTGTTGAGATAAAGTAGGGGAAAAGCAGTTGTTAGGTCCAGAAATTTTTTTTTTTTAGAATATTAATGAGAGGATTAGTGTCCTTATAAAAAAGTGAAAGGCTGTGTAAGATAGACAGAAGAGTTATGCTAGTAAATGTCGGAGACCACTCGAGTTTGCATTATGAAATATAATCTTTTTACAGATTTCTCCTTGGATAGCCTAGCATCAACCTCTAATTCCTTTCCATCATCCTCATCTTCCATTACTTCCACATCATCACAGTAAAGTAATTTATATTCATCATACAAACTATTTAAATTATTCAGCACTTTGACAACTAACTCTTTAGATTTTAATTCATCAGATAATGATACAAAACAGTATCTCAAACAATATTCTTTATGCTGAGAATCAAGCAATACAGAAACAAACAAAAAAGAGTTGATTGTTTTATAATTTTTCTTATACTTATCATACTTTTTTTTTTCATATTTTTATCCACTATCTTCAAAAATAAATCCTTACTATCCCTCCAAGCTTACAATTGTCTATGAACCAAACATAATTGGCGTAAAAAAGTATTGGATGTCACATATAAAGAACTAGAAAATGTCAAAGTAGCATCATGAAAAACTGTAAAAAATTTAATGAAATAATGAGCATATTCCTAATCAATTGAAGAAGGACACATTTTCTATTCACTCAAACAAAACTCACTAATGTATTGTGCATCATGAAGCTCTAATCGATCAAAAACTTTTTGATACTTTTCTGCAGCCTCTAACATGAAATAAGTGGAATTCCATCTAGTTACAACATCTAGACATAGAAGGTTATTTGAAGAATTTTTCTCTCGCTCTGCATATGTCTTAAACTTTTGTGTTCTAGAAGGTAAGGATCTGAAAAATCTAACAACATTTTGAGTTTTAGCAGTTGACTCATGATAATCTTTTAAGTCCTCCGCAACAATGAGATCTAATATACATGCATTACATTGATTGGTAAGACAAAGTTTTTTGTTTCTTATCCACTTGGGTTCAGCCAGGAAATTTTGTACATCTCTCTCTTATGTGATTCAATGGATTAGATATTCCTTTATGAAAACCACATTTATATTCTTTTCGACAATATCGACATTTGGATCTAGGACATAATGGATCAGAATTTAATTGCATAAAATGCTCATAAGCTTTTGAAGTTGATCTACAAAGTGTATTTTCAAGATTACCAAAAGATTTTGAACTTGGAGGAACTGGATCTACAGCTATGCGTTTGCCTTTATCAGGTTGAGAGCTCATCTATACATTAATATAAAAAATTGTGAAAAATAACAAAAAAAAAAGGAAAAAAATCAGCTCGAAAGAAAGTAAGAAATTAAGCTTAATTACCTCAAGATCTCTGTACAAACACATAAAAACACAGAGAGAGCTAGAAGTGCGTGAGGAGTGAGAGTTAAAATCACAAAGTTTTTGAAACTAGAGGAGACCAAAAAGCTTGTGTGGTGAGAAAAAAGTTTAGGAAAAGTATTTGACTATTTGTTTACTAACCGGTGGTTTGGTTAATATTTTTTACTTTAAATGGTAATTTATTTAAAGTTTTTTAACTTTTGTTATAGTGTTAAATGTTGGTGATGTGATATGTTGGTGACGTGTTAAGTGATAAAATTTTGTTTGTTCAGTATTTTTTATTTTATTTTAGAATTTTTTCAAATTATATTTGTAAAAAGTAATTATTTAATTTTTTATTTTATATTATTATTTGATAAAATATATTATGGGGTTAATATAAATATGTAATCATATTTTAACTTATTTATTTATTTGATAATTTTTTTTTTGCTAATTCACGGATATTTGCAAATTTATAAAAGTAAATCCATATCCAATCCACTCACTGCAAATTTTGAAATTTCAATTCAATCCAATTCATCAATCCATAGATCGGATTTTTATAGATCAAATTTTTACGGATCGAATGGATTGAGCATATCGGATTGGATTTTGCACACCCTTAATCACAATTTTATTTGAGATAAAGCAAAAGATTTATAAAACATGATAGAGTTAAGGAAGAAAAAATTGGGGAAAATGACAATAGCCAATTTTTAAAACAAATAGAGTGATAAACTTGTAACCAATGTTATGGCAAGTTTGTAGCTTTTGCTGGCTTAAAGAATAACAAAAGAAACAAATTGAATTTTGATACGAACTCCACCAAGAATTAACGAGACCCTGATCAAATTAGGCTCCAAGACCGTTTCTAATTTCAAGAATTGAATGAAGTAAGAACCTTGCTTAATGTAGTTATGGATGGTCTGATTGATAAGTTAAGGGTTGAACGCCACGGAAAATCTGATAAGTTCAAAGAGTTCGTTTAAGAACTAAATAGAATTATACTCTCAAGTAAATTGCATGAAAAACTTATTCTCCTTCTCTTATTGAATGCAAATATATATATATATATATATATATATATATATATATAGGTTCCAAGAAATCGTAATCAGAAACAAATTCCTAATCTAATTAAAAAAAGAAGAGAATCTTAAATAAATCAGAATCTAAACTAATAAAAATGAAAGAATCCTTAATAAATTAGGATCTTAATCTAATAAAAAAAAAGGAAAGTATCTTAAATGACTAAATAAAATCAAAATAGCTGATTTGTTGCCTCTTTAAAAATGGAAACACAATAAAAAAAGATAGTGGCATGTCTTTCATCCTTAATGCGCCGATTTTATGGATTTGATTGCTCATAAAATTCAAGAGCTTGAATCACGCATTTATTGATCTGAATATCTTGTGAGATTCCTTCAATAAGCCTCCATGAATTGGATTGATCCCAAGTTGCTTGAATCAATCCATTAAGTCCTTCTTTGAATTTATTTGCACGAACTCTTGTGATGGGTCTGATGGGAACTTGCATAGGATCTGAATATGCCTTATTCCATGTGCTTGTGCCATTCTTGTGCATAATCTCATTAAATTTCATGATTTTGCCTTGCAAAAGTTGGTTTTGGTTGCAATTAGAATCCAAATAGGATTAAGTCAAAATGGTATTAACAAAAACAATATATGATGCCAAGATAAAAGAAGAAGAAGAGGCTAGACGCATTTGGTAAGAGTTTGTATTAGCAGAAAGAAAGAAAATAAATAACAATTGTTTTAAGAGAGAAAAGAGAGAGTAGTAGGTGGAGATTCAAGAAGGATTGTCTATGTCCAGATTGTTTTAGCACTATAGTTTTTCTTTAGAACTCCAAATGTCATTAATTTTCATTTTCACTTTCTTTTTTGTCATGTTAAGCTAGATGTTAAACTTTACAAAGCCAAATCTTGTGAATCTTGATAAATTTAACATAAAGAATCCAAAACAAATGAAGAAAAGTAGAGAATGAACAAACCTAAAAAATAAACTAGTGACACAAACAAGAAAGTTTGAAGGGAAAACCTACTTTCTTTATTAATGAACACTATTAAAACATCAATGGATTTTACAGAAGATATTGCACAGATTACAAAGAAACAAATTCCATGCAATTTGATTAACAAATGAAGAATAAAAGATTATGATATCAACAATTATTCATCAGCTTATATATACTCTGATATTTCTAGGATTATTATAATAGACTATAACCGCTTCTACAACATCAGCTGAAAAATAGCTACTTGACCTTTTCAATTGAAATCATTCTGCATACTACCCATCAACTTCTTTAAAGTTTACATTTGAGTTCAAAAACTCATACACTAATACCTTTACATTATCTACCTTACACATGATTTGGTTAATCATTTCAACAAAGTAGCTTCTAAACTTCACATGACGACAACTTACCCCTAAATTCGACCTAAGCTAGGTAAAACACTCTAAGTTTACCCAGAAGTCAAATTTTCTAATAGAAAACACTTTAATAAGTGCATCATCTGGATTAATGTCTATGTAAATCTTAGATACTGACACTACTCTCTTTAAGACTTCATCTCTAATAAATTGTAACTTCACATCTATATATTTAGTTCTCTCATGATAAACCTGATTTTTAGTCAGCAGAATGGTGCTCTAATTATCATAGAAAACTTAAATTATTTTCTGATCAAACCATAGTTCATTGAGAAAACTTTTGAGCCATTTTGCCTCTTTAATTGCTTCAGTTGCTACAATAAATTCAACCTTAGTTGAAGACACTATTGGCTGTAAAGATGCCTTCCAACTAATAAAACACATGTTCAATATAAACATGTAACTTGAAATTGACTTACTCTTATCCAAGTCCCTAGCAAAGTCAGCATCAACATGCCCTACAACTTTGTTTACTTTATTTTTGGACTTTTCATACAGCAAACCATTATTTGAATTACCTTGAAGATACCTCATTATCCACTTAACAACACTTTAATGAGCCATTTTTAGACAACTTAGAAATCTTATTACATGGTCTAGTATATACATCAAACTCCCAATAGCATGTGCATATGGCACTCCATCCATCGAAAACTCTTCAACTTATGAAGGTTGAGCAACTGATAGCTTGAATTGAGGACTAAGAGAAGTAAAAATAAGTTTTCAATTATTTATATCAAACCTTTTTTCAAAACCTTCTTGATATATTTTTCTTGACTTAAGAACAAGGTGCCAGTAGTTCTATCCTTTGTGATTCCATGCCAATGATTCTTTTAGTACTATCAAGATCATTTATCTCAAACTCCCTTTTTAACAGATTCTTTAATTTATTTATTTCAGACTTGTACTTACTAGCAATCAGTATATTATCTACATATAGAAGCAAATATACTACTCCAACTTCACCTCAACTACTTGATTACACAAAACTATCTTACCTACTTCTATGGTAACCTTTGGCAATCATAAATTCATCAAATTTTGTATATTACTATCTAAAAGATGTCTTAAGGCCATACAAAGACTTATACAGTGAAAACATATGATATTCATTGTCTTTGCATTTAAATCCATTAGGCTGAACCATCGATATTTGTTCTTCAAAATTGCCATGAAAGAAGAAAGAATGAACATCCATTTGCTCAAGTTTCATGTCAAGTAAAGCCACCATAGCTAAAAGACACTTATGGAACTGTGCTTAACAATAGAGAATAAGAATTCTTTGAAATCCACTCCCTTTCTATCTGTAAAGCCTCTAGCCACAAGCTTTGCTTTGTTAAAGGCTCACTTGGAATTCTATCATTCTTCTTAAAGATCTACTTAGAGCTAACTATCTTCATATTACCTGAATTTAGCGCAAATGACCAGGTATTGTTCCTCTGTAGAGAATCTATTTTATTTGTTATTGCTTCAAGCCATTTGTTATGGTTCTTACTCTCAATAACCACATTGTAAATTCCAAGTTTCTTCATTACCATATCAGCAGTATATAGCAATGCATAAGCAATTAAGTCAGCATAACCGTACCTTGATGGCGTATTTGTTTACCTTCTAACCCTGATTATGATCAATTGATCGATTTATATATCAGTTTGTTGTAAATTTAATGCCCCAATCTCTTCAGTTACATTTTTTGTTCTGTTATCTTCACCAGATGGTACATTCTCAACATTTTTATCATCAAATAACTCTACTTTAAGCTTTGGACTATCATCAGGTTTCTCAATGTTATAATCATTATATCCACCAGTATCAATGTCTACACTTTCTTTCAGTAATATAGCTTCATGAAACACAGCATCCCTACTGATGATGTATTTCTTTTTCTCTCCACTCCAGACTCTGTACCCTTTAACTCCATTAGGATATCTAACAAAGACTCCTTGCAAGGCTTTTACATCAACCTTGCCTTGATTGATATAAACATAAGTAGGGCACTAAAAAAATCCTTATATTTTCATACTTTATTGGCCTTCCAAATTATATTTCTTCTGGTGTCTTGAAGCCAATGGCAATTGATAGACTCTTATTAACCAAATAATAGACTGTACTCATAGTTTATACATAAAAACTTCTAGAAAGCTTAGAATTTACCAACATACACCTTGTTTTATCCATTAAAGTCCTATTCATCCTCTCAACTAAGCTACTGTGTTGATGGGTGAATCTAATTTGTTTTATGTTTATTTATTCCATGCCCTTTAAAAAAATCTTCAAATTCTTTCTTGCAAAACTCCAAGCCATTATTTGTTCTAAGACATTTGGGATTGAAACCAAACTGGTTTTCCACCAAAGCTGTCCAAACCTTGAACTTCTCTAAGGCTTGATCTTTGATCTTGAGTATGTATATCCACACATTCCTAGAATGATCATTTATCAAGCATATAAAACTTTCACCACTTAGAGAAAAGACTTATACAAAACCTCAAAAATCAGCATGTGCATACTCTAAAACTTGTTTGGACATATGTTGCTCCTTTTGAAATTTGGACGTGTGCTTTGCCAGAGATGCAATTTTCACATAAATCTAGCTCCTGGATTTTGTCCTTATTTTGCAGCCTTTGTTTACTAAGATCCTACATCTCCTTAATACTTATATGTCCAAGCCTAAAGTGCCAAAGTTTAGTTTTGTCTTTCTTAGAAACAACAAATAATCTTACTATAATAGGCACTGATGAACCTTGTAAAATATACAAACCATTCTCTTTAACACTTTTCATCATTATCTCAATCATTTTCATTATATTTAAGCCATTATTTGCAAACTTAAAAGAAATACCTTAGGCTGTCCAACATGCCTAAAGAGATTAGATTTCTCTTTAGCCTAAGAGCATGCGTTACCTATATAACACTTGTAGTCCCATCAAATATTTTCATTTTAACAAGACTAATACCAATAATTTTACATGTATTGTTGTTTCCTATTAAAGCTCTACCACTATCTACAGCCTCATATTTGTAAAATAAATTCCTATCATGATACAAGTGAAAATAGTAGCATGAATTAATGACCCATTGACCTTTTGTATTGCTATTTGAGGCCATAAGCAAATCAGGATTGAGGTATCTATCTTCTGAGACATCATCAGAGGATATAATTGTATTCTCTGATATTTTTTAACTTTTATTCTCCTTCTTTTTAAGACAATTCTTTTCTATAGTAGAGGCAGTTCCTCTTCTTCCTCTTTATGCATGCATTTTATTGGTTCTTTCCTTTCCCCTTTCTTTGATTCTTATTCTTTCAATCCATTTTCTTTTATGTTTTGGCAGTCAACCTATTACCATTGCTCACTTCATGCCTACTATTCTTCTGGATCTGCTTTGAACTCAATAAAGCCTCGACATCTTCAAAAGTCAATATTGTTCTGTCATACAACATTATATCTATAAAGCCTTCATAAGAATTTAGCAGTGAAATTAGCAAGAAAACAACTTTATCTTCATCAATTATTTTCATATTTTCAACTCCTTCATGATCAAGAATGACATCGTTAAAGTTATTAATGTGTTCTTGAATGGACACCCTTTCTCTTATTGAAAAAATATACAACATTTTCTTTAAGAACAACTTATGTGCTAAGGATTTCTTCATGCATAGGGCCTCTACTTTATCCCAAATACCAATGATGGTTTTCCCCTCAGAAATTTCCCTTAAAATTGAGTCACTGAGACTCAAGATGAAAGTATTGTGTGCCCTGTTTGGGATTTTCTTTTTCTTTTCATCTGGTTTAGAGCTTTCTGCTCCATATGGATTTTTTTCCTCCAAAGCAAATTCAAGTTGATAAACAAAAAGGGCCTTCATCTTCATCTTCTAAAGTGAGAAAAATAGAGAATGAACAAACTTACAAAAATGAAGAAAAACAAAGAATAAACAAAACCTAGAAAAATGAACCAGTGATACAAACAAGTTTGAAGGGAAAACCTACTCTCTTTATTGATCAACACTATCGAAACACCAATGGATTTTACAAAAGATATTGCTCCAATTACAAAGAAACAAATTCCATGCAATTTGATTAAGAAATGAAGAAGAAACGGTTATGATATCAGCAGCTATTCGATTATTATAACTACTTATAACCATCTCTCCACGTCAGCCTAAAAATAACTAATAGACCTTTTTAATTGAAGTCAATCTGCATGCCACCCTCAACTTCTCTATTTGGTTGAAAGGTGAATTCAAAACCCTAGACATATTATTTAATTAATATTCAATTTACTTAATTGAAATTGTTTATGTTCTTTTATAATTAATGTGTATGATTTTACTCTCGTCTTATTTGGGTGACCAATTAGATAGGACTTGAATAAATTTTATTGCTAGATTGAAATACTTGATTTGTAATTGTCTTGATATTTTAATCATAATTAGCAAATTGGAATAGGTGATCGTAATTAGAGAATATAATCTAGATTAAATAATCTAAGCTTATGTGCTTATTGTCTAGATCAACCTAATATCTTCTATATTTAATGCTTCCATTATCTTAAATTTAGAAATCTTGTTTAAATTATTTAATGGTTAGAGATTAGGTGAATAACTTATTTTAGCTGACGGCATATTAAGGAAAGATAGAAATTAATAGAGCATATTGTTGTCTATGATTGATAATTTCAATGGAAATTGATGATATAATTGATATATATTATGTGTATGATTGGTGGTGATAAATTATCCTTTGACCAAGGTTTTCTTTATTATTATTTCTTTTTCTTTTTATTAAATTATTATATGCGTAGTTTTAGTTTATTTATTTCGTGCTAATTAGTTAAAAGTTCATAAAACCTATTTTATTTATATAGTTGGCATTTTTTTGGCTTGATTAATTTATATTTTACTCTTGTCTTATTTTAGTTTTTATTAATTTATATCTTTATTTTTTTAATAAATATAACTAGCATAGTCTTTGTGAGATCGATCATTACTCACTCTATAATAGTTGTTTATAATATTAGTAATATTTTAAATTTAGTGTACCCTAACGACATTACCAATAAAACATAAAAAAAAAAAATTTCTCTATTACTTTAAAAGAAATGTTTACTGGTTACTTTGGATAGTGTACAAAGTGCTCACATACTAACTAATTAATTTTACAACTAAGTCAATGAGTTAGTTATAGAATGAATGTCTTTTCAGTTAGACTTATAAATTATGTATCTGAATCATAAGTTAGTGTAGATTACTCTTAGAATATATTCAAGCATAAGTATAAATAAATTTAATTTAAGTACTCCGCTTTGAATGCCAATGAATTCCAAAACAAAATATATTTAATCAGTTACACTGAATTTTTTATTCACCAAAACATACATAGAGATTAATTAAATATCCTCACAAGAATATTGCTAGTCTTACCACAATGGACGTGGATCCAAGGTGGCAAGTGCCAACAATTCTTTATCCAGTTGTAGCATATTCATGTCTTCCTCAAGCAAGTACACCCATGCTTCAGTCCCATCACCGAATCTTGTATCCAGGAGAATGATAGTATTTGAGAAATATGGAAGTTCTCCATCTAAACCAATAACACTCACCCACATAGGCTTTCCCCATCCAAAATCAATGTCATATAGACCAAAATTACACCAACTGCTAAAAGTAATTCTTTCTTTTGCTTTAGAACACACTCCATTTTCATCTTTAATTGCTTGGCAAAGGTTCAGAAACCCTTCATCACCTAGAAAACTCTTCACAAAATCTTCATTAATTTTCATTATTGCTTCCCTCAGCTTGCACACCAGGCGTTCCAAATCCAACTCTGCTTCTTCATTTGTGCATAGTGCATTTGCATTCCAAACGATGTTTCCCACACAATATTCTGACAATATGGACTTAGCTTTTTTACGCAAATTTACTGTATGTGTCAATAAAGTTGGTTCATGAGACCCATGTTTAACTTTGAAAGCAGCCATCACACATTTGGAAAAAAGAGCTGACACGGCTTCAACACGCGTTGGAGTCGGATTTTGTACACATGTGCTGCTGCTTGCCGTGGCTTTGATGGTGGCTATTGCTTTGGCATCAAATACAAATCTCCTTGTAACAAATCTGCCGTGACCAAAAAATCGGGGGCACATGGCAAGCCAGGTTCCTTCTTTAGGGTAAGCTTCATTTTGAGGAAACAAACATGAAGCATCATTGTTAGGACATATTCCTTGTTCATTGTTCTTGCAAGCAGTGGCTACCCAACACTTCAAAAACGAGCACAACGTTGCTCCATCACCAAACAAATGTGAAAGACATGCACAAATGACAATACCACCACACGCAAAAGTTGTTACTTGTATCTTTGCTACATGAAGTCCTGAAATTGAACCTCCTCGCTCTTTTGCATCAAATGGAACAAACTTATATGTCAAACAAGAGAAATTCTGTTGGTTGAAAAATTCTTTGAGAGGACTTTTAAATCGAGCCTCTGTAAAATAAATTCCCTCGTCATTACAATCAATCGAAAGATCGTCTTTAATCTTCCCAGCAAATGGGTAAAAGCGTGATAGCGTTTCTGGCAGAGATTGCTTTAGCAGTTGCAATCTTATTGAGACAATATGAGTAATATTGGTCTCGTTAGAAACGTTTAAATTTGTATCATGAGTAATGGGATAGAAGAAAACCATTGGAAAATAAGCATGGTTACGATATTGATCCAAGAAACAAAGCTTGTGAGTTTTGAGGTGAAGAGGTGTTGGAGAAGAGGGTTTGATAAGCTCTATGGAAAGTATTTCAGGCTCCATTTTCTTCTGCAGATAATTAGTATCTTCAAGTATAAGGACTATATAAAACAAATAAAATTTCCAAAGTTATTGATTAACTAAAAATAAAGTGGCGGACAATAAAGTGATAAAAAGGACAGTGGTGGTCAATAAAATGATTAAAAGGACAGTGGCGGGCATTTCAATATTGTTTGAGCAAATAGCGGTAAAGTATTGTACACTAGCTGGGCAAATGAAAAGCAACGTAATAAGATGTAAACATTTGATGTTATTTTATAGGCGCCATATTTTGATTTTTTGTCGAATCATTTTGGAAATTGGAAAAAAGATCCTCTCTTTAGTCTTGATTTAAGATTATGAGTTTTTAAAAAGAGTGATGCTAGGGATTGAGACAATGACTCTCTCTCTCTCTCTCTCTTTTTTTTTTTTTTTAATAATTAATTTTAATTATATTAATTTTTTAATGATTTTATATATTTAATTAATTATTAAAAAATAAATAAAAAGAAGATCTTAGTCTTTATTGATTGAGGCTCCTATTAAGCCTCATAAATTCATCTAATAAATGATTGAATTTTAATTTTAATAACTATAAAATTTATTATTTAATAAATAAATAATATAAAATAAATTTAATTTGAGACTAAGAGATCCTAATTATTATTTATGACATAAATAATATGCATTATTTAAATTAGGAATGATTTATCGTAAAAAATAATAATTTTACTTGGTCAAATTCACACTATAATTATTAATCATGTAAAATATATTTTCTATAAAGGAAGATATTCGAGCACTAATAGAAAACAAACTTTTTATTAAGATAATTGACAGCTTTAATCGTAGATGAGTGGCACTTGGCTGAGGCCCCGCATGAAATTAAGCCTAATTTATTATCAATCAGTTCTATTTTATATCTTCGTCCACATATTCTTAAACTTTTTTTTCCTATAGGCAAAGCTGATCTCACTAGTGGAGGCTCAACCCCCATCGGAGAAAATAAACTCTAAAATTAATGAGAAAATTACTTGAGTTTCTAATTAACTCTATTAAATCTATTAAGATAGCTCTTAAAAATTAATCTTAAAATTTAAATATTAAGAATTATAAAAACTTACACTTTAATTAAAAAATAAATATTCACCATAACTCATGGGTGATTTTACTATTATTGAATTTAGTCTAATTAAATCTATTAAAATAATTTCCATAAAATTATATGCATAAAATTTAAACTCTTACATCTTATTGTTATATAATTTAAGGAAATTATCAGTCATACGCTCTTAAATGTCACTAATATCATTTGTACTACAATACTTTTAATATGTATCACTCCTATACCCTAAGTTAGTAAAATGCTTTTGTCGCCCACCCTACCATTTGCTACCGTTAAGAAGTTAACGAAATTTTGGTAAAATGATGTTTTTGCCCTTGAAATAAGTAAAGAAGAAACTGTGATAAAAAAAAAAGGACATGTCATTTTCTTGTAGTGAAATATATTTTTTCGGACGACAAGTCGTTTTAATGAATATACACATATGACATATTGTTTTACTATAACATAACTGTATGACAAGTCGTTTTACTGAAATATAGATGCTGACATATCGTTTTATTTAAGTGAAATGAACACACTTTAAAGACAACAAGTCGGTTTACTGTAATGCTGAAGGATGGCATGTCATTTACTTAGATGATATGTCTTTGACTACAAAAAAAAAATATAGTGAAATATAAAGAAATACGCACAACACACATGACCGAATCTCTTTTTATCTTCTTTTCTTTTTCTCTTCTTTTCTTCTTCTCTTCACACACACACAAACACAAACAAAATAATTTTCTTAAAGCGATTTTTAGTCATATAAGTTAAGAGACTGCCTCTACGTTTGTCATGCTGTTTCTGATTGTAAGTATTATCGCTATGATAGTGCGCTATTAACTTCCCTTTTGCTTTTGTGTAGTGTGTTTGTAAATAAAAGAGAATAAAAGAAGAGATACAGTCGTATGTACTGCGTGTGTTTCCTTTTGTTGCATAATTTTTTTTATTAATAAAACTATATGTTATCCAATAACTTTCAATATAAACTATATGTCATCCAATAACTTTCAATGTAAAAGACATGTCATCCATTAATGTTCAATATAAACGACATATCGTCTGAAAAAACGTTGTCATTTCTCTTATATAAGGCGACATGCATACAACTTCATTACAGCAAAACAACATGCATATATTTATATTTCAATAAAATAGTATGTCGTCCGTAAAGTAATATATTTCATTAAAAAATAACATATCTTTTTTATCAAAGCTTCTTCTATTTTAAAAAACTATACTACCCCTATGACATCAACATATTTTAACGGTTGGTAATGGATTAGTAGACGGCAGAAGCTTTTTACCAACTTAGGGTATACGAGTGAAACAAAGTTAAAGTATTGTAACACAAATGATATTGACGACATTTAAGGGCATATGACCGATAATTTCCTTATAATTTAACACCAATAAATTATTTTCGATACCTCGTTGCTATAGGTTATGCTGATTGTGGGTTGCTACTGCTCTCTTTTCTCATCAAATTAATTTGATTCTTGATTTGCTTGGTGTTTTCAGGATTCTTTACTTTTGGCTTTATGGTGCTGCTTTGTTTGGCTATACTGCCTTTGTTTCGCATGGATGTCGTGGTGATTAGTCTTCCTTTTGATTATTTGACACCATAGTTTGGGTTTTTGTATTTAAAAAGTTTACAAGTAGGATTGATGTTATGCTTGGAGTATTTATTTGTATCCTAATTGATGTTACCAATAAAAATTTATTTTTGAATTAAAAAATTATAAGGTCTAGTAATTATTACTTACTTGAACCAATCCGGTAGCGATACATTATTAGCCACATTAAATGAGATCTAAATTAAGGTAGTGCATTTTTTTTTGAAATATGAATAAGTTTGATTCTTTTTTTTTTAAAACCTGAATACATATGAATACGAATATCTGAATAATTTTTTTTAATATTTAATATAAGTGGCATCTTGTTTATTTTTATAAATTAAAAAAAAAATTAAACATAATTATTTGCATTTATGTCCTTGTAAATCAAATAAAAAAAGATTATATTTTATAGTTTAGGAAATAAGTATATTCTGTAAATATATTTTTAGAATATAATATTTATTTCTCATTCAGATTTTTTTCTATTCAGATAAAAGTTATGAAAATTTATTTTTGTATTTATTAGTTATTATTACTGATAAGTTATTATGATAAATGTTATTTAGTGATCATTAAAATGTTTATCATATGGCTCATTAATACATCAATTATAATCATGAGGTTATGATAATTATAATTATTTATTTTGATGGATATATTTATTTTTGGGATCTCTTCCATGAGAAGGATGACTCTTCTTCTCTAAGAAAATAAATCATTTTCCTGCTTATTCTACTGAGAAGTGGCATAAGTTTTTCTCAAACTCGATTATTGACTTGAGTGCCGGAGGGTTCACACTAGAAAAATTTACAGCGCCTCTGACCATCTTCTGTAGTTTTAGGTGATTATCAACAGTCTGCTAGCAGTTAAAGGCATCCTAAGAGATTTGCAAGCCGCTTCCCCAAAAACAAATTCAATGATGATGATGAAGTCTGATTCGGCAAAGAGATCTGATCGAGATCACAAAGACCAAATTTTCGGCATCAACATTTAGCGTTGTCTGTAGGGAACGGTATAAAAAGCAAGCTTATTATCTCTTTATATTTCATTCAATATAAGCATTAAACTAATTGAAGTGCATGAATATATGTAATTAATTGTTGCTAAATTACTACTATGCATAGAAAAATATTAGATATTAGAATATCTATATTTGTTTTATCGAAACAAACGTTTATAATTCACATGGCATAATTTATAATAGCTGTTGAAAAGTGTTAGAATATAAAAAGTTAGCAAAAATTGTTAAGGCCAAGTGCTGCATTGTGGTTAACTTTAATTGCTTTATTGGGCATAAAATGTTTATAGGCGACTATGAACAAAATATCATATCTTTTACATATAGTGTGAGCTTTAGTATATATAACTTTGAGTAAAATGATGCAATAAAAAAATTCATTCTTTGTTTTTCTTTTCTTGTCGAAATTTCTCTAGAGCGAGTAAAAAGATTGAAAGTTATAAAACCTTAAATTAATAAGAGCAGCTTAATGTTAAGACCAGAAGTCTCAAAGCCTACTCTAGGCGAGACGAAGAGCCAAATTCAGCCAGAATAAGGCTTGAGCAGATAAATCTCTATAAATATATTAAGGACAGAATTCTTAAAGCCTGCTCAAGACGAGACAAAGAGCCAAGCAAAGGTAGGAAAGGCTCGAGCAGCTTAAGCTCTAAAAATATGTTAAGGCCAGAAGTCTCAAAGACTGAGCACATTAAGCTCTAAAAATATGTTAAGGCTAAAAGTCTTTAGTAAAATACATGAAGTCTCAAAGTCTAATCAACGCGAAATAAAAATCACAATTTACTAATCTCACTCGATCAGATTAAATCGAGTAGACGATCAATTGTGAATAAATTCTAAAGTAAATAAAAGACTTTAAGTTTCAAAACATGCTCTATGTGATTAGGTCATAAAAAAATAGTATAAGGCCTATAAGGGTATCGTCTATGATGCGTTAATTTAAGCAGTCTGAACTAATTTACCTTAAGCTCACTTCAAACTTTATATAGTTTCTAGTTCTGATTCGTTGAAACTCTTAACATTAGAAATTTGGGGGATTGATATTTAAGGAAAAAATCAGAGTGACCTCGAGCAGACTATTATGACCAGACAGTTATTTGATGAGCTCCAAAAAAGTACCTCGACCAAGTGAGCAGATCATCTCGATCAGGTGAACAGATCATCTGGTAACTTTGAGCAGAACACTTCGACCAGGGGTAGTTCTACTCACCCCGACCAGATATGTACAATAAATGATAATTATTAGTAATTATTGCTGATCAGTTATTATGATAAATATTATTTAGTAATCATTAATATATTTATTATAGGGCCCATTAGTACATCAATTATGATCATAAGGGTTATGATAATTATGATTATTTATTTTGGTGAATATATTTATTTTTGTGATCTCTTCCATGAGAAGGAGGACTCTTCTCCTCTAAGAAAATAAATCATTTTTCTATTTATTCTACTGAAAAAACCCTCAGCTGAAAGGCAGTATGAATGAAGCCGCATGAGAAGTGGCATAAGTTTTTCCCAAACCCAATTACTGACTTGAGTGTCCAAGGATTCAATTCAGAAAAATTTCCGACACCTCTGACCATCTTCTGTGGTTTCAGGTGATTATCAACAATCTACTAGTAGTTAAAGACATCCTAAGAGATTTGTAAGCCGATTCCCTAAAAATAAATTCAATGATGATGCTGAAATCTGATTCGGTAAAGAGATCTGCTCGAAATCACAACGACCAAAATTTTGGCATCAACATAAGTTATAAAAAACAAACAAATAAATTTTTAAAATATTTTAAATTAATAAACTTTTAGACTTCCAGTTGTTTAACAAATAAGTCCAATATCCTAACTAAGAAATATAACGTTTTACTTTTCATCATTTAATATAACATTTTACTTTTCATTATTATCTTGGTTATTTTATGCGTTAGTTGTTTCTTTTAATTATTTTGTGTTGGTTGTTTCTTTTAATTGTTATTTAGCTTGTGTCTATTTTTATGCCTTTTTTGATGTTTAGATCCTTTTAACTATGTGTCATCTTTTATTTCTTTTTCTTATAAATTTATTTTTAAAAAATATTAAGAATATTACTTTTAGTTATTTAATATCCCAAATATATGTTTTATACATTCCATCTTTTCATCTCTTGATGTTTGATGAAAAGCGGAAATATGGCCTTTCGTGACAGCTGTCTACCGTTGTAAGGTCTTTTGCAATTGGTTGCACGTCTTTCTCGTACGATTGATAATTGATAGAAATTCGGGAGCTGGGAGGTCCTATCATGAGGGGACTTCATGGTGGGCGAAGCCAAATTTGGGGCTACCTGGACTTCAACTGAATAGAATTGTTACTTTAAAAAAATTGCTCGTGGAAAATGAAAATAAAAAAAAGGTCTATTTTCCGAGGTAGTTCGTTGGTTAAACTAATGATTCTCTTCTTAAAGTAATAGAGAGATCTAGTTAGACTTCTAATTATGCAATGAAATAACCCTCTCTTCTTAGTTGACGGGCAGAGCGCTATGGCAGCTCCAGCTTGCAACCACAAGGGTACGCCACGCGAGGCCAGAGTGGGCTCAACAATCAGTCTCCATTTGAATTACATTAGGGCCATCGCAAAAACTTAAGAGTATGTAGCAATTTTAATCAAGAAAATAGTATAAATTATTATTAAAATAAGGATCCACAAGTCCAAATGTTCTTAAAAAAAAAGAATAATTATCAATAATATAAAGCTTTTGTATTATTATAATTATTATTAATCTTTCTATATGATTTCTTATCAAACTGAGATGATAGGAATATGGAAAATAGGAATTATTTCAACTATTTTATGTAAAAAGAGGAAAAAATTTTATATGGGACTATCTTACCAGCTAAGCATGGTGTTCTGCCAATATTACAAGAAAATAGGTAATAGATAACGGAAAATAACTGTCATAAAAAAAGCATATAACAAATAATTAATCTATCGTCTATATTACTATTACTCATTTATAACATAATCTTTTCCATCATGAATTATGATTGTTTTTACTGGTCATATGTATGTCAATCCATATTTTAGAGAGAAATTCAAAATTTTAACATTTTTTAATTTTTTGGCAAGAAAATTGATATAATTTCAATTAAAATTATTTTAAAAATTATTTATTGTTATTATTTTAAATTTTATTATTATTATTTTGAATTGAATTAATATTAATTTTTTCTTATTATTTGAATTGTAAATTTTTGTTATTTATTTTATAAATTCCCAAATCCTACAAATTTATTTTCAAAAATTAAATTCTAAATCTGAAATTAATATTAAATATTATATTAAATAAAATCCTAAGTACAACCAAATATCTAATAAACCAAAAGTTGCAATCCACCCCTATCACTATAGTAGTGGTAGCAAAAATATTCGCCCAACTTGAACCTTGGTAATGCGGACTAGGTCCGGATATCACTTGAGAAACTTGAAACTCAAATTTTATAAAAGAAAATATTATAAAAATATTTTAATTTAAATAATTATATTTTTTTATATATTTATTTAATATATTTAAAAACTTAAATATTTAAAATTTATATTTCATGTTTAATTTTATTAAAATAAATTATAAAATTATAAAATAAATATAAATATATTTATAAATATAAAAATTTAAATTATATATATATAAAATCCAGACTTAAAAATCTCAAAAAAAAAACCCAGCCCGAATTTAGCATACCCAGACCCGATTCAGACTTTTGTCAACCCTACACTATAGCTTTAAAATATGTCAATTAAACAAGGGTAAATTTAGATCTACCCCCCTCGTGAAATGGTAATTTTTAAATTGTTTCTTTTACTATTAAAAACATTAAATTACCTCTTAAAACTCCTTAACTTTAACGATTGACCGTTGTTAACTTATTAAATTACAAAAATATTTTTTTAAAGATTTTGTTAACTAACAATTTTAATCCTAAAAAATATTATATGAGTTAATAAAATAATAAAATAAAAATGACAATTTTGTTCAGCCATGATTTTGGTTGCAAGGGTTTGGTTCTGCCGCTATGGGTTTGGCATCCAAGGAAAGATATAAATTAGAGTTGGAATTTCTTTTATGGTCTGTTTTCCAGTACATCCTTGGTTTCTAAAGAAAGATATAAACCTTGTGTTAGTTTGCATAAATTAGAGGTTAATGAAAAATGCTTACTGTCTTGCTGTTTTAAAACTAATTGTTATTCGTGAAATGAGACTACTTTTTCAAGAGCTACATTTTTACTTAGATCACCCATCAATTTCCTTGTCAAATGCATGAACCTGTTGGTTGCCATGGCCGTGCGCGACCATGGGTTTGATTCCCATGGTTCATGCCCCCTAGCGGCCATGGTTTTGGTTCCATGGCCATTTGCCAAAGGTTTGGTATTCATGGGTGTAAAATGAAAATTTTTTAAAGTATTTGGGCACATACTATAAATATTTAAAATATTTATGTGTATTTCAAAAATTAAAAAAGCTTTGGACTTATGAAAATTAATCATGACAGAGATTTGATCTTTTTATATTAATGGACTATTAAGAAAATGTAGAAACACTACTTTACCCTTTTGGTCATTAAAAATAATTGAGAAAGAATAAATTCTGAGGGTAACTTAATGTTTTCAATAATAAAGAGATAATTAAAAAATTGTTATGTAGGCTGAAATGTATGTATTAAACAAATTATATATCCATTCACAATATAATAAACAATCCAAAGTCTAGGCATTGTACTGTTCAAATTGCAGCCCAATAGCAAGCAGAATCACTTTCTATCAATTCCACAGCTAATTCTTCAACAACAAATTCCAACAAAATCATCCAGCAGTTAATTTTTCTGCAAAACTGTGCTTTAATTCCAACACCAACATTATCATATGCAACTTAACTTCTAGTCCTAAACTAATTAGGAAACCTAGAAATACAATAAAGCAAATTCTCTAACTCTAACCCAACAATATGCTACCACGAAAAAGTGATTTAAACAATAAAACCCAATTAATGTGTCATTTATAAAAAAGATACATTATAATTTGAAATCAAAACACGGACAAAGTACTGGAAAAAATTTGTAGATGCACATAATGAGAGCAACAAGTACTAGATTCCAATAAACTTGCAAAAGCAGTAAGTTATCTTTATTTATTTGACTTCAATTATTTGATTAGATTTATTAGTTGTAAGAAAGTTATTAAAGAAAAAAAAAGTAACAACTATTAGAGTAAGAGAAAGATCGGAGAATTTAAAGTTGTGCTATCAGTCCATGAGATATGGTTGTAAAATGTCAGTGGCCAACTATAAAAATTCCAAGTGAAGAAGTTTTCAAGCTCTTAGATTAACATATTTCATCAAGCAAGAAAAGGGACTGGAACTTGAAATATTGAATTAATAATAGCAAAAGAAAATAAAAAGCACAAAGCAAGTGTGATTAATCATTACTCCACAGCCTATAAATTAGAAAACTCTTAGCCATTTCAACCAAAAATTTATAAATTAGAAGTAACAATTCAGATGACATACTAATTACTAAGGGCATTTCTAAATGATTCTACTAATTTTATTTTTAAATATTTATTTACTTACCTATGTAGTAAACAAGAGAGTAAAAAATACATTATCTTCCTAAAGACTTTTAAAAAAATTAATATTATTTTAATTAACTATAAAGTTAATATTATTTTAATCAACTAATATTGTTTTAAAGAAAAATAAATAATAATTAAAGTACTTTTCTCTCTAATAAAAATAATAAAATATAAATTAAAATGGTAAAAATGCACTTTACAAAATTAAAGAGAGGGAATATTTTTATTTTTAGAATCTTAATTGGAATGTTTTTAAAATTTTAAGTATTGATGTGATTGTTTAAATAAATAATAAAATTTTATTTAAAAATTTTTCAGTGATGTTCTAACAAGATTTTTTTATAGATAACTACATATAGATGTCATCTTCTCATCTTATGTCAAAGGATAATCACTGATTTGGTATATCCAAGGGAGATCAATTTCTCAAAACTGATCTATAATTAAGTTTTCAATGAAGCTAAACATGTAAAATATTTGAAAAAAGAACAGAAGAAAAGAAAATTAATACATGGTAATGAACTCACTGGGCTTCGAAAATTAATTAAGCTTTCAAGAAAGAAAAAGATGTAAAATATTAAAAAAAAAAAGAAAAAGAAAAACAAACAGAGCAATGAACTTACCAGGCTTCGAAAATCGTCGGCCATCAAATCAACATTTTTTTCCCCAAGCAAAATGCTTTAACAATCACCAACAAAAATATGTCAAGCATCATATGAGTTTTCTTTCTTCAATTTTATAATTGTCCAAAAGCTAATTATTAATAAAGCTTGAAGTAAGACCTTATGGGTTACATCTAATATTTTCACAAACACTTTCACACATTCCTCCCATTCATAATCCACTTCCATTTCCTTTTCTTTTAACTCACATATATATATAAATACAAAAACTAAAACCCGAATTTTTTCTATTTTACAAACAATTTGCCGTTCATGTATCAAAGGACTGAACAAGTAAATTAACAAGATAACTGACCCATGAACACCCAAGTATAGTTAATAGGTTTATTGATAAGCATAACGATAGATGTCGAGCGCAGTTGGCATCAAATTGATTGTCAACAGAATGCCACTACAAAAACTCCAATGGCACCATTAATCCCAGCAAATCAATTGAACAAAACAAAAAAGCATTACTATATTTACTACGAGATGTCAATTATCAAATGTTTCATTCCAGAAAATGAGATCGTTCAAAGGAAACATTATTTGTGGAAAGAGTATGCTAGCCAAACACTTGGACCAAATGGAGTAAGCATAAAAAAAAAAAAAATACCACACTAATATGAAAAGAAAACCCAAATCCCCAAATCAAATCAGAAAAACCAACTCATGTAACACATGAACAAAAGTGAGTGAACTCAACTTACAGCTGTCAACTCAAGTTAAACGGCAAACTGAAACGGTGATTTAGGGTTTCAATGACCAGCAACGATTTAGGGTTAATCAAACAAATTGAATCATAGAGATTGTTTACATGCACCCTCTCATTTCTTATCTACCAGAAAAACCAAAATCTCAGCCGAAATCACAGATAAAAATCACAAACCAAAAATTTCCACAATCTCAAATAAAAACTATAATGAATTAAAGCAAGTGAAAAGGGAGAACTGAACTTAGTACAGCAAACTAAAGCAAACGGTGAATGAAAGTGGCAATTAACGGTTTCAATTAATAGGCGGTAATATATGGTTTAAAAGAGAAACTGAAAACGAATAAAGTGAAGTGATTGAACACGAAGAAAATTGATCTAATTATTTTTTTTTTTAATTGTAGCCTGGAGATTGAAGGACAGAAGAGGAGGGAAAGTTTTTGCTATGGAGAAGAAAAAGAGGTAAATCAGAAAATTTTCTAAGTGAAGAGGGGAGCCATGCATGTTTAGAAAGTGTAGGTTTTGTTTTTTAAATTTTTATATATTTTTATTTTTTGTTTTAATTTTTAAAATGCACCGTTTGAGTAAATTCTCAAACACTATTGTTTTGGTTTTTAAATAAAATAATATATTAATATTCGGTTAAACAAGATCATATCTTTTATCATAATTACTTAATGAAACAAATTTCTATCATGAATTTATTATAAAATCTTGATAGATAATAATTCTACCACAAAATTACCATTAATTTATGATAAGAATATTTTATTACGAGTCTATCATATTATTATGATATAAATTTTTTTAAAAAAAATTTATCACAAATTATCTATCATCTGTTATTTATTTTATTGTAGAATGCATCATCATTTGCCAATTTAAATATTCATCAAATCTACAATAAGTACCACATAAGTAAAAATATATAATTTTCATTCAATCAAAGAATATACTTTTCCACATAAGTGCCTATTGTGACTTTCCCGAAAGCAAACTTGTATGCCAAACTTGCACTTTCATTAGTAAACCAAGCAACCGAGAAGCGATCCATTGTTGTCTCATCGATTCCGATTACTTGTAATAAATACATGGAATTTTAGCTTGTGAAGAGAGAGGAATCAGTGACAATTCAATTGCATAGACTCAAAGACACAAGAATCTAAAAGGTTCTAAGCATAAGATATATAAGAAGCGGTGATCTTACAACTTTACTTTAACATATGTGAGGCATAAGATATATAAGAAGCAGTGATCTTACAATTTTACTTTAATATATGTGAGATATCTACTATATCAGGAGTTTTAAAAAAGATAATGCTTGTAAAATCTTATACCCGTAAAAGCTGGTTTAGTTTCCTCACTTGTTTCCTCTATGGCATTTCTCCAGCCCTCCCTTCCCTACAAATCATAGAATTTGTAAAGAGTATTGGATAAATTAAGGAAATGTGACCAATACGAGTGAACAACACTTGTCTCTTGATAATAATATGATTTGGAATACAAGTGAAAAATGGAAGGAAACCTTGATTTTTTTAGAACTGGCTCTACCAATAAGTAAATTAAGTGATTGTTTAGAGCCTCACATTTTAAGAATGTTGATGCCGAAAATCTGGTCGTATTATCTCGAGTTGATCTCCCCACTTTAGCATCATTATTGCATTTGTTTTAGGGAAAGCGGCTTGCCAATCATCATGGATGCCTGCTAATACTTGCAGATTGTCGCCAATTACCTGAAATTACAAAAGACTGTCAGAGACACTGTAATTTTTTCCGGTGTGAACCCTCCAACGCTCAAGTCAGTAATCGAGTCTCTTGCGAGTTAACTTTTGCCACGCACCTAGTGGCTTAATTCTTATTACCTTTCAGCTGAGAGTTTTCCCAATGATGAACAAGAAAAATCATTTATTTTCTTAGAGGAAAAGAGTTTTTTCTCAATAAAATGAACAAGAAGAATGATATGTTTGCTTAGAGAAGAAGACCCCCCCTTAGAGGAGAAGAATCCTTTAAATAAATAAATCCATCTAAATAAATTGTCATAATTATCGTAATCCCCATGATCATAATTAATATACTAATGAACACTATAATAAACATAATAATGCTCACTAAATAACAATTATCATGATAACTGATCAGCAGTAATGACTAATAATTATCATTTATTACATGTATCTCGTCGAGGTAATTAGAATTATCCCTGGTCGAAGTGTTCTACTCAAAGTTACCAGGCAATTATCTACTTCAGATGATTTGTTCATCTAGACCTGGTCGAGGTGATCTGTTCTAGATGATTTGCTCACCTTGTCAAGATAATCTACCCTAAATGATCTGTTAGAGGAAAAGAGCATTTGTTCAAGAAGATCTGTTTATCTGGTCGAGTTGATCTGTTCCAGATGATCTGCTCACATGATCAAGGTGATCTGCACCACATGATCTGTTCACCTAGTCGAGATAATCTGTTCAGGCTCTCCAGATAGCAATCTGGTAAAGTTCACAGATAGACTCTTGGTCGAGATGATGTGCTTAAGCTAGTCAGACAACCACCTGGTCGAGATGCTCTGTTTGAGCTCATCAAATAACTGTCTGGTCATATTAGTCACCTTGAGATCACTCTGATTTCTTTTCCAAACACCAATCCCCCAGTTTCTAGTGTTGAAAATTTTAACGAATCAAGACTATAAATTATATAAAGTTCAAAGAGACCTCGAGATGACTTAATTCAGGCTACTTGAATTAGCATCGTTACAGGCAAGACCTTTACATGCCTTTTTCTATTTTCCAGCTCGCATAATCATATAGAGCGGGTTTTGAGACTTAAAGTCTTTTATTTACTTCATAATTTATTAATCATCTACTCGATTTAATATGATCGAGAGAGATTTAGCAAACTTTGACTTTTGTCTTGCCTTGAGCAGACTTTGAGTACTTTAAGTCTTTTGTTTGCCTAAAAATATTTTTGAAATTGATTATTTGCTCGGCTGCATTTGGTTGAGCTTGTGCTGGCGAATTTATTACTCTTGTCTCGCCTTTAATAGACTTTGAGACTTTAAGTCCTAGTATATTCTTAGAGCTTAATTTGCTCAAGCTACTTCTTAGCTGTATTTGGCTCTTTGTCTCACATCGAGTAGGCTTTGAGACTTCTGGCCTTAACATATTTTTAGAGCTTAACTTGCGCAAGCCTTATTTTGGATAAACTTGGCTTTTTGTCTTGCCTCGAGTAGGCTTTGAGACTTATGACCTTAGTTTATTTTTAGAGCTTAACCTGTTCGAGCATTTCTTTGGTTAAACTTGGCTCTTTGTCTCGCCTCGAGCAGGCTTTGAGATTTTTGGCCTTATCATATTTTTAGAGCTTAACTTGCTCAAGCCTTATTCTGGCTAAACTTGGCTCTTTATCTTACTTTGATCAGGTTTGGAGACTTACGACCTTAGCTATTTTTTAGAGCTTAATCTATTCGAGCCTTATTCTGGCTAAATTTAGCGCTTCGTCTCACCTTGAGCAGGCTTTGAGACTTGTGGCCTTATATTTGTCTTCTCTACCTCATCTAGTTGAGTTGGACTTGGCAAACTGTGACCTCTGTCTCATTTCGAGAAGGCTTTGAGACTTCAAGTCTTTGGCTTGTCTTTGAACATTCTTCGTAATCAACTACAAAATGATACCATTATATCAAAAGGAATACTGTGCTAAGATAATATAGAACTTTATATGTGCTATAACATATACTCTTAATACCATAGAATGGCTAATAATGATGAGTCAAAACCCAACCCAGCAGATATATTAAGTCAATAATAAATATAAAGTTGAATTTAAAGAACAAGTGTACCTGGCCTGAATTTTAAGAATTTTGTAGTAATCTGTAGTGAACTAAATTTCATAGAAAAATTGTTTGGAATGCCTTCCCTGCATATTCTTCAGGATAACAAGCTATTGTTGCATAATGGGTTATAAAACAAGCAAAAAGTATATTGAAGAAACCAATTATCTATAGATTCTTTTATGTTTATCAACAAATGAGTTTATGAGTAACATTTATTTAAGAACTTTAGCACTAATAATACAACAAATCAATTATTCTTTGGGCTGATTTCACTTCTATAGTCCAATTAAATGAGAATAATCAATCAAGGAACATGAATATGCTAGCAAGATAATAATGATACCAAATATAAAGAGCCAGAATACAGTTGAACTATCACTTATTTAAGACATTATGCCAAGCATATTGTGGGCATATATAAAATAAATTTATTTGTAAGTGTAATACTATGTAATCTTACTTAATGAATTATAAATAAAATTATACCAATAAATTGATTTCATAAGGAAATATTATCAATGAATTCCCAAGTGTTAATATTCAATTTCAACAAGGATATCATGCATGTTACTGAATAATTTCTAAGCATCATCATTTCAATAAACTAATTATCATGGTAATTGCAATTTAAATTTTAATGACAATATGCTTAAAAGATAAATAAATTGAAACCTTCATGTGTAACATTCTATATAGTCTTGCTTGGTTTCCTTATTATAGGGAGTTCAAACATTCGTGCGTGATAATATTCTACCTTTCCCTTGGCCAGATGAAAAATTGAGAAATGGCTTTTTGTACCATCCCCACAGACGGTGCCAAATGTTGATGCCGAAAATCCGGTCGTTGTTATCTCGAGATGATCTCCGACTTCAACATCATCATTGAATTTGTTTTTGGGAAAGCGGCTTGCCAATCACCATGGACGTCTGTTAATACTTGCAGATTGTTGCCAATTACCTGAAATCACAAAAGACGGTCAAAGGCGCCGGAAGTTTTTATGGTGTGAACCCTCCGACGCTTAAGTCAATAATCGGGTCTCTTGCGGGTTAACTTCTGCCACGCACCTAGTGGCTTAATTCTTATTGCCTTTCAGCTGAGAGTTTTCCCAATGATGTACAAGAAAAATCATTTATTTTCTTTTAGGATAAGAGTTTTCTCTCAATAGAATGAACAAGAAGAACGATCTGTTTGCTTAAAGAATAAAACCCTCCCTTAGAGGAGAAGAGTCCTTTAAATAAATAAATCCATCCAAATAAATTGTGATAATTATCGTAAACCCCGTGATCTTAATTGATGTACTAATGAGCATCATAATAAACATAATAATAATCACTAAATAACATTTATCATAATAACTGATCAGTAGAATGACTAATAATTATCATTTATTAAACATATTTGGTCGATGTAATTAGAATTACCCTCTAGTTGAAGTGTTCCACTCAAAGTTACCAAGTAATTATCTGCTCCAGATGATCTGTTTATCTGGACCTGGTCGAGGTGATCTGTTCCAGGTGATCTACTCACCTAGTCGAGATAATCTGTCCTAGATGATCTGTTCACTTGGTCGAGGTGATCTGTTCATCTGGTTGAGATAATCTATTCAAGCTCTCAGATAGTAATCTGGTCAAGTTCACAGATAGACTCTTGGTCAAGATAATGTGCTCGAGGTAGCCAAATAACCATCTGGTCGATGTGCTCTGTTTGAACTCATCAAATAATTGTATAGTCATAGCAGGTACCTTGAAGTCACTCTGATTTCTTCCCCACTTCGAAATCACTCTGATTTCTTCCCCAAACAAAGGAGATCTAATTTATAGAAAAATTATACTAACTAACTAAATAATATAAAATTTCAAAGATTTTATTTGTAGAAGATTCCAAAAATTCCTATAATTAAAATTTATAAATACTAAAAGTGAACAATAGCATATATACTTAACAGACACTGACATTAACACATATACTCAATATGATATTAAAGTTAGAATCATACAAATTTTGATTAGAATTACAAAATTTTTACCTAAATAAATAATATAATAATTAGTCATCATTGTGCCATCATTTTAAATATTTTATTTTTCAGTGATATCATTTCTATTTTTTTACAAATTTTGTTAATTTTATACTGATGTAGCATATAATTAGTAAATTATTAATTTTAAAATTTTAAACTATTACAAATTCACTTAAGGCCTCAAACTCAAAATCTTTGAGCCGTGACTAATCCTTTTCTTCTCCACAAAACAAAGAAACGAAAGCTTCCGAAGCCTAAATGATGAACCTTACTAAAAGTGGTAAAAGCCCCTTATGGGCTCTTAAATTGTTTCAAGTTTAGAGTTGACTGCCACTCCTCCAACATCCTGTTAAAATCCCTATTTCAATTATACTCTACTTAACGTTAAAAATACTTTAAAAAAAAAAGCATTCTTTTCTATTTAAAAATCTTTTAATTTTCAATAATTTTATCACACTTAAAATTCTTTTGCGATGAGATGCAAAAGTTTCCTCTGTAAGACAATTTGGTATAAGCTGATCTTCTCAAACTTTCTCTTCCTACAAAACCCAAAAACTCTTAACCTCCCAAAGATAAAAATAATCAATATGAAAAAGAAAGAAAAAAAAAATTATTTTAAGTTAGTGTGGATCAATTGCATTGGTGAGACTACAAAATATATACATTTATATATGAGTGGAATTTATTCTATTTGTATTTGTCTTTAAATGTAATTATAAAATAATACGTGTTTTATAAGATCAATTAAGGGTGCCAATATTCAAACTCTTAAGTTTGGTCTATTTTTTATTTTAAACCCTTTCAAAATAAGTGGAGCTATTACCATCCCTCTAATAATCTCATAAAACTCCTACTCTGAATGCATCCATTAATTAAAGTACTTAGATTACTCTTTTACTGATAACACTCATTTTTATTCCTCAAATAATCATATCCTCTTCCTTCTCATTGAACCCTAAAATAATTCTTTTAAGAAAAATCTCATGACCGGTCGTAACATTCGGCTAGTCATAGAACCCAATAAACAGAATTTTCCATAACCAGTAAACAAACTTCAAAGAATAAACCACCATGACTAATAACCCCTTAACTCATCCTCAATGAAAGTATTAAACACCACTTTGATTGCTAGTTCTGCGTGTAAGGGAAAAATATAATTATGGCTCAAATCGTTTATTTTTTTTGGTGTGAAAAACAATTTGTTTCTTAACCATAATGGTATAAAAATTTCTCAAGGGGTATAATAATAAATTTATCAATAAAGTTAACACCGTTACAACGGCAGAGAAATTTTAATTTATTTTAAAACATCAAGGGTAATACTCATTTGTCCTTTAATTATAATAAACTCAATTGTCTTACAATAGCTGATGTGATTTATAGTATTAACGATATTGTAATTGTAAAATCTTATATGTTTCCACTATTTGTATTGATGATACATACATATAGATTCACACATATTTATTTCCGTCATTTGTATTAATAATTGATATTGTTTCCATATGGTTTAAAAACATTTTTCCTTAAAGAAAAGTTTGTTGCAAATTGCAATACAAATATAATATATTTCCATCAATAATTATTTTGATTCCATATATATGTATAATTACACAAATTTGTTTCCATTATTACTATACTTGACTACATATTTGTTTCAATCATATATTGCTATTTTTACCCCTTTTTTTAACCTTTAAAACTTTTAAACTTATTTAAATACAGTTTCTAATAGGCGAATCTTTATATTAAACAAAATTGAATACTTTTTTCTTAATAAAATCGGGCTCAAGGCCTGGCCCCATTGTTACCCGATGGGGCATGGCTTATGCTTATTTTGATGCGGATTGAGCAGATAATATTGATGTTTCTGTTTTGAATAATTAATTTTATTAGAAATTATAAAAGTGATTAAAATTTAAATTAATTTTTTAATTCTTAAATTTTCTGCAAAAATAGTCAATTAAATAAAATTATTTAAACAATACTTGACAAGAAAATATTGATGATTGATCTTTTATTTCCATATATAGTGGGTTGTATAACTTGTAATTATTAATTCTTGCTTGATGAGAATATCTAAAATATTAATTTTGTTTTATATAATAACTAATTAAGAGAATAATTCTAATATTTCTACCTTTTACACTCTGAAAAATTGACTATCAATATTTGTTCTAGTTTCAATCCATATATCTACCTTTGCAGTAGATATTAAAATATAAAGTATCTGTAAATTTTAATAATTCCAATAAAAAAGTGGCTAGTGTTATATTTAGAAACAAATCTGTCTTTTATATTGAGTTCCACCTCTTTAGATGTATATATAATTTACAATATAATGATTTCAAGCTTGTCTCACTACACAATTATGTTAGTATACAACTTGAATACGCATAACTTGTATAAAAACGTGCCCCAATCTAATTGGTTAAATGATAATTTAAAATCATAAAAGTAAACTATATAGATAATATAATGTTTTCATTCAATCACAAGTAATGAAAGTTATGTTTGGAATTGAGGTTGGACAGCCGTAGTTTTTAAATTACAGCAGTAAAGTGTTTGGTAAACACTAATTGCTGTAACTTAGAAGATATGTTAATATAACTTTTTATTTATATGATGAAAAATTTATTATTTATAAAATTATTATTTAAAAATTATATTTACCATATATTATTAATTTTTGTTTTATAATTACAGCTTTTTTTTCACAACAGTCTATAATTTAAAAATTACAATATTTCAATTCTAAATATATCCGAAGAGTTTTCATTCTACCAATCATATTATTCTGACTTTATAACAGTAACTTATAAATACCAAAAAAAAATGAAATTACCAAATTCGCCTTTCATAATTTGGTCCAGCAAAATTCGCTTTAAACAGAAAGTAACAGTATAAGCCTCCTTACCATTGAAATTCCGTTGGGTGACCATGTCAGACAAAGGTCAAAGAGGTCCCACCAAATAACAATCTCACACCATTGACATTTGACAACAAACAGAATACAAAAAGAAGAAATAAAATCGGACATCCATGCAATCATCCCGCTTACCGCCCCGTGAAGAAGCGTTCAAAAATTAGAAAAACAAACCCAAAACCATCGCCAACAAAATCGGTGCACCTCCGCCTCAATTCTCTAACACATTCATCAAACCGTTGGTTCATCGCCACGTATCAATCCAATAAAACTAATCACAGAATTTCGTTAAGTCTCATCCCTCCCGCGCTGCGTGTTTCTCTCTCCCCATTTATTAATTTCCCCTTACTCGCTCAGAACAATTTTGCCTCTCGTCTTTCCTTAGACAAGGTTAATTAATCATTAACACCACAACAATCTTTTTCATTTCTCATTTTTCATTTTCTCGATCTCTCACTCGTTTGGTATAATTTTCTCTTTCCTTTGTTTTTTGCTTTTGTTTACACTTATAATCTCTTATAGATACTTCATTTCAGGCGAAGGCGATTTTAATTAGGAGCTTCATTTTCTGTTTGCCTTACTCCTAATTTAGATTAGACGTACGTAAGCTTTGTTTTTAATTAGTTTCATTTCTTGTGTTTGTTTCCTGAGAAAATTATTTCTAAGGAAATTTGTATAACCTCATCAGGAGAAGTTAATTCAATGAAAACCTGTTTTGAGTAGAGAACAGATTCTCCTGGAATTCAGGTTTTAGTTTCATTGGTTGTGTACTGTTTGTTTGCTGAGAAATTAATTCAAACGAAAATTTTCTCTATATACGGAATCACTGCTTACTAAATTTCTGTGTATGTGCGGAATCATTTCTAGTTTAATTTCTTATGCTTTTATACATGTGTATAATCTCTTTGAGATAGTTAGGAGCTTTATTTCTCTTTAGTGGATTCTCTCGTTTGTTTGCTGCGAAAACACGTACCTAAATATTAATTTCTAGCTAGTTTCATTAATTAATTCCTGTGTTTGTTTGCTGAGAAAACACTGAATTGAATTTTACCTCAGTTCTTATTTCCTGTGTTTGTTTCACGAGAAAAAACATTGAATTGAATTCTGGCTAAGCTTCATTTCCTGTCCTTATTTTCCGAGAAAACACTTCGAAAGAATTCTAGCTAGTTTAATTTGTTGTGTTTGTTTTCCCAGAAAACACGTACGTTGAATTAATTTTCTAGCTAGTTTCAGTTCTCGTGTTTGTTTGTATCATTTCTTGTGTTTGTTTGCCGAGAAATTAGAACACGTTGAATTAATTTTCTAGCCAGTTTCATTTCTTGTGTTTGTGGCCGCGAAAACACGTTGAACTAATTAATTTCCTGTTTGTTTTAATTCATGTGTTTGTTTGCTGAGAAACAACGTTTGAATTAATTTTCTAGCTTCATTATTAATTTCTTGTGTACATGTGTTTGTTTGGTGATGATAAAAATATAGGGATCGAGCAGTAGGTAGAAAATGTCGAATCTGGATGCGGGGCTGACGAGGCGGCCGTCGAGAAGCGCCGCCATGACAACATTCTCAACGGAAGTATTTGATAATGAGGTAGTTCCATCTTCACTCGGCTCCATCGCCCCCATCCTTCGCATTGCCACCGAAGTCGAAAGTGAACGCCCTCGAGTCGCCTATCTCTGTACGTTACTGGTTCCGGGTCACGTCACATGACATATTTGCTACATTTTATATACACTTTCTGAAAGTGCCTTTTGCGTTTTGTTTGTTTCGGTGGAATAAAGGTCGGTTCTATGCATTTGAGAAAGCGCATAGGTTGGACCCGAGCTCCAGTGGCCGGGGTGTCAGACAGTTCAAGACATCTCTACTGCAAAGACTAGAAAGGGTATTTGTTTTACACTTAATTACTTCCCTGGATTGGCTAATTTATGGTTGGAGATTTTTTTTATTAATAATTTATTAATTAATTAGACAAGAAAGGACATGCAATTATCTAGTCCTGGAAGTGACTGACTGGTCATGTGAGTGTGTTAAATGTTAATTACAAAATGATAATTAATAATTGACACTTCTTACTCATTAGCTTGTGATGCGTTCGGTCGTCATGGTCCTAATTTAAAAGTTAATTGAGATTATCTTGCAGTTAGGGACGAGCACACAATCACTAAGTCAGTGTCAGTACACTAAATTTGGAAATTTACTATAATATAAGCATCAAAATAAATAATGATAACTGATAAAACATATAATTTTTTTAATTTTTATTTAAATATTATTTTATAACTTAATCTTTTGTTGATGATACTTTTGTAATTCTATTTATTTCAGTTTAATACATGAGAATAAAATAAAATAGCGTTAGATTCGAAATTTAATAGATTTAAAATTTAGAGCTCGAACATGCGAATCATTTTATAACACGATTGCGTACTCATTTTTCATCCACTAAAATTGTAATGTACTTGTCCTATTTCAAAATGTATAAACTTATTATATTTGCTTTGTATTAAAAATTACTTTAACCATATTTGGACTAAAATTTTGTTTGTTTCTATTAAATAAAAGAAGATGACAGTTTGAATTTGTAATATTATGTTAAATATTTTAAAAAATTTATTAAAATATATCAAACTGCTGACACGATTACAACTCATTTAAGTAGCAGCATGGCATTGGTGTTTGGAAAATGTTGACTAAGGTGATGAACAAAGGGGGTCATACATATATTTTCTTGATGCCACAACTGTTATGGCTTTTTGTTCCCATTTTACTCCCGCCATGAGAAAGGAGCAGGTTCTCTGCGAGGGAGTACTGTAAATAAAATGGAATATTGACCAGAAGGCGAGTCCCCTTTTGATTCTATTATCATTGACGGGTTGTACTGTAAATAAAAAGGAATATTGACCAAAAGGCGAGTCCCCATTAGATTCTATTTTCCTTCTTATTATCCATCTGTTGCCTTCTCCTTGTTCGTTGAAATGCTTCCTTTAAATTTCTAAAGTCCAGACTCTGTCGGATTATCCGACTATAAATCAGTGATTAGTGACATCAATAAAGTTCTTCATTCAGACTTTTGACATGGTTTACTTGAGAAATCAGAAGAACTCATATGAATTACATTATTATTTGACAGGACAATGCATCTAGTCTTGCTTCCCGGGTTAAGAAGACTGATGCAAGGGAAATAGAAAGCTATTACCAGCAGTACTATGAACATTATGTTAGAGCGCTGGACCAGGGGGAGCAAGCAGACCGGTATTTGAATAATTTGATTTTCTTCCCAATTTCATTATTTCTATGTGGTGTGATTGTTGTTCACCTAAAACGTTATCTAGTCTGCTAATTGACATGTTGGTTCAAATTCGTTGGCAGAGCTCAACTCGGCAAAGCCTACCAGACAGCCGGGGTTCTTTTTGAAGTGCTTTGCGCTGTTAATAAGACTGAGAAAGTCGAAGAAGTTGCTCCTGAGGTAATTCTGTCTCTAATTGTCCTACTTTGGCTTGTTCTGAAAGTTGCTATTATGCTGCATTTGTCATATTCTATTCCTTTTGAATTATTAACGGTTTGATGGCTTAAACTTAAACACTTGTCAAATGTTATTCTTTGGAGTAGATTATTGCAGCTGCTAGAGATGTCCAAGAGAAGAAAGAAATCTATTCTCCATACAACATTCTTCCTCTGGATGCTGCTGGGGCTTCACAATCTATCATGCAGCTGGAAGAGGTAGTATATATAGTGTCGCATGGTCGTGTGTGTTTGCGAGTATCTTTATATTTCATGTTACCTGGTGCCTTGTTTGTTTGATGTTATCTCTTCCCATACCAGGTTAAGGCAGCTGTAGCTGCATTGTGGAACACTCGTGGCTTGAATTGGCCAGCATCATTTGAACCGCAGAGGCAGAAATCTGGGGATCTGGACCTTCTTGATTGGCTAAGGGCCATGTTTGGGTTCCAGGCATGTTGTTGATGGATAAAAATTCATAAAAAGGATGTATTCTAACTTACAATCACTTTATGACCTTTAAGAGGTGACTAAAGAGTTTGGTTTATTTTTGTGAATGCAGAAAGACAATGTCAGGAACCAGAGGGAGCATTTGATTTTGTTACTTGCTAATAGTCATATAAGGCTCCATCCCAAGCCTGAACCACTTAACAAAGTATGCACCAAACTCTTTCTTTTAATTTTTATTTGTTGCAATGATAATGTTTCTAGCACTTGAGAGTTTTAGAAGTTTTTGGTTTTGAAACAATGGTTTGCAGCTGTAGAAAGATCTATCTGTGTTTGTATCCTGATGTGGATATATTGATTATCAGAAGTTAATAAAAAATTCATGTGATTATTTGTTATTTTTTCCGTGTGAATTTCACGTTCAAATGGACATTTTGTAATTGTTCTGCACACCTTCTTTATGATTAAGTTCTCCTGCATATGTTATCCAATGCTTGGGCAGTGGCTTAACCCATGTCTTTTGCGCAGCTTGATGAACGGGCTCTGGATGCTGTTATGAGCAAGCTTTTTAAGAATTACAAAACATGGTGCAAATTTTTAGGACCGAAAACACAGTTTACGGTAAGATATAACAGTTCATCTGCTTTCTTTGTTCATTCTTTAGAGCTTAAATCAAATTTCTTAGCATCATCTGGATCATTTTATGCTAAATATTCAGTATCTTTTTCCACATAGGCTTCCTCAAGGCCCCCAAGAAATTCAGCAGAGAAAGATGCTATACATGGGTTTATATCTTCTGATATGGGGTGAAGCTGCTAACATTAGATTCATGCCAGAATGTCTGTGTTATATTTTCCATAATGTGAGTATCTGTTGCATTGTTCAATTGCATTCCCTTCCTTGAAGTTTATCACCTTCAATAGTTCAATTGTTTGCTTCTAAGGAAAAGCATACATTCTGTAGTATTATGTGTAACCTGGTATATTTCAGATGGCATACGAACTCCATGGCCTGTTGGCGGGGAATGTTAGCATTGTTACTGGAGAAAACATTAAACCTTCTTATGGTGGGGATGATGAGGCATTCCTGCGGAAAGTTGTAACACCCATTTACCGTGTGATTGAAACGGTATGTTGTAGAACAAATAGGCTGTCCTCACACATGAGGCATTTTGTTCTCAGTATAATTTTTTCTGCTTTAATTATTCCAGGAAGCCAAGAAGAACAAAGACGGGAATGCTGCTAACTCAGATTGGTGCAATTATGATGATCTGAATGAATATTTCTGGTTTGTTTGACTTACCACAGAGTTCAAATTCAGATTCAGGGTGTATTTGACACATTAATTCTCCTTGAATTGAGTTATAATTTGGTTTCCTACATGCTCATGTAGGTCATCTGATTGCTTCTCTCTTGGTTGGCCCATGCGTGATGATGGTGACTTTTTCAAATCAACGAGAGATAGGGGACAGGTGGTCTATATTCTAATAGTTTTCAATGCTTAACCCAAATTATTCCATTTGTTCTTCAATTGATGCTAGTGATATTCCAGGGAAGGAAGGCTGTTCAAAGAAAATCTGGGAGCACAGGGAAATCAAACTTTGTTGAAATGCGATCATTTTGGCACCTTTTTCGAAGTTTTGATAGATTGTGGACTTTTTATGTACTTGCTTTACAGGTATAGCAGTAGAAATTCTGAACTGCTAATTTCATTATGAGTTTGGGATCTTTTGCATGTGGTAGCAGCAGCAGTAACAATAATTGTAATACTGCTAACAAGAGAAATAATAACAATAAGAATAATATTATGAACAGCAATAATAATAATATAATGATAGCAATAATAGTGGTAATATGAATGTTTTCAACTGTCTTGTTGCAGGCAATGCTGATTGCTGGATTTCGAAACATTTCACCAATGGAGATATTTCAGATCGATAGCTTATATGCCTTATCTAGTATTTTTATTACAGCAGCTTTTCTTCGGCTTCTTCAGAGTATGTACTCTTGTTTAGTTGTTGCAAGACACTAGATGAAGCATATGTACATATTTCTATGAAAGCATGCACCTTTAACTGCTCATTGCATGTAGAAGTAATTTAGTACTACTGGTGGTATTCACTAGAATTTCCAAGATATGTTTCGCTCCTAGATCTTTAAGTTTGACAAGTATAGTTCTATTGAGATGCTTTCATATGGTCCTTGTGGAAGCTGAGGTACTTTTTGTGTAGAATATGGTATAAATAAATAAAATAAGTAATTTATCTGTAATCAAGTAAGTCATGTATAAAGCAAGGAAAACAGTGAAAGGTTGGAAGGCAAAAGGAATTTGTAATTACTCATAAATATGGACTTCATTGTCTTTTTTTTTTTAATGTATATTCTACCAGAACACTATTTTATTTTATTTCTTTTATTTACTTTTCACTGTTCCACTCTAACCATCCCCACCCACCTTTGTTTTTCTGTTTTAGGTCTACTGGATCTCATTCTGAACTTCCCAGGATATCATAGGTGGAGGTTCAGTGATGTGCTCAGAAACGTTCTCAAGTTGATAGTTAGCCTTGCTTGGGTCATTGTTCTTCCTATCTGTTATGTGCAATCCTCCGATTATTCCCCTGTTGATGTTAAAGAAATACTGTCATTTCTTCCCAAACAAAGCGGCATTCCTCCTTTATATATGCTGGCTGTAGCTTTATATTTGCTTCCAAATTTGTTGGCTGCTTGCTTGTTTATTTTCCCAATGCTCCGACGCTGGATTGAAAACTCAGACTGGCACATTATTAGGCTTCTGTTGTGGTGGTCACAGGTACGCATGATCCCTGCTTTTGTTGTCTCCTCTATTCCGCCCTTGACCATATCATATCTTGCAAAGTATTTTGGAAGTATGTTGCAATCTGTAAATTGTTCCGGGACCAATTTGAAAAAATCAAAGTGCACTAGACAGAAGTTGATATTTATTTCTCATGTCTCTTTTAGTTCTGGTTTCTACTCTGCCAAAATAGAAAAAGTAAAAGGGAAAATGAAAAGGTCAACTTTGTGCATAATGAGGAAATAAGAAAACCCTAAAGTGAAGAAAGTTAATGTCACTAATAATCTTGCCTATATTAATAACAATAATAGAAAGAGATCAGTTCTTGGAACCATTATTCGTTCATTCATGTTCTTTATATGAGTTTATATGTCTTTTCTATTTTGGGACTTAAAATATATTGTGCAACACCAACTTATACGAGAATTTTCTCTAGTTTTAATTTGATATTGCTTACAATTAACATGAGCTTAGAATTCTGTGTGCTCGAAAAAGTATCTTTTTGTAGCTATAATCCATTTACTTTTTGCAGCCAAGAATTTATGTGGGCAGGGGGATGCATGAAAGTCAATTCTCTCTTATAAAGTGAGTACAATCACAGATAATTCATTTTATTGTTTGTTGAAAATCACTACAATTTTCAAACATATTTTCCAATTTCAGGTATACTCTTTTCTGGGTGGTACTTTTGTGCTCGAAAGTAGCATTCAGCTATTATATGCAGGTGAGTTTGCTTGTCATTGTTATTTATTTGTAAGTAGAAAATAGGTTTTACTTTCATTTCAATTTTGACACTTTCCTCTTTGCCCTAGATAAAACCTCTGGTAAAGCCAACGAAAGATATTATGAATATTAAACGCATCAAATATACATGGCATGAATTTTTCCCTGAAGGTACTTGTTTGGCCTTCCTTCATTTTCGTTTTCCTTCGTTGAAGCTAATTTTTCTGGCATATTTTAATACAATCCACTTGTCAATGCAGGAAGTGGCAACTATGGAGCAATTTTTTCGCTCTGGCTTCCAATGATTTTGGTGTGTCTTACAATTTTCAATTCCTATGGTCTCTTTAACCATATTTTCAGTTTGTGCAGTTTATGATGGATGGACTCTTTTACTGTTCTAATAAAATGTCTCTTGTTATTTGATAAATTTACTGTTGCAGATCTATTTTATGGACTCTCAAATTTGGTATTCTATATACTCAACTTTGTGTGGTGGAGTTATCGGTGCCTTTGATCGGTTGGGAGAGGTAATCCTTTTGGAAAACTGTTAGTTATTAGAGACATCTTTCATTTTGCTAAATAGTGCATTATCTTATTTCATTTGATATGAAACATTTGGACATTTCGCTCATGTCCTTCTACTTATACAGTTTTAGAGTGACCATTACACTGTGGCAGAATAGATTACTTAGGCAGCTTGTTATCATTGAGTCGGGAAATTATATATTGGGCCTGTGTTAAGAGATAGAAGCTAGATGAATATGTGTCATCCTTTTATGGGCCATTTGCTTCCACCTTCAACTGTTTCATAGCTCTAATAGAATAGTAACAATGGGTCAAAATTGTTAAGGGACTACCAATCCCAAAAGTTTCAACATAGGGAAAGTGCCCATCAATAGCATTTAATTGCATGCTCACTTGCAAGGTTGGATTTTGATTAACAGATTTATCAACTAGATTCAAATACGCTCGTGTATCTGAACTTGAGCTGATCCTACCACAGACTATCTTTTGATTAATATAATGCTAATGCTACTTGACTTTTTTCAATAATGCCATGCTAATAGAACTCAACAATAGTATTTTAACTCTAAAATTTCCAATCTCAAAATTCATTTCTCTCGCATTTCTAAGGCAATATATATGGTGTTCAGAAACCGAGTCTAGATACTCTTAAAAGGTTAATAACTTTGTAACTGTTCGTATATTACTTGTTGTCCATCTTTCATATCCTCCAGCTCCTACAAGGCATTCACAAGCTGCAATTTACTGAGCTAGAAACATTGAATATATGACTGACATTTCATTGATTTCTTATGGTACTGAGAGAGCTTAGTGTTGATTTAAAATGTAATGACAGTAGGACTAATTGATTTGTTCAAGCATTATGATGTATATTTTGTCACCAATAAATTCTCAAGTTTTTTCCTCTTATAACAGATAAGAACTCTGGGCATGCTTAGGTCACGATTCCAGTCTTTGCCTGGTGCATTTAATACATATTTGGTGCCATCCGATAAGACACCAAAGAGGGGATTCTCCTTCTCAAAGAAATTTGCTGAGGTTTCTTTCATTAAACTATAATCATTTTGTAATTCTTTTAGGACTCCTGAGATAAAAAGAGTCATTTTTGTATGCTTTTGTGCCTGAATAGGTCACAGCAAGCAGAAGAAGTGAAGCTGCAAAATTTGCTCAGTTGTGGAATGAAGTAATATGTAGTTTCCGTGAAGAAGACCTGATAAGTGACAGGCAAAGCCCCTAACCAAGATATACAAATCATGTAGCCTTTATTTTTTTACTAACACTGCAGTCAAAACTAAACTAGTTGGTTCTTTAACTCAGGGAGATGGATCTGTTGCTGGTTCCTTATACATCAGATCCTAGCCTTAAAATAATTCAGTGGCCACCATTTTTACTGGCGAGCAAGGTCCGTGTAATACCTTTTGAATATCAAAATTACCTTATTATTTCTCTGCTATAATTTCTCTGGCCTTGATTTCTTTTCTACTGTTGCAGATCCCAATAGCATTAGATATGGCAGCTCAATTTCGCTCTAGGGACTCAGACCTGTGGAAGCGTATATGCGCCGATGAATACATGAAATGTGCAGTGATTGAATGCTATGAAACTTTTAAGATTGTCCTGAATGCTTTGGTTGTTGGAGAAAATGAGAAAAGGTTATCATTGAGATTTTCTTTCTACATGTTCCCTTTGGCATTTTCTTAAAATTTTATATTGAATTGAACAAATTTGTTGTCTAGAATTATGGCATTTTTCTTCCTTTTCAGTATCTTGCTACAGGCTTCCTTTAAAGTCCAGGATTCCAGCCTCTAATGATTTTCATTCTTTCCACCACCACACCAATTTCACCCCTTTTTTCTGCAGATTTGTAGTATGAAACTTGACTAGAGTCTTATCCACATAATATCCTACTCAAAGCTTTTTCTGTCTTTAGTTAATTTCATCTTTCCCTGTAATAGACTTCTCTGTTTGTGTTAATTAACTTCTTTCAACCTTTCATTTTAAGTTGCCTGAGTCTGGGCTTATCTGTGTTACCATATTAAATTGAAAGTTCAGATTACGTATTGTGAGATATAACAGGAATAGGACTGTATGCTTTGGCTCTTCCATTTCTTTCATTCCAATTGCCATAAGTTGTTACAGAAGAATAATGTATTGTTGTATTTCCCATTTTTTCCAACTTCGGTCATACTGTTACAGGATAATCAACATCATCATTAAGGAAATTGAGAGTAATATTTCAAAGAATACGTTTCTTGCAAATTTCAGAATGGGTCCTTTACCTGCCCTTTGCAAGAAAGTTGTCGAGCTAGTCGCGATCTTGGTGAGTCATTTAAGATAAAATACTCAATAGATGCAGTTTGCATTTTTATTCCACTGTATTTTTTATCACCAGATCAGAAACTTACCTCTCCGTTTCATGTTGCAGAAAGATGCTGATCCATCCAAGAAGGACACTGTAGTATTGTTGCTTCAAGATATGCTAGAAGTAGTTACCCGTGATATGATGGTGAATGAGATTCGGTTAGCGAACTTACTTGCTTTTCATGTTACAGTAGTTATGGTAGAATGCATGAAAAATGTTAACAATAGAAAATGATTTTATTTTTCATCAAAGCAAAAGATGATTTCTTTCAACATTGAACATCTATCAGGGAATTAGTGGAACTTGGACACAGTAACAAGGAGTCTGGAAGGCAACTTTTTGCAGGTACTGATGCTAGGCCTGCTATAATGTTCCCTCCTGTGGGTACTGCTCAGTGGGAAGAACAGGTACAAATATATATGGAATTATCTGTACCAGTTGCACCATTTATGATGTAACTAAAAATCTTAGCTTTTTGCAAAATCTTATTTTTGTTCTAGATAAGGCGTTTTCATCTCCTTTTGACTGTAAAAGAATCAGCCATTGATGTACCAACAAACCTTGAAGCACGTAGAAGGATCACATTCTTCTCAAATTCACTGTTTATGGATATGCCACGTGCTCCTAGAGTCCGTAAAATGCTTTCATTCAGGTCTGATCTGTTATTTCCGCAAACAAGCAGAGTAGATGTTCTATTCAAATTGATTTTTTTTTTTTTTGAGAAATGATAGTTGATATACCCTTCTCAATTATATTCCACATACTCAAAAAACTAATCTGAGTTCAATCTTTCCATGCCTACAAACTTTTTGAGGTAGTGATGCATAAGAGATACAATTTACATTGGGGGTTACCTGACAGACTATATTCTCAATAGTTTATATAATATAGCTTTGATAACCTAAATTAAATTTTCTGTGATGAACAGTGTCTTGACTCCATACTACAGTGAGGAGACAGTCTATTCTAGAGCTGATCTTGAGATGGAGAATGAAGATGGTGTATCAATCATATACTATTTGCAAAAGATCTTCCCAGGTAATGGGCAAACATTGATAGTGAAAATCTATCTCTAACAGTGACTTATTTTGGTAGTTAAATCAATTTATGTAATGGTCTTTTTCAGATGAATGGAATAACTTCATGGAGCGACTCAACTGTAAGAAAGAGAGTGAGGTTTGGGAAAATGATGAAAATATTTTGCAGCTCCGTCATTGGGTCTCCTTAAGAGGACAAACTCTGTGCAGGACAGGTAATGCATTATTTTCTCCTGTCAATTCTCTCTCAGTTTTCTCTTGGTTACTAATAGTTAATTCTGCTGCAGTTAGAGGGATGATGTACTATAGGCGGGCTTTGAAGCTTCAAGCTTTTCTTGATATGGCTTCTGAAACTGGTAAGCTGATGTATTTAAGCACCTGACAAGTTAAGCCTCTTAGAGTGAATTGATTAACAGGATGAGAAACTAATTATTTAGCATTTTTCCTTTTTACTAATTCTTATGGATTGGATGAAAAATAATTCTTTAATGAGCTTTTCAACTTTAGGGATGAATCAGAAGAGAATTTTTTTGGTTCCTTCTCTCTCTTTTCTTTTTTATTCTCTATTGAGGTTTTCAACTCTATGGATGAATTGGAAGAGAATTTTCTTTTTGTTCCTCCTCTCTCTCTCATTTTCTTTTTTCTTATTATTCTTTAATGAGGGTTTCAACTTTCGGGTTGAATCAGAAGAGAACTTTTTTGGTTCCTCCTCTCACTCTCTCTTTCATTTTTTTTCTCTTCTTTTCGGAAAAGAATGAACTTATTATTTAATCAGGAATAAGAAAAGAAAAGAATGACATTGTTACCTAATGTTTTGGAAAAGGATCGAAATATCTGATTCAATCCTCCATATTCAAGCTTTTAGCTTTTGATGCCATTAACTTTATTTACTGGGATAAATTGGAATGGTTAGACATTCAGTAATGGAGGTCTGATTGTAAATGTACTTTCAGCTGAAAAACTAGAATGAATAAGATGATCCAGAAACATAGTGGTTATCGGAAATTTAATTAGGAAATGACAATTTTCTTGATGAGTATAATATTAATTGTCCATGGATACACCTGAAATATGCTAGCTCTAGAAAATCATGGGCCTTTCTGTTTCCCAAACCATTTTGTTTTTTCCCTCCCCTCATTTTTTAAATTTGAATGTACTTTTTATTCTTAGAAGGATGAAAATTTGCTCCTCCTTTACATTAATATTTACAGCTGAAAACATAAAGTGAATTCTTCCCCAAACTCTGTTTACTGTTCTGCCGTTTACTTTATTTCACAAAGTTCTGAAAATTGACTTCCAGTCTTAGATATTTAATAAATCATTGAAAGATTAATCAGGATCACAATTTTGCTACTAAAAGATTAAGGTGAATTATTTTGTTTCATTGTGTTAGAAGGAATAAAACAGGCATGAAGCTCGAGAATTTAGTGCTTCATACCAAAGGCCTCGACAATTTTCTTGTGCATATACTAGTGATTTAGTTCATCCTTTCCTGAGATGCAGCTTAGTGTCCACTGAAGTGGCTATATTTGGGGGATATTTATGTTGGCTTCTTATGCTTTCTCATATGAGCAGAGATACTGGAAGGTTACAAAGCCATCACAATTCCATCTGAGGAAGAAAAGAAAAGTCAGAGATCCTTGTATGCTCAATTAGAAGCAGTGGCTGACATGAAATTTACTTATGTTGCTACCTGCCAAATTTATGGCAATCAGAAACGGAATGGAGATCGCCGTGCAACAGACATTCTGAATTTGATGGTCAAGTATGTTTTTTCTGCTGAAGTGAAAATGATTTTTCAATCTCCCTAGTTATTTTTTCCAAGACTCTAATTCATGTTGCTTCTTGTGTAGCAATCCATCTCTTCGTGTAGCATATATCGATGAGGTTGAGGAAAGAGAAGGAGACAAGGTACAGAAAGTATATTATTCTGTGTTGGTGAAGGCTGTTGATAATCTTGACCAGGTAATTATCCTTTGAATGTAGTAAAATTTTGGACGTGTGATATTACATTTGCTGATTGATTTTCTAAATCCTCTATAAAGGAAATTTGCTGATTGGTTTTCTAAATCCTCTATACAGGAAATCTACCGTATAAAATTGCCGGGTGCCGTAAAGTTAGGAGAAGGAAAGCCTGAAAATCAGAACCATGCTGCAATTTTCACACGCGGAGAAGCTCTTCAGGCCATTGACATGAATCAAGTAAAACACTAGATATTGGATAATTTGTTGTAATCGCGTTATCTTTCCGGGAACTCTAATGATTTGTTGCACCAACTTCTTATAGGATAACTACTTGGAAGAAGCTTTCAAAATGCGTAACCTTCTAGAAGAATTTAATGAGGATCATGGAGTGCGTCCACCTACAATTTTGGGTGTTCGTGAGCATATCTTTACTGGAAGGTTGAATGAAAGCTTTTTTGTGGTTTCTCTTCCACTTCCATGGGAGCTATAATCTTTTTAATCCCGTTTAGATGATACATTATGAATTAGTTCTGACGTATTGTTTCATCTCTGCTGCAGTGTTTCGTCTTTGGCTTGGTTTATGTCAAATCAGGAAACAAGCTTTGTGACCATAGGTCAAAGGGTTCTTGCGAGACCTTTAAAGTAAGTTTTGTCCATTTTACTTTCTTTTATTAGGTAACAATTTTAGGTTCAAAAAACTGCAGTGGTACTTGTTTTGAAGACACTGTAAATTGGAGTGGGGGGGGTCAAGAAAAGGTACAAGAATGGAGCCATATGCTTATTTTGGAGGGCTTCTATTGTTTGAATTTCAGAATTTTATTGTGTCAATGAAGTCTCTCAATTTCATAACCAATAATGATGACAATGTATCTAAAGTTATTGTTTGTTTGTTTTAGGGTTCGGTTCCACTATGGTCATCCTGATGTATTTGATAGGATCTTCCACATAACACGTGGTGGCATGAGCAAGGCTTCTCGGAATGTCAATTTAAGCGAGGACATCTTCGCTGGTAAGCATCTAAGAAATCAGATTTTTAAGATCCAGTTTATTTTAATTTCATTTTTGATGCTTATTTTGCTCATTTAGGTTTCAACTCTGTACTAAGACGAGGGAATGTCACTCACCATGAGTATATTCAAGTTGGGAAAGGTCGAGATGTCGGGCTCAACCAAATATCCCTCTTTGAAGCAAAAGTTGCATGTGGTAATGGGGAGCAGACACTCAGCCGGGATATTTACCGATTAGGACATCGTTTTGACTTTTTCCGCATGATGTCATTCTACTTCACGACTATTGGATCTTATGTTAGCTCACTGGTAATTCTCATTTTCTTGCAAGCTGATGATGACTGGACATATACAAGGTGGAAAAATAAAATAGTTAATTTTTTATAATAATTAATAATTCAAGTATTAGTGAACCACAATTGGCTGGGACAAATCTTTCTTAGAAACGCGAAATACAGAATTTTATAAAAATAAAATAAAAAGCCTTATTGAGTTGCATAAATCCAGATGAAAAAATATGTTAAAAGGAAAAATCATATGATCGATTTTGGACAAAAGATATTAGCTATAAAGACTACTTAATTCAATTTTCTTTATAACCTTCATTATTGTTTGTTTTTTATTTCTTGGTAAAAAATAAGCTTTTAGAGTTGATCCTTGTTCACCTATTCTCAATTTCCACTTGATGCTATAGTAATATTAGACTGTCATGCTTTTCCATCATCTATGAGGTGTATATGTTCCAATTTCCATAGGGTTGAGTGGTTCACTATAAAACAGTCATTTATGGGGAGGAAGTATTCTTATTGATAGTTGCTGACATTCTGAATGCATTTAAGTTTAAAATATTAATCAATATCAGAATTGCGCCCTAGTGAGCTGGTGAGCGAAAGACAGAGAGAGAGAGAGAGAGAATACATTCTCATAAGGTTATTTTTGCATTTATCGGAGAGTTGTTTACAGTTCAGACAATTAGAAGAGTACAATCAACATGAATTCCATAAGGAGAATTTGATTTTGCATGCTGAACTACACCTTTCTCCCAACCAAAAATAAATGAGAGCGAAAGCCCTTCTTTTGTCTGGCATTTAACTTGTATCTCTTAAACTGAAAAGTCTGATTTGAAAAAGACAATTCTGAATCTCAAGCAACCTAGCATTCATAGCATAGGCTGCAATTGGAAAGTTTACTGATTTGTTTTATATGACTAATGGAATTTATTCAGCTAATGATAATTTTCATATTATCATGCAGTTGATTGTCTTCACCGTATATGCTTTCCTGTATGGAAAACTTTATTTGTCGTTAAGTGGATTGGAGGAGTCGATAGTTAAGTTCGCTGAAACCAGGAAAGATGATCCTCTAAAGGCTGTCATGGCTCAACAGTCCCTTGTTCAATTAGGTCTTTTGATGACCTTTCCCATGTTCATGGAGATGGGACTAGAGAAAGGGTTCAGATCTGCATTGGGTGACTTAATTATCATGCAGCTTCAGCTAGCTACTATTTTCTTCACTTTCTCTCTTGGGACAAAGGCTCATTATTATGGGCGCACTGTGCTGCATGGTGGAGCAAAGTACAGAGCAACTGGTCGTGGTTTTGTGGTACGACATGAGAAGTTTGCTGAGAATTACAGGATGTATTCAAGGAGTCACTTTGTGAAAGGACTGGAGATTATGATATTGCTTATATGTTATTCAGTATATAGTAAAGCAACAAAAAATAGTACAGTTTTTGCAGTCATCACATTCTCATTGTGGTTCTTGGTGATATCTTGGGTGTTTGCTCCCTTCCTTTTTAACCCTTCAGGATTTGAGTGGCAAAAGATAGTGGATGATTGGGATGACTGGCAAAAGTGGATCGGCAGCAGAGGAGGAATTGGTGTGCCAGCAAACAAGAGCTGGGAATCCTGGTGGGAAGAGGAACAGGATCACTTGAAGCACACTGGGATATTAGGACGCGTGTGGGAGATTATTCTCTCACTACGCTTCTTTATCTATCAGTATGGAATTGTTTATCAACTAAATTTGACAAAGAGTAGCGAAGCTGGTGAAGATTTGAGCATCATTGTGAGTGTATATGGGCTCTTTCTTTGCATTTAATCTGTTTTATTCTCAGCATTGTTTGATTTTGCATCCAAAGCTCTAAAATAATTCCAGAAATTCTTTCGGCCATTTAAAAAACTGGCATAGTTTGAATTATAACATCACAACAAATTGAATGAGAAAAAGATGTGTATGCTTTGTTGAGAGAAAGATTGCTTGAAGTTATAAATTTTTGAATGGTTTCTAAATATTTGTTTCTTTGTCTTCAAGTAAAAATTGGATTCTAAGTATGAAATTATGCAAGTTGTCTAATATGCATTTGTGATTCAGGTCTACGGCATGTCGTGGCTGGTTATTTTTGCATTGATGATTATCTTAAAGGTCAGTGCTCACGCTTAAAAAGCTTATTCTACATCAGAAATATCTGATTTCTGGTCTTGGCCAGACTTCAATTCATTGACTAGCGCAACTTTAAACTGCAGATTGTGTCTCTAGGTAGAAAGAAGTTCAGTGCAGATTTCCAGTTGATGTTTAGACTCCTTAAATTGGTTCTGTTTCTTGCGTTCACGGTCACTTTAGTCCTCATGTTTCTTTTCCTCAACCTCAAAGTTGGAGATCTCCTTCAGAGTTTGTTGGCCTATTTGCCAACTGGTTGGGCTCTTCTACAGGTACTTGACCTGTATCCAAAATAATGTTCTTATGTCTTTTCTTTTCAGTTCTCATGTAGTAAAGATTTGAATAAGGTCTTATACGCACACACTGACAACTCAGTGTTTCAGTTTACATGCATTTGCATGTTGAACAATGATCCTTTTTGGTTGGATAAATGATCATGGTTCATCCATCATCGATACATCTTAGCCAACATGTTGAATCATCATTTTATTTGATACAATGATATACCCAGTTGCCAATAAGAAGAGCATGGTTCAGACATCATTGCATAAGTTTTGACTGCATTTTAAACCTCTTTTCTAATAATTAGTATCCTTTTGGCTTGGTCATATCAGAACAATGAAGTTTCAATGATTTTTCATCATCAAATCAGGCTTCATTTTCTTTATTTTAATAAACATCTGAAGTAATATGGATTAAATCTCTGTTTACTTCAAACTGAATTCACTGGTTACTAATTCTGTATTGTCAAATGATCAGATAGCACAAGCATGCAGGCCAATTGTAAAGGGTCTGGGAATGTGGGGGTCTGTTAAAGCTGTTGCACGAGGATATGAGTACTTGATGGGGCTGGTTATCTTTGTGCCTGTGGGTGTACTGGCATGGTTCCCCTTCGTCTCAGAGTTCCAGACCAGGCTGCTGTTCAACCAAGCCTTCAGCCGAGGGCTTCAGATTCAACGTATTCTGGCTGGTGGAAAGAAGCAAAGCTGAAAAACTTGCGTTTCAGGATTATTTCGATTGTAGAGATAAGAAAGCATAAAAGAGCAAAAGGAGATGTGCATGGTTTCATCAGTTTCAGACGAGATCAAACGGCGTGAATGAGATTAAATCGACACCGAAATTTCTCCAACTGCTCAAAACCGGCTTTGTAGTACTTAATTAGAGTCATCAAACTTTTTGGCCTTTGTGAGTTCACTGACAATTAAAATCATCTATACATTTGTTACTAATAAAGTTCGTGTATATGATCTTGTGTATAAGAAGCAATGTTCTATAAGAATAGTAATCTTGGTGCCATTAATTCTTTTTTTCTTAATAGTGATGTTATGCTCGCTTAGTTTGTATTTTAATTTGTGTCATAAATAAAATTTTATTATTTAAATTAAAAATAATAAGACTTAGTAATTAACTTGTCATTTTATAACAATAGTTGGATACACAACGAACTATTCCATGCGTTATGGTTTGAAAAACTAACTATTCCATGCATAACATTAATATTTTGTTAGTACCTGTGTCTAAAGTATATGCAATTCAGCGCACAAAAATCTGACTTCAGAACTTTCTATAATCTTCCAATGACTATTATTATAATTAAAAGATATCTATGTCTTAAGAAAAGAAACGTCGAGGGACATAATAAATTAATAATGTAGCGACCATACATGAGGGAGAACGCGTTTAGTATATAATAATATAATACCGGCCACCATGCATTCGAAATCAACACTATCATTTTCTTTTCTTATGCCAAACGTACAATCTAAAGTTGTCTCGGGGGCCACAACCCACAAAGTGTGCTTTCTTTGATTCCTGTTGATGGTTTGCGACCTTTGTTTTGATGCAACGTTTTGCTACGTGATCAAAATGCAATTAATTAAGAGTTCATTTTGTTTTAGTTCATATTAATATTCTATCAGTTTTGTTGCAACACAAATAGTGCATGAGGTGATGATCATCTGCTTAAGCAGTACATTGTAAGCCTCTGATCACTTGTGATCTTTGATTGTCCAGCGATGCCTAGGCCTTGCTGTTGCTGATCTGCCGCTGTTCTGCACTGAGGCGAAGAGGTTCTGTCCTGGAATATTGTATTGATCTATTCATATGTGATCAAATAGAAATACTGTTGTGATGTCTTTGATTCTCAATCTCAAACCAAAATAAATGAACTGTGTATGTAGTTTTATTTTATTTTGTCTCTACAATTAATCTTGATTATTTCTGTTCATAGTGAAAATAATCTCACCATTGACAGTATGGAAATTTAAATAAACAAGTCAACAACGATACACCCAGCAGCTGCACAAAAAATGCTAAAGCATTGCCTACAAACTTCTGCCCTCGACCTCTTGGTGCGGCCAGCTCACGTACCCCTCGTGGATTTCTATATGCAGCAGCGGCAGCCAAATTGTTCTTATAATTTCTTTGTGCCATATTACCCGTGGCTGGAAGATTGGCAAGGGATAATGAAACTGGCAGAATTGAGATTCATCAGTGTAATGGAGAGGGAGTCTTGTTTACGGAGGCTGAAACAAATTGTGTTATTGATGATTTGGGTGATTTTGAATCATCTTCAAGCTTCAGAAACTTGTTCCAACAGTTGATTATACCAAAGATATATCTTCTTATCAATTACTGGTGGCACAGGTGAACAATGATATATATTGAAACAAAAAAATCTGATAGGGCTAGAGCTCACAGAATCAAGTTAAAACTGGAGTCCAGCTTATTCATTTAATTGAAAAATGAGATGAATATATTGACACCGATTTGACCTTGTTTCTATAAACGCTATGTTAGCACTCTGTCTCGATTTTTATCTTTTTTCGTACTATATGTATTGACTATTAGGTAACTCATTTCAAGTGCTGAGTAGTTTGTCTTGGAGTTGGTTTGCACCGTACGTTAATCGATGAACTTAAACTTTCCAATTCATCATCGCAAGGGCTGAGATGGCACGTGGTATCTCTATTGGCAATCAACCGTTCATTGATCTTATTAAATTGTGTCCCGCGTTAATAAATTGTGTCCCGCGTTAACTAAATAAGATATGCTTGAGTTTATAAGTAGAACATGTTTATTCTCGCAATAAACTAATTAGTGTTGAATACCTAAAATTATAACTCAAACCAACCATTCCCCTACTTAAAAAAAAAAAAAAAAAAATCCTAAGCCTATTTCCATCATGAGCCCACTATCAAGATTTCTAAGTTTGAGATGCTAGCAGCACATATATGCCATTGTATGTGCAGAACACGCGGATGATCGAATGATCGAGTAAGTTACACATGGCCATAACCCATAAATGCATGGTCAAGATTGAATATTCCACTCTCAACTAGGTATACTGGCAATGTTATTTTTACCGTTGCATCAGTTGCCTTATTAAGTGATATCCGAATAGAACTACTGAGTTTTACAGTAGAAAGAATTCATAAAATTTTAAAGCGAATGGATAATGAATATTTGAAGTCCGCCATAGCTTATCTATTGCAATTGCCTGAACCTAACAATTTTTTAAAAAGGATTACATAGTTTTATGAATCCTAACCTCAGTATATCCAGTCATATGCCTATTTATGAAGCTAATTTTGGGTGGGAGAGGCTAATATTTTTAGGCCGGTTGTCACTGTAGACGGAATAACACACATTTTACCAAGTCCTAGCGATGATGGCAGTTTTTATATGGTCATAAACTTGGAAACCCAACATATTAAGCTCTTTAAGAAGTTGTTTTGTGATATCTCTCATCTCTGAATAAGAGTCTTAACTAAAATTTTAATCCATTTTTAATTTGAATTTTATTGCCTATACCTCCTCAATTGTGTGAAATAATAGTTTGTTATTTCTATGTGTATTAACATATTGATTTTAATGATAACAAATTACAGATTAATTTTATAACATTAATATTAATAATATATTGAAATATTATGATTTCATATTTATAAGTAGAGTAAATTTTTTTACAAGTAGTTAAATCTTTGACAAACGGCTTCTAGCCTAAGAAAACTGGTAGACTGAATACAAGAATAAAGCTTTCTAGAACTAAACAGCTTCCTACTTAAGCTAACCTAGAAACCAGTTACAAGAAAAGTGCTCACTCAAACTAAACGGCTTCCTGCTTACACTAACCTGAAAACCGGTTACAAGAAAAGTGCTCACTAGAAGTAAAAGGCTTCCTGCTTAAGCTAACCTAGAAATCGGTTACAAGAGATATACTCACTGGAATCAAATGACTTCCTGCTTAAGGTAACCTGGAAACCATATACAAGAAGAAAGCTCTTTGGAACTAAATGGCTTGCAGCTTAAGACAAATGGTAAACTAGCTATTGAGGACATGCTCTCTGAACCTAAATGGTAGACCAGATATTTATAAATTGGAAACTGAATATTTGAAAAGTCAAGTGGCAGCTCTAACGGTAACATTAAACGGCAAGCTAGTTATTGTAAACTGAAAATCGGTTATGAGCTAAAAGTCAATAACGGCTAATTTTTAACTCCAATTATAAAAAGAATCATTCAAATTCAAATCAAGGCTAGACAAACACAGTTATCATTGAGTATTTCTCTAAAATCAAGCCTAAACTTGTTAATCTATTTCGTTCATTTATTCACACAATTAAGCTTTCATTTATATTCAAATAGATTGTGTGAAGGAAATCATTTTGCTGACTTTATTATAAAAACGAGATTGAGTGATTACAAGTGTTGGGATACACTTGGGTTAAGAGATTGGGAATTTAAATCCTCAAGTTCGGTGAGCTTGGAGGCATGGATGTCGACACGGGTGTAGGTACGTTTTACCAAACCACGTAAAAATCACATGTTTGCATTTCTTTACCCTTACTCTTTAACTCTACTGCACTTTAGCTTTGTCATTTTGAATTTAGTAGATTTGATTGAAATGTATTTAGTTTTAATTAGCAATAATTTTTGAAAAACTCAACTCATCATCCATCTTAGATTGCTTAGTTAGTATTTCATTTGGTATCAAAGTGAGATACTCTTGTTCTTTACTTAACTGTCTAGAGGTAAAGATTTATGACAACCTCAAATGACTCTAAATTTAAAGAAAGACAATCTACAACTAAGCCACCATTCTTTTATGGCAATAACTATCCTTATTGAACAACTAGGATGAGAATTTACCTACAGGCCTTATACTATGAAATTTGGAAGATTTTTAATAATGGACCATTCATACATGTTACGAAAAATAAAAAAATGGGAAGATATCCCTAAATCATTCGGCCAATGGAGTGAGGAATAAAAAATAAAATTGTCTCTAAACTTCAAATCCATGAATGCACTATTTTGTGCAGTTGCTAAGAAAAAATTTTATAGAGTGTTTAGTTATGAGAGTGCACAACAAATTTAGAACAAACTTAAAGTTGTCTATGAGGGGACAGATCAAGTTAAAGAGTCTAAGATTAGTAAATGCATTAGACAATATAAATTATTATAAATAGAATAAAATAAAAGTGTTTATGCAATGTATACTAGGTTTACGGACATTGTGAACACATAGGAACCATAGGAAAAATGTTTTCGAGCAATGAAAACGTTAAATGCATTAGACAATATAAATTATTCTAAATAGAATAAAATAAAAGTGTTCATGCAATGTATTCTAGATTTACGGACATTGTGAACACATAGGAACTATAGGAAAATTGTTTTCGAACAGTGAAAACGTTAAGAAGATCATTATGTCACTTTCTACTGAATGAAGAACTTAGAGAATAGCTATAGAAGAAGATAAGATTTAAATATCTTACCTGTTGATGATTTAATTAGTTCTCTTATTTCCTATAAAGATGATTTAGCAACTGAAAAAGGTAAGGGGAGAAGAAGAAAAGGAACATTGCACTTAAAGTCTCAAAACATGAAAATGATGAGGAAAGTGAACTGGATAATGAAGAAATGGCTATGCTGGCAAGGAGATTCAGAAAATTCTACAGGAAAATCAATGAGCAGAGAAGACAAGAACTATAAGAATTAAAAGGAGAAGAATGAGCCAATTACTTGGTATGAATGTAAGAAGCCTGGACATATATGTTCAGAATGTCCACTTCTCAACAAGCTTATAAAGAAGGCCATGGTAGCAATATGTGATGACAGCGATGAGGAATCAAGTGATAACAAAGAACATCAAGAAATGTCAAACCTAGCTCTCATAACATTTGGAAAAGAATTATTCAACAAGCTTGATGAGATAAGCGATTTTCTTACCTATGATGAACTATACGATACTTTTAAGAAATTGCATGATAATTGGATAAAAATAGGTAAAAAAAAAATGCATGTCTTAAAAAGAAACTAGTTGACGTTTTTTCTAAAAGATTATCTAAGTGATAAAATTATATCTTTAGAATTAGAGAATAAAAAGTTGAATAAAGAGCTTGTGTGTTGTAAAGAAAGAATTATTCTTTAGCATGAAAGTTCTATTGTAGATAATTTAAAAAATAAAAATAAATTGCTTAAAAATAAGAATGTTAAGCTTAATGATGTTATTTTAAAATTTACAAATGGGCAAAAGATGTTGGATAATTTACTAGGCAAACAAAAATGTGTTTTTTACAATAGAGGTATTGGTTATAAGCCAAATTTAAAATAAAAGCATTATAAATATTATTTTGTAAAGAGTACTTCTTTTAGTAACCGTATTGTATATCATTTTTGTAACCAAGATGGTCATATGAAAAATAGATGTCCTGTGAAAAGAAAAGTTTATTATGAAATGAAATATATTTTGGTTCTAAAAGGAACTATTGTTAACATTCAAGGACCCAAAAGGTTTAAATACCTAAGTCTTGAGTTTTCTAATGCAGGGTTTGAATAAGAAGAAGAATAAATAGTACTTAAATGATGGATGTTCAAGACACGTAACAGGAAACTATTCTTAGTTCTTAAGCTTTACTAAGATTGACAACAGTTGAGATGTTTCTTTTGGAGATAATTCAAGAGGGAAGATTCTTGGAATTGGTGATGTTGGTAATGTTTCCTATACCCTAATTGAAAATGTATGTTTGGTTGAGAATTTGAAACACAACTTAATTAATATTAGTCAATTACGTGATAAAGGTTATAAAATTATTTTTTATAAAACTAAATGCGTTATAGAGAATATGTGTAATAGTAAAATTGTGTATATTATTGACATTGGATGTGCATCTTCAAATGATAAATTTTCTAATTACATGATAATAGTTAGTTATGGCATAAAAGATTATGACATACAAGTATGGATTTAATTTCAAAGATTTCTAAAAATAATTAGGTTAAAGGTATTCCTAAAATTGGTTTTCAAAAGTGTAAGATTTGTGAAGCATATAAATTTGGTAAATAAATAAAAACCTTCTTTAAAAACAAAAATCATATTTCTACTTCAAAACCACTTCAACTTTTTCATGTAAACTTATTTAGACCTTCTAAGTATGTTAGTATGAATGACAAGTATTAAGCATTTATAATCATTGATGATTTCTCTAAATACATATGGGTATTACTCTTAACTAATAAGGATAATGCCTTTGATGCTTTTAAAGTGTTTTATAAAATGGTTCAAAATAAAAAGGATTAAGACAATGTAAGAGGAGTTAAATCAATTTGAGAGAAACAATATATAGGAATTAGTTCTTAAACTAGAACATCAATCTATCATAGGCATTAAATGGATGTTTAGGAATAAAATGGATGAAACGGATGTAATTGTAAGAAATAAAGCAAGATCAGTGGGTTAAGGTTACAACCAAGAAGAAGGAATTAATTTTGATAAAACATTTGCACCTGTAACTATATTAGAGTTCATTAGGATATTATTAGTATGTACATTTTATAAGAATTTCATTTTGTATCAAATGGATGTTAAGAATGCATTTTTAAATGGTTATATTATGGAAGGAGTTTATGTGAAATAACCTCTTGGTTTTGACAATAAAAAATTTGTAGATCATATTTATAAGTTAACAAAAGTTTTGCATGGCTTAAAACAAGCACTTAGAGCATGGTGTAATAGGTTCAAGAATTTCTTATTAGAAAATGGTTTCTTAATAGGTAAAGTTAATACAACTCTCTTAATTATGCTGGAAAAATATGCTCTTTAAAGCATATTTATATTTATTGCAATAAATAATATTTCTGATTAATAAAATAAAATGAGGTATTTTATTCATGTATCTTTATTACATTAATATTTTGAGTAAAGTCCATTTAATCATATTATATGTATTTATGCGATCATCATGTGGATTCGGAGAAAACATAAATACAAGTTATTTTATGATTAAATAAAATAAGTTCGCAGTTGATAAATAAAGTTGAGCACTTTATTTAGGTATAGACTGTAATAAATTCATTGAGTGATTTGTCTTAATCATGTATGCATTTATTGATGTAGTATGTCTACATTGAACTGGATCACATATGAGATTTAATTAACCTAGTAATAACTGTCAGACTTATTAAATCTCATAGGCATTTGATTTACTGTAATCTTAATCTTGAGTTAGTTATGATTTCATGACTGTAGTTGTTATTTCATTTGAGTTACCAATGGGCATGACATACACATGTAGTCTAGATTACCCGATATCTTGGTGGGAGTAATTACAAGTATTGAAATTATAGATTAACAATATAGAATTTGTACGACACATCTCTTGATGGGTTTTCAGTACTTGATCATAGAATTCTCTGGCTAGAGTGTCTCAACATAAATAAGTATGTTGAAAATGATCATTAGAGAAAACCAGTAAGTATCAAGGAACAAGATGTAATTAAATTGATTGGACAGTTGAGATATCAATTTAAATTAACGATGTGGTACAAAGGATTGTGCAGTAAAGAAATCAATGTGGCTTGGGCGAATGAAAATAGTCCTTCTTATTATTGTTCCTTTGAATACAATAACAAGCATTTCATTTTTTGTTTTCAAAGCAAATTTCTATCACATCGTTTCAAACGAAGTTTTACCATAACATTTCTCTAGTTTGGAATCTGTATGTAATTGATTCCAGTATGGAATCATGAATAGTCATTGCTTCGTTCGATACGCAGCCTTTTTTCCTTGTAGCGTGAGCTACTAACAATCGTTCTCGTTCTTTGCTTGGACTTGGTGGTTTCTAGTAAGCAGGTATATGAGCGTAAGGCGACGAGCCGAACGAAAATACAGTCCTCATATGCCGGATAAAGCTGAACCCAAACCAAACCAACTTAGCGAGGCCCCGGCCCTGGGGGAGTTTGTTCACAATTTTGATGCGTGTTTCAAGTGCAACTTGAGCAACCATGGCCCGAGCGGCTCACCCGCCAATGTGCAGTAAGAGGTTGGTCTCACCATGGATGGGTATTAAATTCGAGCATACAATTATGGAGGTCAGCTCCAATCTTATAGTGGAGTAGAATTGGAATTAAATAATTATATTTGTTTAATTACAAATTTAATTATTGTAGCCACTATGTTATGTTCCCAAATGATCCCCGGGTTAGCTTATTTAATTGACAACACCATCACTGGACCCAAAAGCAAGAAAAAATGGCATATTAGATGAAAATCATAATTATAATATTTGTTAAAGGCCTAGTATGTTATATTCAAGTGTAAAAGGGGGTTTGTGATATTTTACAAGGTAGTCTCCTAGTTAGTTACACATTCTTTCCACTTTTACGTAAGTGGAGAGATAGTTAAAAGATGAATTCTATTTTAAATAGAAATCTTAATCCTAACATACAAAGGTTTTTCATAAGATATTATAAAATGGGCATTATTCTCTTAAGAGAGAAGAGAATCCCAGGGATTTTAAGAAAAATACAGAAGACATCTAAGAGGAGTCAGTTGCAATTAGGGAGTGGTGAAACAGACGCCCACACGTCCAGTATTGATCAAACTTGAGTCATAGCCTAGAAGATCCTTTGGATACGGATCTACAACTCTCAATTGTTCATCTTCTTAAAACATCAAGGTATAAATTTCTAGATTACTTAATTCTTATATGTTGTATGAGATCGGTCCTAAAAGGTTTTAATTGAAAATTTGAAAAACCTAGTTTTATTCCCTACAAATTAAGCATAGGAACAAATATATTCTTATAGTTTAAATTTATGTCAATGATATTATCTTTGGATCTACTAATGAGCTATTATGTAAGGAATTTTCCTCTTGTATGAGAAAAGAATTTAATATGAGCGTGATGGGGGAGTTGAAGTACTTCTTTGGAGTGCAAATAACACAAAACAAGGGAGGAAGTTTTATAAACTAAACTCAATATGTAAAGGATCTACTCAAAAGGTTTGGTTATGAAGATTGAATAACAAAAAGCACTCTAATTAGTACAACAATCAAGCTAGATAAGGATAAAAAAGGTAAGGAAGTTGATATCAAGACATATCAAGGAATGATCAAATCCTTGCTTTATTTAACTGCTAGCACGCCTGATATTATGTTTAGTGTGTGCTTGTGTGCTAGATTTCAATTATGTCATAAAGAGTCTCACTTGTTTGCTGTTAAATACATTTTTCGACATTTGATTGGCACCATTGCCCTTGGCCTTTGGTATCCTAGGAGAACACACATAGACCTAACATATTTTTCAGATGTTGATTTTACTGGTTACAAGGTTAATAGGAAAAGCACTAGTTGAACATGTCACTTCCTAGGGCACTCTCTAGTCTTTTGTTTTTTTTTTAAAAAAAATCAGTTGCACTCTCTACTACTAAGGTAAAATATATTGTAATTGGAAATTATTGTGCACATGCATTATGAGTGAAATATATGTTTGATTTGTATGTTTATGTTTTGCATTCATGTTTCATGCATTAAAGGACTTATTGAAAAGTTTGAATCACAAAATGATTTAAATTTGATCATTTTTAAGCCAAAAATAAATTAATGTGAAAAATACAAGATAACAAACTAACCGGATAAATTATTTGGTTTATCATTTTAAGCAGAATATATTATGATTATCAATGACCTACTGTTTATTGATAACTGGTAAGCCATTTGCATAACTTGAACTCTCTTAAGTTAAATGGTTACTCGCTTAAATAAGCTGGAAACCGTTTAATAGGTTTTGTATTTCTTGACATAAACAGAAAGCCACTTATGCTAAACTGTAAGCCGAATTTCGCGGATTTATGCACCGTAGCATTCCATCTTCTTCATTCGATCATCTGGTTACTCTCTCTCTATCTACAAACCTCTCAACTCTTTCTCTCTCTTTTAATCCAGCCATTTTCGCTTCAAATTGAACTGATTAAATCATTTTTCATCACTCTTAAACCTCAAAATCACTCTTAAAACTTACTTTCACCAATAAATTTGTAAAATTCTAAATTTCAACCTAGGTTTTCAAATGGCCACACTTTCTCAAATTGGATTCATTTTAAGCCCATTTTTTTTTATCAAATTTATAGCATAAATCACTTCTATACATCATTTTCTTCACTTTAATCGGTTTTGTCCAAAATACCCACTTCTAGACCACAGGTAAATAAGGGTAAAAAGAAAGTTGATGATCCTCAGCCCAAAAGGAAGAGAACAGATGGAGGCAGCATTGACCAGGATGTTTTTTGGTGATGACACTTTTTGAAAAAGAGCCTCTCCAAGAAATTTTATCTTTACTTTATGAATCGTACTATAGTCACGTCTTACTATCTTGAGTTAGAATTCTTACACTCTATTATGATTAGCAATAGAAACTTAGTTCAATTTGTTAGAGAAAGCATGATGAATCACTGCCTTGGAAATAGAAAAGAATGTGTATATCAACTTAGTGAGAGTATTTTACTCAAATATAGATACATCCACCGAGAAATGAAATTGTGTTATAACTCGTGTAGAGAGAGTAGATATAAAATTTGGACCTGGTGCTTAATGATATCCTCAGAACTCCCAATGAAGGTCTAGAAATTTATTCTGCTAGGAAAACTCCTCATTTATCTGATTACTCACATGTTGATGGCATTCGTAATATATGTAGTCGTGTCAATTTTTCTGATGACTTTTGAAACATTCGTGTCGGCACTTAGTGCTTATGTCTTTAGTCACGAGTTTTACTTTGCATTATTCAATCCATTATTACTCCAAGGTAAGGGCATTTGATGAGCCCTCTTATAATGTTGTTGCCCTTATCGATTGTATTCTTAGATGTCGAACTGTCAATTTAGGGTATACACTCATTCAAAATTTGTTAAGTATCCCTAGACCGACTGTTCGTTCACTTCCATGTAGTCATTTTGTCACTAGAATACATCATTACTTTAAAGTCCCTTTAGATGAACCCACTTTCGATCCTACTAAGCCCATTGAGATTGTTTATAGCTTAGGCTTCGCTTTGAAAGATGGGGCATGGGTAAAGACTAAGTGTGATCGAGCTATTCTACACACTTCTAGTGATGACCGTCCACTTAACGATGTTATCCTCTTAAGGAGTTGCCTAATTTCTCTCTACCTCTACGAGCTCAACATTATGCTTCAGAAGTTCAGCCATTTGATCATGTTTCTCTTATACCTCCTTTAGAGCCTCCTACTTCAAACTCTGTCACTCTTCAATAGCTTATGGATGAGGTTTAGATGCTTTATGTGCAGTAAATCAACTTGCAGCAGCACATCCTCGAGCAGTAGCAGTAGTAACAACTTCTTCCTGAACTTTGAGCACTTTGGTATTCCTTATCCATTCCAGCCATAACCATTACCTTCTCCGCCTCTACCTTCATATCTCTTTAGTTCTATTTTGTTATATTCTGCTTGTATTAAACACATCTACATATTGTTTCATATATTGTTGCATTATACATTGATTATGTCTTATTTTCTTTTCTTTTGGATCTTTTGATTATGTAATATTGATTTTGAAAATTTTAATTTTGTGATTATGTGGATCTTTTGATTATTTTGATATTTGTTTGATTGTTAGAGTTTACTTAATGAATGTTTGGAAGTATGTGTGGTTGTAACTGGGTTGATTCATAAGATATTGGGAGTATTCTTTTATATGTTTGAAGTTTTGGTCTTCCTCTATATTCTGGGTAGGATGTATTGAAATTTCTGTAAATTTTCTGTCCTTTCATTTTCCCTCTTTTTCTTTTTAATGATGAAGGGGGAGAATTATTTAAAAGATACACTTTGTATGCATGTATACTTTTGAAGTGATATTATTATTTTTTTTTTGTAGATTATGTGCATGAAGAGCTCTTGAGTTTTTTTATATTTATAAAGTTGCACATACGTAGGGGAAGCATATTTTTTTATTGAATATTTTTTTATTCTTTCTTCAAAATATACACATATTGGGCATTTCAACAAAATTTTCCAAATATATTATGTGTTTAGTCATCGTCAGAAAGGGGAGATTTTTAACATATTGATTTTTATAATAACAAACTACATATTAATTTTATAATATTAATATTAATAATTTTTCAAATATTATGATTTTATATTCAGAAACAAAGTAAATTTTTATATAAGTAGCTAAATCTTTGACAAACGGCTTCTATCCTAAGAAAACTGGTTACAAAAAAAGTACTCACTAGAACTAAATTAGTAAAATTGGTTACAAGAGATGCACTTACTGGAATCAAACGACTTCCTACTTAAGATAACTTGGAAACTATATATAAGAAGAAAGCTCTTTGGAACTAAATGACTTTTAGCTTAAAACAAATGACAAACCGGTTATTCAAGATATGCTCTTTGGACCTAAACAGTAGACTGGATATTCATAAACAGAAAATCGAATATTTGAAAAGTCAACTGGCAGCTCTAATGATAATATTAAAAGGCAAGTCGTTACTGCAAACTAGAAACCGATTATGAGCCAAAAATTAATAACAGCTAGTTTTCTACTCCAACCATAAAAAGATACATTGAAGTTCAATTTAAAGCTAGACGATCACAATTATCATTGAGTAGTTCTCTGCAATCTAAGCCTAAACTTGTTGATTTATTCCGTTCGTTTGTTCACACAATAAAGTTTTCATTTGTATTCAAATAGATTGTGTGAAGGGAAATTATTTTGCAAACCTTATTTTAAAAATGAGATTAAGTGATTATAAGTGTTGGGATACACTTGAATTAAAATATTGAGGATAATTTCTTATTGTAAAGGTCAATTGACACCTTAGAAATCAAGTGTAAGCGTTGAAGCCTTTGAGGTATGTTTAGTAAAATTCTTAAGTTCAGTGAATTTGGAGGCGTGGACATAGGCACGATTGGTCAAACCATGTAAAAATTGTATGTTTGCATTTCTCTCTCCCTTACTCTTTAACTCTATTGCACTTTAACTTTGTCATTTTGAATTTGATAGATTTAATTGAAGTGTATTTAGTTTTAATTAGCAATAATTTTTTTGGAAACCCAATTCACCCCTTTCGGATTTTTTAGTTAGTATTTCAATGTTATGGTCTTTGCTTAATTAAACCCACCCAAGTTGAAAAAAATTAGTTGTTATCCTAACAAAAATAATCTTTTACTTTAGAAGTTATTGTAATTTATTGTAATTAAGAAATCGAGTGTTTATAATAAATTGTTAACAATTATAGTACTAAAAACTCATTTAAGAAAACAAAAAATATTTTCGAGTGTTTCTTAAAATGAAAAGGTTTTGTTGACTTTGGTCTAGTAGAGATAAATAATTTTGTATTTTATCCCTCATTCAGTGTAAGTAAGAAAACTTCAGGACTAGTTGGATAAAAATTCCTTAACTTGCTACAAATCCAAACCATACAACTGTCAATTTATTGTGCAAAAAAAAAAAAGAAATAAGGTTTTTTTGGGTATTTTACAAATTACTGGAATCCAATCAATAACTTATAAGATGATAAAGTTCTAAAGTTATGTCTAAATCTAAAGTTCAAATAGCTCATCGCTATATGATATTAATTAAAATCAGCATGTTGAATGGACGTTTAAAATAGCTCATCAGTAAGTATCGTTCATTTATTCCACGTATGTATCAGTTAAGATTTGCAAATATTTTATTGTGGTTTGCCGCTTCTTATTAATTCTACATTTTGAATCATAATGGTAGGATGTGCAATTTGTCACCCATAATTTTTACAACAAAATCGTGTTTCTTATGAAAAACATACATAAATCCCTTGATATGTTGGCAATTATTTTTTTCTCACTACTATTTTAAAACATATTAAGACCTTCGATGAAGCTAAAATGGTAATTACTTAAGAGTCACTTAAGCCGATATTATTTAGGTGTTTCTTGGACATATTGTATAATGATTGATATGAATTTTCACGTGTCAATGTGATTGCCACCTGTGATGGCACTAACGTTGGATGAAAGAATTATATGGCCACAATAAATTTTGTTAATTGAAATAATTCAAAGTGAAATTATGAAGTCAAAATTTTATTTGAATTTAGTTATGAGTCTTGATCTCTTGATTAATTTTTATTTTTATTGAATCATTAATCATGTAAAAAAGATTAAAACATCTATATTTTTATTATAATGTAACGCAATACATAATAATTTTATATAATACATGATACTATAATACAATACAAAATATTATCATACAATATATGACAATATAATATAATGCATGACTTTATCTTATATGATGAATTAGAATTTTTAGAATTGGTAGTAGATGTGACTATAAAATTTGTAAGAAATTTTTTTTATATACATTCTTATAACAAAAAAAGACATTATAGATATTTAACTAATTTTATGGTCTAAATTTTATCATAGAATTTAAATTTCATGACCAGACTCCTTTATGAATCCTCTTAAAAAAAATTTCCAAGTTCAAAATGAACGCTAATGCTTCATAAAACTTGCAAATTATTAGGAAGAAAAGAATGCATGCCTTTTGGACTTTAAGACTTTAAATTATTAATTATTTATTTATTTTAGTTTGGTTGTGTATATGAGGAACTTTAAATTATTAATTATTTATTTATTTTAGTTTAGCAGTATATGCAAGAAATTTCAATTGAATTCAAACATATTCTAATTTCAAATAAAAACAATCACTACTTAAATATCACTATTCATTGATAAATTAGTTAATTACTAAAATTATAAGTCGTTCTGGAATTAAAATAATATCACATGTTGAGTGATATTTAAAATTTTAATACATAAAAAAAAAGAAACATTAAATTGTGATATTGTATAACTTAACCCCTCCGATATCGAATTTATTGCACCGTCACGCCGCTAGGCATATGAACTGCATTCCAGTAGCTTGAGTTTATATGGGCGAAGCAAATACAATAGGAAACAATTTTAGTTATCCCTGCCTCTTTCCCCAGTTTTTATCTATTTTCTCTTATAGTAAGTGTAATACTAGTACATCTAGGCAGAGGACGGTAGAAACCTCAACTATCCATAGCAAAAAGGCCCCGACTTGAAATTTGACCCAATTGGTATTATCTAAATTTTTTAAACTTTAACTCGAATTTAAGGGTCTCCGGTTAGGTTTCGGCTTAAGTATCAGGATCCCATTAAAATTTAAGTGAGGGTCGGGCCTTGTTAACCCAGTCCAACTTGACCCAAATTTAAAATATATATATATATAATTTTATTTATTTAATTTTAAATCATATTTATTTTATTATTTGTATAATTATTTAGTTGAAACTTGAGTAACTTTTATGTTTGTGTTAAATTTTAATATATATGTAAGATTGTCCCTTTTTGTAAAATTTAAATTACTTAAATATAAAAAAAAAATTATGAAATTTGGCTTTAAACAAAAGCCTATCCGACCCTAGCCCCAATCAAACTCAACTCAACTTGACTCAAAATTTAAAGAATAATAATAAAATTATAAATTATTTTGTATAAATTAATGTGTATAAATTAAATAATATAAATAAATTAGTTAAAAAATAATAATAATAATTTTTTAAAATTACGTGGATTCATAATAATTTTATATAAATAATTTATTTATATCACATTAATTTATATATATTTATTTATATAAAATAATTATAACTTTATTATTGTTATTATTTATTTGTATACATATTTATATCACATTATTTATTGTTATTAGTAGCAAAGTGAGCTAAGAGAAGAGAGAGGGAAAAAAGGAAAAAGTAAAGAAAGTTAATCCTATCTTATGATGACTTCATTTTTTTTATTAGCCACGTCTGTCCGTTTTTCAACTTGAGAATATTTGCCGATTTAGTTTGTTTTTGTTCAACTTATTGAATAGAATTTTTGAAAGCAGAGTTATCATAAATAAAATTTTTGATAAAAATTTATTAAATATTTAATTATTAATTAAAAAAGTTTTTTAATTATTAAATTATTTGATTCTATAATTTTAAAAATGCTTTGTAAAATAAAATTACCAGTGTAAAATAATTTACTTCATTGCTTATTCTGCTATACATAATCTAGCCAATTTTTTTTCTTTTACTTTAAATAGATATTCAATTCCATAAATCACATGAAACTAGAGCAAATAGTCCCTAAGAAACTGAAAAAACAGCCCCATACCAAAACTATCAAAGCTTCATGAATGTAAAGCTAACAGCTAGGTATCACAGCTTTTATGTAAATAAAACAAGCAAAGCATGTGGCATGAGGTGTCACAATAATGAAGATCACGAGCATTAATTGATTTATTGCAAAGACGTAACCACGTGCATCACGCTTCTGCGAAGACTCGAGAATATGTTGAAGCCGCTTGACATTGACTGCAGGGAAAAAAGGGTAATTTATCGTCAGCCCCCAATTATTTCGATATTTTCTACCGTACACTCATATATTTCCATCATGTGCACCGCGCCCCCATTTCTGTTAAGTTTATCGTTAAGGAAGAAAAAAAAATAGGATGATATATAGTTTTTATAAAATTAAAATAATATATATAAAAAATTAAAAAAAATTTTCCCTTCAATTTTTTTTATTTTTTCTCACTCTCTCTCTCTTTTCTCTCTTCATCTTCTTTGCGTTTTTTTACCTTCATTTTTTTTTCTTTTCTCCCATCTTCTTCATCTTCATCTTTGCATATTTTTTTCTTCAGGTTTATAATTTGTCAGGTTAGGCTCAAGCCTGACAAAGCTCTAGTTCGATCTGATCACTCAAATAAAAAATTTGACTCAATAAAAAACCTGATAATTTTTGTTTCAAATCAGCCCAGTCGAACTCGATTCTGACCAAAGTCGAGCCAGGCCGAGTCAGTACAGTACCTTAACTTTATTTTACTTAAATTATTTGATATCTTCACCCAATATCTTAGCTATGTATTTAATTATTTGATTTATTTCTAAGCACAGCACACCCACTATTCTCTCTCTAGTACAAACTTAATACTTAAATAAAAACACACAATTTCACAATTTATATTCAAAATTTGATTTATACTTGTGTCATTAAAAAAAAAATCATTGTAAACAAATAAAACCACACAATTCTACAATTAAATTCCACAACCCAAGATTTAAAAAAAAAACTTATGTCTTGTACAAATAAAAACATATAATTCAACAACTTAGTATAAAAAAAAAAAAACCAACATTCATGTTTTATACAAATAAAAACGCACAATCTCACAATTCAATAATACAACCTAACATTAAAAATAAAAAATAAAAACTCATATCTTATATTAATGTGGCTAAAATATGTTCGTGTGTATCAAGAGCGTGTGATTTTTTAATTTATTAAATAATCAGGCCGGGTCACATAAAGACCGAGTCTGAGCACGAATTTAATCGAACCTAAAAAATAAACTCGATCTTAAATTTTGACTTTTAAATTCAAACCGGACTAATTGAGCCAAGCTTTTTTGCCATTCCTACCTTTGTTCTTCTCTTTTTTATGTCGTTCATTCTTTTTTCTTCTTATTCTTCTTCTCCTTCTTCTACTTACATTTCATTACTGCTGCTTGTCGGCTAGCCAATGATTTGCCGTTATCTTGAATGGACAACAACAAAACAGTGCGCACGGTGTGATCTAAGACCTCAATTATCACCGTTCAAAATTGTCGGTACCACCGCTTGAAGCTGTCGCCGTTTCTGTTGCCTCTATAATTTAATTTAAGATTTGATATATTTAGTTTTAGGATTTTTGAACATTGTATTTTTTTGTTGAATTTTCTTGGTTTGGATTTCTTTTGTAATAGAATTTTGTAATGAAATTTAGTACCAACGTTTAGTATCATGAGTTTTTTATTATGGGTTTTGTTTGTTTTTGTGGGATTATTGAAATTATTTGTAATAAACTTATGATTTTGTGTCTGATTTTATTCTTTCATGTTGGAGTGATAGAATCATGCATTATCTTTGCTTTTGTAATTTGTAATAAAATCCCAAAAAAAATGCTTCAATATAATTTAAAAAATATAAAAATAAATATTATTATAATAAATTTTTATTTTTTATATAAATTTCATAAATTGTAAGGGGTATTTTAGTACTTACATATTCAATCCATTTCAACTTAGAGATAGTACAGTCTTTTAAATAACCCATTGGGCTTGTGCCAAATTGGTAGAACAACTATTTTTTCTTATTGGAGAGCAGCTATTTGACCCCCCATAAAAGTATTATGAGAGAATTTAGTTTCTTCTTTGAGTGAAAGTAGTATTCTCTCTCGTTAAATATGAGTAGAGTAGGCGATTCTCGAATATTAATGAGGGTTAAAGTCTGGGTAGTACTTCATAGAAATTAATATATATTAGTCCTAATAATAATCGAATTTATAAATATCTGTTAGAGTCTCAATTACTATGAGTTATCTTGAACAATAATCTCAGGTAATCAAAAAATAAAAAATTATTAATGACTTAAACAATTAGAATTAACTGATTTTTAATGTTTAGAATTAGCTATTTTTTAAAGAAAATAGAGGTATTGTGCATATAGTTGACATATTTGGGTGTGCGGTGTAAAATATCGAAACAACTGAAAGCTGGCGATAAATTATTCAAGAAAATAATAATAATAATAATAATAAAGAAAAACGAGCGGACGAAATTGACTAGCTAACTTCGAGAAGTACGTTGATTGGTTGGAAAAATTAATTAAAAAATTCCCACCGCCATCCTGTACCGTCTTCTAGTTCATTAACAACACTCATAAAATCAAACTTTGTTTCAAGCTTTAACTTGCTGATATCTCTTGGGGCACCAAGTTGAATTATATGTGAGTTCACAGCTACTCCGTTTTGTTACTCTTTTCTTTTACTCAAGTTTAGGCCACTGGGCGAGCAAACACAATGGAAACTCATGTAAGGAATTCTACAATAATACGCCCTGCAGAAGAAACACCCAAACATGGCCTAAAAGTTTCTGATTTGGACTTGTTAGTGCCATCAGTCTACGTGCCGACGGTATTCTTCTATAGGCGTGGGGGGCTAAATGAATGTTCTTCAAACTTTTTTGAAGCTGGTTTGATGAAGGAGGCTTTGAGCAATGTTCTCGTGCCGTTTTATCCGGTGGCCGGAAGGTTGCACAAGGATGAAAAGGGAAGAATTGAGATACTATGCAATGGAGAGGGAGTTTTATTTTTGGAGGCGGAAGCCAGTGGTGTTATTGATGATTTTGGTGACTTCTCACAAGGCTCAAAACTTTTGCCGCTTGTTCCATCTGTTGATCATACCAATGATGAATTCTCTTCTCCACTCATGCTGGCACAGGTACGAAGAAATGATAATTTGATCACACTACTATTAACCCAAACAAAAATAAAACAAAACAACTCATTAAAACTCAAGACTGAATATGTCTAATCGCCTTATAAATAGATTTATGAGTTCTTTTTTTTTTTTTTGTGGATCTCATTACGATAACTCGATTTTCTTTCAAATTGAGATGATATAATTTTTTTAAATTATAGATGCTATAAAAAAAATTGTAGTTAAGAATGAAAAAGTAATAATATATTATAAATATAATTTTTAATAAAATTATAGAAAATATAAAAAAAAATTTATAAAAAATTATATCAGTATAATTTTTAAATTATAACCGGTAGAATTTATTAAATATTTTAGTTCTAATTTCTAATAGATAACACTAAACATCCGAACTATTATCCGAATTTTTTCATCCCACTTGCAATGTAACACTCGCCTGTTGGATTAGTGGTGATGATTCATTCGAGACCATCCAACGGGTGAATTCTACTTCGGTTGAGATAGGATATGCTAATTAGAAAGTATAGGATTATTCATTGATTTAATTTTGAGACTTATTTAAAGTAATTTAGCTATCTGATGACTAGGTAACTCATTTCAAGTGTGGAGGCGTCTGTGTTGGAGTTAGATTGAGTCATACATTGGCAGATGGACTTTCAGCCATCCATTTCACCAACTCTTGGGCCGAGATGACACGTGGCATTCCTATTACGAGTCAACCATTCTTTGATCGAACTATACTAAGTGCTGGGGTCCCAAATTCTCCTACATTCCATCACATTGAATATGACCCACCTCCATCGTCCCTAAATACTACTATTTCACAAAATTCAGAATCCATTTGTACCGTAATCCTTAAACTACCACTTGATCAAATTAATATCCTTAGAGAAAAATGTAAGAATGATCATGAACCCACTGTCAAGTACAGTCGAATGACTATCCTAGCAGCACATATTTGGCGTTGCGTGTGCAAAGCACGAGGATTGCTTGATGATCAAGCCAGTAAGTTACACTTTCCCACAGATGGACGGTCTAGATTGAATCCACCCCTCCCATCTAGGTATTTCGGTAATGCAATTTACACTGGTGCTTTGGTAGCTTCATCAGGCAATATTCAATCAGAGCCATTGAAGTATACAACAGAGAGAATTCATAAAGCAATAAAACGGATGGATGATGAGTATTTGAAGTCAGCTCTTGCTTATCTAAAACAACAACCTGATCTAACGGTTCTCAGGAAAGGACCGCATACTTATAAGTGCCCTCACCTCAATATAGTTAATTTGGCACGCATGACAATGTATGATGCAAATTTCGGATGGGGCCGCCCGATGTTTACCAGGGTTGTCAACACATATTTCGAAGGGATGGCTCATATTTATCCAAATCCAAGCGACGATGGGGGTTTGTCGGTGATTATAAACTTGGAAAACAATCACATACAGCCCTTCAAGAAGTTCTTTTACGAGATCTTTGAGGTGTGAAAGCTTGTTGATATTGAATCGTTGATTGATATTTCTATGGTTGATTTGTAATTTAATAAATTATGATGCTACGTACGTAGAATCACGTTCATTTGTGGGAGAAGATTTAGATTTCAATAATATTTTGTTTAAAAATAAATCAGGTTATTACGATGGCCCGATGGAGACAATAGTTATTAGAATGTTTACCGTATAATAAAATACTATGTGGTCTATGTTATTTATTTTTATTATTTTATATTTTTTTATTCAATCTCAAAATGTTTTTGCTATTCTCATATACGCATGATAAGAAACTTGATTTTTTTAGACGATATTTTTTATGATAATTTCAAAATTGGTTATAGAATGGCATTTGACGAAATTTTTAAATCATAGTCAATAGTCTCTTCATGACTTGTGTTATATCAATAATTTTTATTTCAAGGCTCGTTAATTAGTCATTGATTCGACTTTTTTATGATAAACATTATTTTAGGTAATTTTTTTTAAATAGTTTTCCTCTAAAGTTGAACATTTTCAGATAATATTTCATCATTTATGACAAAATAAATGGTCGCGAAATATAATTATATTCGATGAAACTATTTCATAACTAAAAAATTAGTCTAAATTTGTGGAAACTATCCGTAGCACATATTATTAATCTCTAAAAACTATTCTAATTTTTTTTTTTTATCAAAAATGAATACTTATGGTGACAAACTAAAAATAATTGTTGAAAGTTTTGTTTTAATAACTTTGTATTTTTTTTTACCTATGTTATTTTGTTTCTTAAATGCCCTACTTAATCAGTCATTCAACGTTTTTGCAACAAATAGCATTTTAGTCACAGAAGGACATTTTTCAACACAAAAAATTCCCTACCAAAATTGAAGATTTTGGGACAATATTTCATTATTTATGACAAAAGTCATGGTCGCCATAAGTATTCATTTTTAGGTCAAGATTTATTTATTCAATTTGATTTGATGTGAATTAAATAGATTTGGGTTTGAAAACTTGATTTTTTTTTAATAAATAGATAAATTCAATCACTAATTAAATGAATCAAATCTGGTTTTGAAGAAATTAATTCATTTTTTCGTTTAGGATTCATTTAATAAATAGGTCATGAACAAATCAGATACAATCCATTGATTTAAAATTCGTTTATTATTCAGTTAATTAAATTACTTGTTTATCCTTAAATATTTATGAGAAATTTTGACGTTTGGATGCTAATATAGTAATTATAAATGATAATAAATTTTTATTTTGTAGGATGTTAAATTTTTAGTCTTTTTATATTTTATTTTGTTTAATTTTTGTTTATTAATTATATTTTTGTAAAGGAATTCATATATAATTCGATTCATTACGGATTTTTTATAGGATAAATGAATAGTAAATGAATCAAATTTGATTTGATTCGTTTATTAATTCTCCTAATGAATTAAACGAATCGAAGTGAATATTCGTTTAATAAACAAATCGAATCTAAATCCTAATTTCAATTCATTTAATAAATGAATCAAATTTGAATTAGCAGGATTTTGATTAAATTCATTTACGATTCAATTCGAATTCGATTTGTTTATTCATTTTGCAACCCCTAAATATAATAATAGATTACTAAAATTTTTATTGTAAGATATCATTTTTCTTGTAGTGTGCCACAGCTCTTGATCTCTAGTTTCCCTTGTCTAACTGCTGAAATTTCATTAGTTACACTTTCGATTACCCCCCTATCGGACAAACTTAAATAGGCTGACAGTGCCTTAGGTGATTTGAGCTTTTCAAATTGCTATGATTCGGTTCGCAAGCATAATCAGCCGCTAGATTGGTGCATGAATACTTGAGCTAATTTTATTACACCAATATACTCCATTTTTCTTTGGCGGCTTTAGTTATCACAAAGCCATTTCTGCTGATGAGATCATTGAACAGCGCGGGGTCTCTTTGGCTTCAATTTGCATACTCTACAAGCAAAAATTTGAGATAATGTGGCATGTGTTAGATATTTAATCAAATATTGTTAGATTTTCAATCCAACATTGGGTTTATATGTAAATAATTATGTATTGCGAACTGCCATATAAGATTAAGATCAATTAAAAATTATCTAATTAAGTTTTTGGTAATTAGGACTTTAATGTATCTAATAGGGTGTGGGCTTTTAATGTGTAGAGACCTAATAATATTCAAATTTTATGATAGGCAGTATTAGGAATAATGACAATAGGAAAGATCATCTATATAAGTGGTTATAGTTCCCAAGTCATACGTATCTTTTTATATTCTTTCTAGTATCTCATTATAAAAAAGAGTGCACAGAGAAATTAAAGGGCTATCTAGGATATACGAGTTGATCTGGAAAGCTAACCACATGATCCTAGAGGATAATTCAGCGTTATAGATTCAGGTACGCTTCCGCATAATTTTATTATTGATTGTTAGTCATACAACATAAATGTGCTTGGGTTTTAGGTGTGGATTTCACCATATGATTTAATTATTCTAAAAAGTGGTATCAGAGACAAGTTCATGTTAAATTATTGAAAATTAAATTTATTTTAATTAATGATTAAATCTTTAGAGTTCTCAAATTTAATAATCTCAATATTATTGAATTTGAGAACAAATTCAAAATTAAAATTCAGAGATTCAGAATAAAGAAATATTAAAATTTTGAAAATTTTGGAAACATGTATATTCGAGTTTTTTTTTATGGCTGGAATTAATGCAAAATAAAATTCAGAAATTAAAGAAATTAAAAGATTTGAAACATTATGTATTAAAGAGTTTGGAAACTAGCAGCAATAGCTGCTAGCACGGCAATAGTGAAAAAGAGTCATGGCGGGCAGTAAAAAAAATTGTTTGACATGTTCTTTATCAGTATCTGATTACTGTACTAAGATATCACTTATAAATTAATATTTTATTTAAATATGAAATATTAATGGAGTGTCTAGTATCTTAAGATGGAGTTTACATTTATTTCAATTTATTTTTGTTTTAAGACTCATAAGAGCTTTTTTTTTTTTGTTTATTGTTTCATAGATTCAATTATGACTCTTGCTAATACTACTGCTAACATCAATTTTATTCTTATACTAAATGGCTCTAATTTCAAGTCTTGGAAAGATAACATCTTAATAGTTCTCACAATCATGGATCTTAACTTTGCGTTAAGGGTTAATTGTTCCTTATCTTTTATGGATGATAATACCCTCCATAAAAAGAGGGATGTGGAAAGGTAGGATAAATCAAATAGCATGTGTATGATAATCATAAAGAAGGCCATTTTGATAGCATTCAAAGACTCTATGTCTGGAAAAATAACTAAAACTAAAGAATTCATTGTAGAAATTGAAAAGAAGCTTGTCAAGAATGAGATGGAAGAACTTGACAAATCTTATTTCAATGGAGTATAATGGTAAGGACAAGGGCAAAAAGAGGAAGAAAGATAACGAAATTGCAGATACAGCACCTCAAAGGAAACAACGAAAAAAAAAACTAGGTGATTCAGAAAACACTAGTTGTTTCTTTTATGGAACTGAAGAGCATGACTTGGTTTGTTCTAAGGTTAACTTAACTTCAATACCTAGGCACACATGGTAGATAGATTCATATGCAACCATTTACATCAAGTGTGTCTATGCAGGGTTGCTTGAATTTTCAAAAGCTAAGTGATGCTGAAAGATACATCTATGTGGGCAATGGTAAAATAATTGGAGCAATTGAAAAATTTAGATTATTATTAAAGACCGAATTTTATTTGGATCTTGATTAAACATTTATTATTCCATCTTTTAGATGGAATTTGATTTCCACTTCTACTTTGGAAAAATCTGGTTATTCTACTTCATTTGGGAAGGGAAAATTCAGTACACTAGGTATAAAGAGAAAATTAACCAATGAGAATTCGACTATATTATGGCACAAGTAATTGGACCATATCTCCAGACGGAGAATAGAGAGAGTTGTGTCAGATCAAATTCTTAACCCCCTTAGATTTTACAAATTTTGACGTTTTGTGTTAATTGTATAAAAGGGAAACAAACCAATAAAAGGAAATTTGAAGTTAACAAAACTTTAGACGTCTTAAAACTCATACATATAGACATTTGTAGGTCATTCCCTACGGGTGCTTGGAATAATCAATAATATTTTATGATATTCATTGACGATTTTCTATATATGGACACATATCTCCTTCATAAAAAATCACAGTCTTTGAATATATTAAAAAATTTTAAGGATGGAGTTGAGAATCAACTCAACAAAATAATCGAAAAGTTAGATATAGCTGTGGTGGTGAGTACTATAGTAGATATGATGATTCAAGTGAACAATGTCCAAGAACATTTGCTAAGTTCCTAGAAGAATGCGGTATCGTCCCACAATATACTATGCCGGGCTCACCCACTATGAATGGTGTTGTTGAAAGACAAAATATGACGCTTAAAGATATGATGAGGAGTATGATTTGCCATTTTACTTTGCCAGAATCTTTCTAAAGAGATGCATTTAAGACTGCAACATATACTCTTAACAGAATTCCAACTAAAGCGACTATTAAAACCCCTTACGAACTTTAAATGGGAAAAATGTCTAGTTTAAAGCTTTTGCATATTTAGGGATGTCCAACTGAGGCAAGGCCTTATAAGGCTAATGAGAAGAAACTGAACTCTAAGACGATGAGTTGTTATTTTATTGGATAGTTTGAACGATCTATAGGGTATAAGTTTTATGATCCCATGACTAAATCAGTTTTTGAATTAGCAAATGCATGGTTTTTTGAGGATATCGAGTATGTGGGAGGAGATACAGTTAGAGACTTTGTCTTTGAAGAGAAATATGTTAATATTTCCACAAGTGTTATTGGCACTGGTCAGGGTCTCATTCTTGGCTTTGTTTAAGACACATCGGATCAAGACAATGTTGAAGAACTCATCATACCAGAAATTATTCCAGAAGTACAAAGTCTACCACCTCAAAAACCCATGCTATTAAGAAGATCCACTAGAGAAATTGGAAGGGTAGTGCTAGATGACTAAATTGTATTTTTTCAAGAACATGAGGTATAATTGGAGTGATAGAAGATAATCCAATCAATTTTCATAAAGCCATGGAAAGTTCTAACTCTCAGAAGTGGATGGATGCCATGAATAAGGAAATAAAGTCTATAAGAGATAATGACATATGGGATCTTATTTTATTGCCAGAAGGTGCGAAACCTATTGGTTACAAATATATATTTAAGACCAAAAGGGATTCGAAAGGTAATGTGGAGAAATACAAAATGTTTCTTATTACAAAGGGCAGAAAGAAAGCATCAATTATAAAGAGACTTTCTCCCCGGTTTCTTCGAAAGACTCTTTAAGGATTATAATGGCATTAGTAGTACATTTCAATCTTGAGTTATATCAAATGGATATGACGACAACGTTTCTCAATGGTGATATAAATGAGACAATTTATATGGTTCAGCCAGAAATTTTGAGTCAGGAGACCTAAAGAATATAATTTGCAAACTTACGAAATCCATCTATAGGCTCAAGCAAGCATCTCAACAATAGTATTTCAAGTTTCATCAAGTGATCATCTCATTCAGTTTTGAGATGAATTTGGTCAATGATTACATATATCATAAATTCTATGGGAGTAAGTATATTTTTTTGGTTTTTTATGTCAATAATATTTTATTTACCAGTAATGATATAAGCTTATTGTACGACACCAAGAGATTTCTAATAAAAAAATTTAAGATGAAAATTTTTGATGATGCCTCTTTTGTATTAGGTAAACAAATACACCGAGATCGCTCTCGAGGAATTCTTAGATTATCACAAAAAATTTATATCTAAAAGGTTCTCAAGAGATATAGCATGCAAGATTGTAAACCTAGTGATATCCATGTGGCTAAAGGAGATAAGTTTAGTCTCAATCAGTACCCTAAGAATGATTTTGAGGAAAATGATATGCAAAAAATTTTTTATACGTAGTCAGAAGTCTAATGTATGCTCAAGTTTGTACACGATCAGATATTGTGTACGTTACTAGGATGTTGGGTAGATATATAAGTAATTCAAAAGTATGCCATTGAAAGTTAGCCAAACGAGTCTTATGATACTTACAAAGAACAAAAGACTACATGCTCACATATTGAAGGTCGGATCAACTTGAGATAATTAGGTATACCGACTTTGATTTTATTGGATGCCAAGATAGCATGAAGTCCACGATGGGTTACATCTATATGCTAGCTAGAGGTACTGTTTCCTAAAAGAGTTCTAAATAGGCTTTTATAGTCTTTTCCATGATGGCAACCAAGTTTATAGTATGTTATAAGGTATCTAATCACGGAATATAATTGCGGAATTTTATCATGGAGCTGGGCATAGTAGATGGTATTGATTGGTCATTTAGATTATTTTGTGATAATAAGTTAGCAGTGCTATATTCCAATAACAATAGGAGCTTGATAAAGTTGAAGCACATAGACATCAAGTTCCTAGTTGTTAAAGAAAGAGTTCGGTGTGAACAATTGTTTGTAGAGCACGTTGATACAAAATCCATGATTATAGATCCGCTTACTAAGGAATTGCCATCCAAAATGTTTCATGAGCACACTACTCGTATGAGTGTCATTCATTTAAGGATATTTAGTTTTAATGGGAGTTTGTGATTTTGGGTACTCTTATGACATAGACATTTTTCAGTTATATTAATTTATGATTATTTAAGGTTGTTTACTATAGAAATAAATTTTGGTTTATTCATACTCTAATTTTGGTATTGTTCGATTTTAATAAGGTTTAAGGTGGAATATTTGAAAATAAACATGTTAAAATCACATTGCTTAAATTTTCATACTACGCATCTACATCATGATCTATGTCATTTATTTGTATTGGCATTGTGACAATTGACGGGTCGAGTTCCGATAGTTGTATCGAAGGCAACTTTGATCTTATGTTGATATGATTGATAGATCGGATTGAATATAAACACATTTTGGAAATAACAATAAGGTTGAGCTCATATAGTTAATTTTGGTGAAGCTTAGTTATAAGGTTTTACATATAGCGTAAATGGGAGATTATTGGATATTTAATCCAATATTGTTGGATCCTTAATCCAACATTAGACTTATATATAAATAATTATGTATTGCAGATTGTCATATAAAATTAAGCCCAATTAAAATTGATTTAATTAGATTTTCAGTAATTAAGGCTTTAATTTATCTAATAGGGTGTGGATTTTTAATGTACATAGACCTAATAATATTTTAATTCTATGATGGACAGAATTAAAAATACCTAATCACAATAAGAAATATTGTCTATATATCTACTATGTTTATTTTTACCTCATTTGGAAAGCTCGCAATCGCATCAAGTATGGGGGTCTTACAGTTCCAATTGATTGTATTTGCAATGATTGTAAAGCTCATCTTCTGGCCTCTTGTAATCTCTGCCTTGGCTTCACTAAAGGTAATCTAGGTGAAGCTTTTATGGGTTGCTTGGTTGCTATTTTATGTACCAACACAGCTTTCTTTGTTGAGCTCCATGCAGTGCGTTTGATTATTGAAGTTGCCTACGCTCGACATTGGCTTAACATTTGAAATGAATTGAATGTGATTCAATTTCAATGCTTCAAACACTCAGCCTTTCTTCTTCCTTACTCTTTGTGCACTATATGGTATAATTGTTTAAAGATGTTACGGAGAAGTGTGTTTAATTTCCTTATATCTTTTGTGAAGGGAATTAAACAACAGATAATAAACTTAATTTGGGCTTGATTTTTTTAACTTCACTTGGTGGAATTCTCCAACACAATAAGTACTGTTGCACTTATTCAGCATGACCTCTGGGGCTATTCTAACTTCAGATTTACTTGAAATGATTCCTCTGCTCCTTTTGTTTTTTATTTGTTTGTTTATACCCTTCCATGTAGTTTTACTATCCGTTTAGATTACAGTTCTTAATTGTAACATCTCAATGTATTTTTTTAGGGGTAAAGTTTATTATGTCCTCTCATAGTATTTTCTTTTTTAGAGGTAAGACTCATTATTTCCCCTTTAATTTGATGATTTTTTTTTCTCTTTCATCAATATTGTATTTTTCATTAAAAAAATATTTACTCAATCATGTTATGAAATATTAACTTTTAAAAAAATAATTTATACAAATTGTTATTAATTTATTTAAAGTATTTATTGGAATTGTTTTATGTGATTATTGCTTAATTTTTTAAATATCCAATTCACACCCCTATTGGGTTGTTTAGTTAGAATTTCATATTTAATTTACCAATAATACATTAATTTATCAGTTTAATATTACCTTTTATTTACAAGTCTTATGTTTTATTTTCAAATTTTATGTTTTAATTTGCAGTTAGGATAGATTATTCGAACCCACCAAATTCTTCTCCTACATACATTTTAAAAAATAAATGCACTATTAAAAATTTAACTTCGTGCTAGCGGTCGGGTCTTCTACTCGAGCTGGACTGTCCTCTGGGCATTTCTATTTGAACTGGAGTTGCCTCGAGGAAACCTGCCCGATATTATCCAAACACCAGTCCCCCAGTTTCTAGTCTTTGGAGTGAAACGAGATAAGACTAGAAACTTTTAGTATGGGCCGGCTTCCCGGCCTTTTCCATTTCCCCATGTTTAGCTGTCTTCCTCTTCTATCATTTCACATTTAATGCGGGACACGTGGATGGATCCTGGCCGTGTGTTTGAATTTTGAAGAGACGTTACTTGAACGTTCGCGTCTCTTGAGATGTGTGCCGTCAGTTGAAGAGAGGCATCTTCCCCTTTAAAAACCCTCGATTTCTTCACTGTGCTTCCTATTACTCATTTATACTCAGACTGAAATCTCTCTCTCGCAAGTGCTTCCCGTCTTTCTCTTTGCCGTCGCTGCTATTTCCGTCTGCCGACTTCTACTCAGGTATAAATCTCTTTCCTTTTCTTCTCGTTTCTGCTCTGTCCTTTATTTATTTGGGCTTCCGAATCTAATTTGGGTAGACTGTGGTTATAGAAAACATGTCCAACACCCAACAACCCCGTAGGATGTCATCTGAGGAGTCATCCTCTGCAAATGATGTAGAACCCCTTAGCATAATCCCAGTAAGGGACTCTAGTTCGGAAGGGGTGCCAATTATGGCGGAGGCCCAGCCGTATGAGGAGGAAAGGGTCAGCCAACGGTCGGGGGTAGAGGGTATCCCATTGATTCTATGAGGTGTGAAACCACACACCAGGACTTGGATTGGCTTAGGGGCACCTACCACATACCAGACAGTGTGGAAATACCCAGCCGTCCTCCTCAGGGGTATACCACCTTCCATATAGAGTGCTTTAGGTGGGGGGTCAGGCTGTCTCTTCAGCCATATTTTGCCCGTATTTTGCCCAGATTCCGGTTGGCTCCAGGATAGCTGAACCCGAATGGGTGGAGGGTCATGTCCGGCCTCTGTGTGTTGTGGAAGTGGTGCAATTTGGGCGAACTTTCGGTAGAGGAGATAAAGCATCTCTACCAGTTAAAATGCAGCCCAAAAGATGCTGGCTGGTACTACCTCACCTCCAGCCTGAAGGGCAAGAAGCGCATAACCGATCTCCCCACTTCTGGTGGAAATTGGAAAGGTAAATTCTTGTTTGTTGGGGGAGATTGGGGGCATGCTGCACCTCTCTCCGCTGGGATCCCTCCGGTTCCTCTTCATTTTTGCACTCCAGGTCATTTACTTGTCTAACAAGTCTTATTTTAGTTCTTCTGCTCGCATCTTTTCTCACTGTTTTGCTTTGGTTATTCCTCTAGTATCCTGGGGTGCCTCTTATAGGATTGGGGAAGAGCTTCGAGCACGCGTCAACACAGCCCTTGACAACGCGAGCTCGTGCAGGGAGCTACTTACAGCATATAATTTTGTGGAGTTTGGCTTGGTATCGAAGGAAGAGATGAGTGGTGTGCTCGGTATCATGCAGAGGTCTATGAGGACCTCAGAACGCGCGGACAGCTCTTCTGCTCCAAAAGGCCTCGAACTGATGCTCCTACTTCGCCGATTCCAGCTGCTCCTCCAGCTTAGGGGACAGAGCGAACAGAAGAAGGTGCAGCTCGCAAGCATCCGAGGACTACAGTGTCGACTCGGCCTCACCCAAAACGTGCACAGGAGCAGGAGCGGCCCGACCGCACCGACCCCTACGCTAGGGACTTCACCAAGCAGCTGGATGATAGGTTCCTGGATGGGGTGGAGTTCTATGACGTTGATGAGCTGATTGGCGCTTTCCACCGCCAATCTTGTCATGCTGCCGCTGTTGCTTCCAAGTTTAAGGCCAAAACCCAAGATTCCCAGAGGAAGCTTCGAGCAGAAATCCAAAGCTTGAAGCAGGATCTTGAGTAGAAGGATGAGGAGAACATGAAGCTTCGAGAGGAGAACTCCACACTCGAGGAGAAGGCAGCAATGTCAAACTCGAGGGCTTTTCAGTTCGAGAGGGAACTAACACTTGTCCGAGAAGAGCTACTCCATGCTCGGAAGGACTTGGACGTGCAAAGGTTCTCCCTCGAGAAGACCATGGAGGAGGTGGCTTCTCGCCTCGAGAAGAAGGTGGACTCTCTGGAAGATAGGCTCACGATAGAGTACAACGATGGAGTGGCTTTCAGCTACAACTGCCTCATGTATGCCTTATGCAAGGAGCATCTTGAGGTGGACCTTAATAAGGTCGAGGCAGGTGTCGCGGAGTACATGCGCGAGCACGATAATTCAAACCAAGGGTCTAGAGTTCCCCCTACCAAGGCCTCTGCTCCTCCTGCTGCCGGTGCCACTGCTCCTCCTACTACCGATGCCATTACTCCTCCTGTTGCTGCTGCCTCTACTCTTCCTGTTGCTGCTGCCTCTACTCCTCCTCCTGCTACTTCTTCTGCTCCTCCTGAGGATCCAACTCCCCTTGCTAGCCCTACTCATTCAGCCAACTGATCTCCCTTTTTTTTTTTTTTTTACTTCTTGTACTTGTAATCTTCAATGAATGAATAAAGAGCATACATTGGGCAACTTGCTTCTGTGTCTATATGTATATGCTTGTGTTCTATATTTATGTATGAGACTGACTTCGTGCATTTGCCAAGTAAAAATTTTTTATAAGTGTTAGGCTTTTGTTTTTCTTCTCCGAGCTATTTTCTGCTTGTATCATCTCTTGATTTATGTGTGGCAGAGCCTTGCTGTGAGTTAGGCTTATAGGCCTCTATTTATCTTATGAGCTTGGTCTGCTCGAGCTGATATTCAGCTTATGCTTAGCCTTCGTTCCTTTTGTGAACTCATTCTGCTCGGGCCTGCAATTGGCCCACGCTTGGTACCGTCCCGCCTTAAGCTAGGCTTTGGAACTTCTGGCCTTTGCGTTGTCTTCGCGAGCTTATCTTGCTCGAGCCTGCAATTGGCTCACTTTTGGCACCGTCCCGCCTCAAGCTAGGCTTTGGGACTTCTGGCCTTTGCGTTGTCTTCGCGAGCTTATCTTGCTCGAGCATGCAATTAGCTCAGGCTTGGCGCCGTCCCGCCCTAAGCTAGGCTTTGTGACTTCTGGCCTTTGCGTTGTCTTCGCGAGCTTATCTTGCTCGAGCCTGCAATTGGCTTACGCTTGGCACCGTCCTACCCTAAGCTAGGCTTTGGGACTTCTGGCCTTTGCGTTATCTTAGCGAGCTTATCTTGCTCGAGCCTGCAATTGGCTCACGCTTGGCACCATCCCGCCCTAAGCTAGGCTTTGGGACTTCTAGCCTTTGCGTTATCTTCGCGAGCTTATCTTACTCGAGCCTGCAATTGGCTCACGCTTGGCACCATCCCGCCTTAAGCTAGGCTTTGGGACATCTGGCCTTTACGTTGTCTTCGAACTTGTTGGCTCCAATACATCTATATTGAACTTACGTTGGAAGCATTTCCTTACTTTTACACATGTTCAAGATTTTACATATCTCCGTTTCGGAAGGAGTTAAATATTAATGCTTACATCACGAGGAAACTTACTGGAAATATTTAATCAAACGTTGTGCGTTCTATAGCCTCTTGACTTCTCGTCCATCGGGGTGAGTCAGCCGGTATGCTCCTGGTCCGGCTATTTGAGAGACCCTGTAGGGACCTTCCTAATTTGGTCCTAACACACCTTGCCTGGGGTCCCTCGTGTTCTGATTGACTCTTCTGAGTACCCAATCTCCCATTTGAAACCGATGAATGTACACATTCCAGTTGTAATAGCGAGCCACTTTCTGCTGGTATTCTGCAATCTTTGCAGCGACCCTTTCCCTCTTCTCCTCCAACAAGTCCAAGCCTGCACACATCTGCTCATCATTTTGTTCTTCGTTGAAGTGCTCTACTCGGTGTGTTCCCATTCCTATTTCAGCTAGAACAACTGCCTTATGTTCAAATGCCAAGGAGAACGGGGTTTCTCCCGTGGCCGTTTTGTGTGTGGTTTTGTAAGTCCACAAGACACCAGGAAGCTCGTCCACCCAAGTTCCTTTCTGCTCGCTGAGTCTGGTCTTTAGGAGGCGTTTTATAGTCTTGTTCGCGGCTTCTACTTGCCCGTTGGCCTGCGGGTGTGATGGAGAGTAAAACTTTAGCTCTATCCCCAGGTTTTGGTAGAAGTCTCTGAACTTGTTGTTGTCAAATTGTCTCCCGTTGTCTGTGACCAACGCCTGGGGAATCCCATACCTGCAAATCATATTTTTCCAAATGAAGTCAGTGGTCTTACCTTCTGTGATACTACTCAAGGCTCCCACTTCAACCCATTTGGTGAAATAGTCAATTGCCACTACGGCGTGAGTAGCAGATGCTCTCCCCTTTGGTAACGGTCTGATCAGGTCGATCCCCCATTGAGCAAATGGCCATGGTAAATTCATCGCCGTCAGGTTCTCATGAGGCTGAGTCATATAGTTGGCAAAGCTTTGGCAACTCTTGCAGGTCCTGGTCTTCTCTTGCGCATCCTGATGCATGCGAGGCCAAAAGTATCCTTGCCTCAAGGCCTTGAAAGCTAAAGACCTCGCGCCTGAGTGATTCCCGTAAATTCCTTCGTGTATCTCTCGGAGGACATAATCGGCTTCCTTCTGGTCTAAGCACCGCAACAGTGGGAGAGTGTATCCTCTTCTGTACACGACCCCATCGATCAGAGTATACCTGGCTGCTTTACACTTCAGTTTCCTTGCCTGCTTCTTATCGGTCGGTAGCACCCATTCCTTAAGGTAAGAAACAATTGGCTCCATCCAGGTGCTGCTCGATGACAGACTCATCACCTCGCCCTCCTGCTCGATGCTCGAGCAGGTCTTGATTTCCAAGGGGATAGACTTCGGTATTTTGGGGTCGGATGTAGCGGCCATTCGAGCTATCATATCAGCTCGGAAGTTCTTCTCCCTTACAATCTGCTCCACCTCGACTGCTCGGAAACCCTGTATTAACTACTTCACCTTCCGCAGGTAAGCCTCCATCTTCTCGCCCTTCGCCTGGAAGCTCTCGTTGAGATGATTTGCCACCAACTGCGAGTCTGTTCGAAGCTTTACCTCTTTTGCCCTCACTATCAAGGCGAGCTTCAGTCCCGCAATCACGGGTTCGTATTCGGCATGGTTGTTGGTGACTTCGAATTCCAGCTTCACGGCATATTGTATTTCTGCCCCTTCAGGACTAAGGAGCACAACTCCCGCTCCTGCTCCCTGATCTCCACAGAACCCATCTACTGTGACTATCCATGCATTGGTCGAGGCCGAAGAGTCTAGTGGATGCTTCGCTCTCCATCTCTTCATTTCTTTCTATGCACTCGACCACGAAATCAGCTAAGGACTGAGCTTTTATGGTTATTTGAGGTTGGTAGCTAATGTCGAATTCACTAAGCTCAACCAACCATTTTACCAACCTTCCGGAGGTCTCTGGCTTGTGCAGAGTCTGTCTGAGTGGCTAGTTCGTTAGAACCGTTACCGAATGCGCCTGGAAATTGTTGCTGTTACCAGGGCCAGTGCCCATTTCTCCATCAATGGGTATCGAGTTTCAGCTTCCAGCAAAGCTCTGCTCTTGTAATAGACGGGGTACTGCACCCCTGATTCTTCCCTAACCAGAACAGAGCTCGTTGCTCATTGGGACACAGCTAAATACAGAAACATGAACCTCCCCTGCTCGAGGTGTAGACAGCAACGGGCCTTTCAGCAGGTATTCTTTCAACTGTTGGAACGCCGCTTTGCATTCTGGCATCCACTTTGTCTTCTTGCCTTTCCTCATTTCCTGGAAAAAGACAAGACATTTATCCGTGGCCCGATATATGAACCTGTTGAGGGATACCAATTTTCTAGTAAGACTTTGTATCTGCTTGAGGGTACGGGGGACTTCATTTCCACCACTACTCTTATCTTTTCCGAATTGGCCTCGATCCCCCTATGACTGACCATGAAGCCCAAAAACTTTCCTGAACCGACCCAAAGGCACACTTCTCAGGGTTGAGCTTCATCCGATATTTCCTTAAGGGTGCAAAGGTTTCTTCTAAATGCCTTACATGCTCCTCCGCGTCCTTTGACTTGGTGATCATGTCGTCGACATACACTTCCATCAGCGGCCGATCAGCAGCTTGAAAACCTTGTTTACCAATCGCTGATAGGTTGTCCCTGCATTCTTCAAACCGAAGGGCATAACCTTATAGCAGAACAGACCCTAAATGGTGATGAAGGCGGTGCACTCCTCATCTGGTCGGTGTATGGGGATCTGTTTATAGCCTAAGAAGGCGTCCATGACGCTGAGCAGTCCATGACCTACTGTGGAATCCACCGGCTGGTCTATATTTGGCAGTGAGAAGCTATCTTTTAGGCAAGCTTTATGCACGTCTGTGAAATCCACACACATTCTCTACTTCCCACTTGCCTTCTTCACCAACACCATATTCGAAATCCACTCGAGGTAAGAAACTTCCCATATGAACCCCGCTTCAGCAGCTTCTCCACTTCGCAATTTATGGCCTCGTACCTCTCCTGGTTGACACACCTCTTCTTCTGCCTTACCGGCTTAGCGCCCTTCCTTATCGCCGACCTGTGACACGCCACCTCGGGGTCGATTCCAGGCATGTCCTTGTGCGTCTAAGCGAATACGTCAGAATGTACTCGCAGGCACTCCACCATATTTTTCTTCAGCTCCTCGCTAATGCTCGAGCCGATCCAGACCTTCTTTTTGGGCTCGTTTGGCCATATTTCAACTTCTTCTAATTCTTGACAGGCTCCTGTCTACCATTCTTCGATTCCCCCTTCGAGTCTAATGATGTTATTTGCATGGTTTCTTTTGCTGCCACGGCGTAACAGCTCCTTGCGATCCTCTAGCTGCCTTTAACGACTTCCACAGCCCCATTTACCCGGTACTTCAGGGCTAGGTATTGGGTGGATAATACCAATTGGCTTATCCTCATAAAAGGCCTCCCCAGTATTTCTTGGTAGGGGCTGACTTCGTCCACCACCACGAAGTCCAGCATCATGTTCTTTTTGAAAGGCCTCGAGCCCATGGTCACAGTCAATTTAATGATCACAGGGGGATCAGTTTTCCTCCCCCAAACCCTTTCAAGGAAGTGTTCGTCTGCTCGAGGCTCGCACCTACTATTCCCAAATTCTCGAGTGTGGACTTGAAGAGAATGTCCACCGAGCTTCCTGAGTCCACCAGTATTTGGTCAACTTCCTTATTAGCGACGTTTACCTTCATGACCAAGGCATCCTCGTGGGGGTACAGCACTCCCTCCTCGTCCTCCTCCGTCCACATGACGGGCACCTGCCGAACCTTGGCCTTTTTGGCAGTGGGGGCAGCGAACAGGACTTCTCTGCCGGCAGCAGCGTATCTGCAATAATTTTTTCGAGCTCTGTTCGAGCTCCCTGCCATAGAGGGTCCTCCTGATATCACTCTTGTAACCGGTGGCTCTAGCTCCATGTCATAGTCTCGGTCATCCTCCTCTGGTTGCTGCTCAACCACCGAATGTACTCCTTCAATGAACTCATCCAAATATCGATTTTTAACCAGATCCTCCACCTGGTTCTTCAAATCTCGGCACTGTAACGTGGAGTGGCCATGGTCACCGTGGAAGCGGCAAAACTGTCCCCTATCTCGATTACCGGCTGGTTTAGTCATCGGTGTTGGGGGGCTCAACAGTCCTCGTTCTTCTGCCACTTGGAGTATTTCTTCGAGAGACACCTTCAACTTCGTGTATTGCCCGTAGGCAGGGCTCTGCTCCACCACCTGTATCGCCCGATCCCTTGGGAAACTTCTTGGTGGGGGGTGGTAACTGATGGTCTGCTCTGTTGTTGTTCAACGCAAGTCTACTTGGTGGTTGGTTGCGAGAAGGGTGGTCGTCGTGACGCCTGTACTCTCTAGTAAGGGTTATAGGGAGCAACCCGGTCCCTCATCACCTTTGAAGTCAATGTTCCTCGGGCAGGATCTCCTTTTTCTTTCCTCTTTGTTCCACTGCCCTATTCACTTCTCAACTTCGCAGCCTTTTCCTCTTTGATGACCGTGTATATCTTCACCTGCTCATACGCATATGAATATGAACGGATCGAAGGACTCCGTAAATTGTACCATGGTCTCCCCATCCTGATTTCGTCCTTCAGCCCCCTCAATGCTTGGGGATGGTTAAACGCACCCAGATCTAGAACCAATCTGTGGTACCTCTTGACAAACTCCCGGAGGGGTTCTCCTTCCCTCTACCTTATCTCCAACAATTCCATTATATCATCTTCGGGGGTTACCGCGCCCCAAAATTGCTCTGCAAATTCTCTGCACATCTGTTCAAAGCTTAGGATGCTTCCCCGTGGCAGTCTGCGGTACCACTCTCTTGCTCTTCCCTCAAGAGTGAGTGGGAAGGCCCTGCATCACTGGGCTACTGATAGGCCCTGTACTCCTGTCATGTAGTTGAACCGCTCTATATGCACCAACGGATCACTCTTCCCTGAAAACTTCAAATCCGGGAAACAGAAGTCACGTGGAATCGAGCTCGAGCAGGACTGCTTTTCGATTTCGATTCTTCTTTATCCGCCGGAATGACAATCCTCTCTGGCCTACGTTCACAGAAATAAAGTCAAAGGTCGCCGGATGTTTTTCCGTTAAAAACCCTCCGACGCTCAAGTCAGTGATCGGGTTGTTCTTTTTGTATCCCTAGTTGCTTGAGAGACCGAAGAAATCAAAGAGTACTTTTTTCCCTTTATTGGTAAGAATTACCAGTGTGAAATTCAGAGAGAGAGAGAGAGTAAAAAGAAGAATAACTTATCTAAAATTTTTCAGAACCCCTTTTCTCTGTTTACGTTTTCCACTTATACTTCCGTTTTCCCGCCCATCTTTCTTCGGGGGAGGCCGTTCCCTCCTCTATGGTACCTGGGCCCCCTATGACAGCCGGGATTATTACGGGACACCCAGGGAATGCGGGATGTCAAGTGGGCATGGGTTCCGCCAGTCTCATGATAGTGTCGGTCATGCGCACATGAAATGATGACACTGTGGGGGCGTGTGCCGGCCATCGGTAACAGTGACGACACCATACCGCGTGGGGCATTGGTCAGGCATCGATCGTCGTGTTGAGTCGCTAGGGAAACGGGTCGGCTGTCCTGAACCTACTGTATCTGGATCTTGCATTTCCTCTGTGCCGTGACTGAGTTGTGCTCAGAGGACTTGAAGACCTCAAGCAGAAAAATGAGCTCGGGTTTCGACCAACCTTTGAGCTCCTCGACCTTGACCAGCTTTGACGGGCGCTGAAGACCTCGAGCAAGTGAAAGAGCTCGGGGTTCAGCCAGTCCTGGACTTCTCGACCTCAACCAGCTTTGACGCCTAGTAATGCCGTCTTCGTACTAGCGTTCGGGTCTTCTGCTCGAGCTGGACTGTCCTTTGGGCATTTCTATTCAAGCTAGAGTTGCCTTGAGGAAACCTGCCCGATATTATCCAAACAAGAAGAATTTCTAAAGCTAAATTGGACACTATGAGCATTGTATTCTTTTTTCCTTTGACTAATTTTTTCTACTAGGGTTGAACTGACAAATATTTTTAACGATACAATTTTAAAATACTCACAAAACCAAAATATAATTTGTCGGATTGTATTTGTTTTGCTTAAATTTTTATCTCAGTAGAATTTTTTCCCTAACAAAGATCAAGTACAACTTGAAATAATGGATATGTAAGAGGGAGTGTTGTCATATTTAAGAAAATCAGTGTTGAGATGTGGCAATCCACCCAAACTCAGCCAAATCATGATGGCATCCAAGGCACACCAATCACATGCATGATCTTCCCACATCCTGCACTCTCATTGCACACCTCCTGATTCGGGTTTATATAGAGAATTTGTATGCCATTTCCGTACACTTGACAATTGAGCAATAATAAAGCCATGAGATGACACATATTCTCTTGGACATTTCATTTATCTCCCTTTTATTTCGTGAATTACTTACCCTCGAATACTTCATGCTCACCAATATTATAACAGTAGATCTTAAAAAAAAAAAAGGAATAAAGTTTATTGACACACCAAAGAGGTTTACTTAAATAGTCATATAGCATTCTTAGTTTTAAAAATGATTTTACAATTTTTTTTTACTATTATACCTTTTGATTATTGTTAAAACTTTTACAGTAAATAGAAATAAAATAAGATAAAAATAACAATTAAAATAATAAAATTAATAAAATAACATATACATGTCATGCAAACTATTTTCAATATTAAGCTATTATCAGTACGTCTTTACAAATTGTTTGGATAATAAAATAGAGCAACTACAATAAAGCTTTCCTCGAAGCTTGACTGTGCTCACCTCAGAGTATGTCACTTCCAAAAGGTAGCCAGTGAGTTGGATTTTAACGAGGAGGCTATTGTGTAAAATTTTAATATACTTGCAATCGCACAAATCTTTAAAAATTGAATAGTAGTAACGAGTTCGAACCCATAGAAATTGCTATAAATTAGAAAGTCTAATTTAAATTTAAAATTAATATTAATCCTAACCTAGTTGAGCAAATTGAGTTTTTAATAAAAATTAAACTAAGAAAACAATTAAAGCAAATGAGATTTCAATAAGACAAAGGTTATCAAGGTTTCAGAATCTACCACTATTCAATTAGTAATTATCTAATTATTATTAATCCCTAATTTTAGAGTGACAACTCAAAATTATGTCGTCTCATAGATATAACAATTAAGCCCAAGTAATTTAATCTAATGTATGTTTTTTTTTGCTTCAAAGTAGGATTTCTAAGCATTATATGTATCCTAATGAAAAATAAAGAATCAAAATTTTCTAATTATTCTATATATATATGTTGATCTATATGGTCATACAGTATTTTAATTTTAATGATAACAAATCATGTATCATGGATAAAATAGAAAATGCATATATTTCACAATCTCACTAACTTTTAAAGGATAAGAATCATACACATGAGATTAATTTGAAGACACTCAAAAATAAATGTATAAAGTTCATTAAGTCAAGGACAAGCATTAAGGGTACTAGCTTATATGATCTTTATTGTTATATTTCTTGCAAAACTATTATGATTAAATGCATGCATGATTAAGCATTTAATTTCAAGTTATTTTCCATGATATTTTAAAAATCATTATTTTTATAATATAAAGGTTTTATACTTAAATGAAAAATAGTTTTATGAAACTGATTGTTTTCAAGTTTATAGACTAAATTGAAAATGGTTTAAGAATTTTGAAATCAACAAGTATTGTTTGAAATTCCATATATAGACCTATTTGAAAATTTTTATAAATTTTTGGGCTATAATATAATTTATGAAATATTTAGGGTAAAATTATAATTTTATAAATTTTGATAGTAGCAGAAACTATTTTATTGTAGTAAACGGCAGGTAAGCGGTAAATCAGTTGTGACAAAAAAATTTTCTAGAGACAAAGGGTAAATCGATTATTCAAGAAATTCAAATTTCGGCTACAATGGTAAACTCAAGCAGCAATTTGATTAGGGTAAACGGTAAGCCATATATGAACAGAAAGTTTATAACAGCTAGTTTTAGTGTTAAACTATAAAAACCAAAATCAAACTTATTTCAAAGTGAGTTCTCCAATCGCTATTAAGCTTAAACTTGTTTATTTAAATCATCTTGAGCTTTCATTTGCTAATCTATATACATTGAGTCATTGTTGAGCTATCACTTGTACATGCACTTTAAAAAAAATATTTATTGTAATCTTTAAATATATTATCAAATTTGTGTGAGTGTAAGTGTGAGAAACATTTGGGGAAAAATGTGTGTTAGTGAAACATCACTTGTAAAGGTTTATTGACACCTTGAAAGTCAATTGTAAAAGCTTGAAGTTTTACAAGGCTTGGATAGTGAAATCATCACACGTAGTTTGCTTAGAAGCGTGAAGGTAGAATGGATCACGTAAAAACTCTTTTGTTTGTTTTCTCTATCCCTTATCTCTTTACTTATTCATTTCTTGCATTTACATTTATCATTACTTAAAATATTAGCTTGAATTGATTTGCTTTATTAAGTGTATAATTTTTTAAATACCCAATTCACCCTCCTTCTTCTTGTGTTGTATACTTAGAATTTCAATATCCAATTTATTAAAAAATATGTAATCAAAGAAAATCATGTTAATCATCATTGTACCAAGCTTAGATGTAATCAAATAATCTCTTAACTTTCAAGAGCACGTAATGTTGATGCGATTTTCTGCGTGCTCTTGAATAGTGTCAAAACTCCTGCTCGTAGGACGCTCGAGCAGGAATGCTTGCTGACCTCGGTTCTCCTCTATTCACCGGAATAGTTTTCTCCTCAGGCCTGCATTCACAAACCAGGGTCAGGGGTCGCCGGGTGTTTTTACAGCGAAAACCCTCCGACTCTCAAGTCAGTGATCGGGTTATTCTTTTTGTATCCCTCTTTGTTAGAGAGACCGGAGGAATAAAAAGGATGTTTTTGCCTCTTTTTTTATCAGACCAACATATGAGAAATTTCAAAGGAAAATTAATGAGGAAGAAGAAGAAGCAGAAGAAGAAGAAGAAGAAAAACCTCCAAAAAATCTCGGAACCCCTGACCTTCCCTTCAATTTTTTCTTTATACTTCGTTTTCCAGCCCTTCTTTCCTCGGGGGCAACCGTTCCCGCGTCTATGGTGTCTGGATCCCTCTGACATCCGGGATTACTGTGACATTCCTAGGAATGCGTGACTGTCTGGTGGGCATGGGTTCACATGGCCTGATCATAGTGTCGGGCGTGTGCGCATGAAATGATGACACTGTGGGGGCGTGTGCCGACCATTGGTAACAATCGCGACACCATACTGCGTGGGGCGTGGGTCAGGCATCGATCGTCGCGTTGAGTCGCTGGAAAGAAGGGCCAAACCGTCTCGAACCGGCTGTACCTAGATCTTGCCTCTTCTCCGTGCCGTCACTGGTGCGGTCAGGTCATGCCCGGGGGTTTGAAGACCTCGAGCAGAAGAGGGAGCTCAGGGCTCAACCAGTTTTGAGGTTCTCAACCTTGACCGGCTTTAACGCTTAGTAAGGTTGTCTTTGTGCCAGCGGTCAGGTCTTCTGGTCGAGACGGGCTGACCTCGAGGTCTTCTGCTTGAGCTGGATTGATCTTGAAGAGACCTGCTCGATATTACCCAAACACTAGTCCCCCAGTTTCTAGTCTTTGGAGTGAAGCGAGGTAAGACTAGAAACTTCTTGTCTGGGCCTGCCTCCTGGCCTTTTTATCTTCTCGAGTTGAGCTGTCTTCCGCTTCCATCACTTCACATTTAATGTGGGACACGTGGGTGGATCCGGGACGTACGTTTGAATTTTAAAGAGACGTTACTTGAACAGTCGCGTCTCTTGAGATACGTGCCGTCTGCTGAAGAGACGCATTTTCCCCTTTAAAAACCCTTGATTTCTTTACTGTGCTTCCTATTGCTCATCTTTGCTCAGACCAAAATTAATCGCTTGCAAGTGCTTCTCATCTTTTCTTTGCCTTCGCTGTCATTTTCGGTCGTCAACTTTTGCTCAAGTATAAACCTCTTTCCTTTTTTCTGGTTATTTTCCTGCTCTTCGTTCATTTGGTTTTCGATTCCCACCGGGTAGATTCTACCTATAGAAAACATGTCAGACACCCAACGTCCCAGTAGAATTTTGTCTGAAGAATCGTCCTCTTCAAGTGACGTTGAACCTCTTAGGATGATCCCAGTGAGAGATTCAAGTTCCGAGAGGGTTTTGTTTATGGGGGAGGACCAGCCGCATCGGGGAGAAAGGGTTAGTCAGCGTTCAGAGAGTGGAGGGTATCCCATTGACCTCATGAGGTGTGAAACTTCACACCAGGATCTGGATAGGCTTAGGGACACCTACCACATACCGGCTGGTGTGGACTTGAGAGTGCCGGGTAAGGATGACATGCCCAGCCGTCCTCCCCAAGGGTATGTCACTTTCCACATGGAGTGCTTTAGGTTGGGGGTTAGGTTGCCTCTGCAGCCTTATTTTGTCCACATTCTATCTAGACTCTGGTTGGCCCCGGGGCAATTGAACCCGAACAGCTGGAGGGTCCTGTCCGGTCTCTATATGTTGTGGAGATGGTGCAATCTAGGAGAGCCCTCGGTAGAGGAGATAAAGCATCTCTACCAGTTGAAAAGTAGCCCAAAGGGCGCTGGCTGGTACTACCTTGCCTCCAGTCTGAAGGGCAAGAAACTCATAACTGATCTCCTCACTTCCGGTGGCAACTGGAAGGGCAAGTTTTCCTTTGTCGGGGGAGACTGAGGGCATGCTGCATTTGTCTCCGAGGGGATCCCTCCAATTCCTCGTCATTTTTGCACTCTAGGTCGATTACTTGTTCAATAAATCTTTGCTTCAGTTTTTCTATTCGCGTCTTTTCTCACTATTTTGTTTTGGTTGTTGTTGTAGTATCTTGGGGTACTTCTTACAAGATTGAGGAAGAGTTTCAAATGCGTGTCAACACTGCTCTTGACAACGCGAGCTCGTGCAGGGAGCTACTTACAATCCAGAATTTTGTGGAGTTTGGCCTGATCCCACAAGAGGAGATGAGCGGAGTACTCTCTTTGTTGAAGAGGCCTGCAAGGACATCGGACCGCCGAGCAGCTCCTCTACTCCCGCGAAGAGGCCCCAAACTGACACTCCCACTTCACTGGTTCGAGCTGCACCCCCTATTCATGAGACAGAGCGAGCAGCAGAGGGTGCGGCCCGCAGGCGTTCGAGGACTGCAACTTCAGCTCGGCCTCAATCAGGACGCGTGCAGGAGCAGGAGCGGCCCGACCTCGCCGATCCCTACCTCAAGGACTTCACCAAACAGATGGAGGACAAGTTCTTGGAGGGGATAGAGGCTTCCGGTGCCGATGACTTAGTCGGCGCGTTCCACCGCCTCTCTTCTCATACTGCGGCTGTAGCTACTGCCTTCAAGGCCAAGACTCAGGATTCTCAGAGGAAGATCCAAGCAGAAAATCATAACTTGAAATAGAGTCTTGAGCAGAAGGACGAGGAGGCGACGAAACTTCGTGAAGAGAACTCCACCCTCGAGGAGAAGGCAGCAATTGCAGAGTCTAAGGCAATCCAGCTCGAGAAGGAGCTGTCTCTTGTCCGGGAGGAGCTATTGAATGCTCGGAAGGACTTGGACATGCAGAGGTACTCCTTCGAGAAGACCATAGAGGCAGAGACTTCTCGCTTTCAGAGGAAGGTGGACTCTCTGGAAGACAAGCTTACGACAGAGTACAATGATGGGGTGTCATTTAGCTATAACTGCCTCGTGTCTGCCTTGAGCAAAGAGCATCCTGAAGTGGACATATCAAAGCTCGAGGCAGTCGTTGCGGCATACATGTCCGAGCACGATGCCCCTAACCAAGAGTCGCGAGTCCCCCCGACTGAGGCCTCTGCCGAGACTGAAAAGGCCGCTCCACCTGCTGCTGAGGTCTCTCCTACTGCTGCTGCTTCCACGGGAGGTGCACCACCCTCCGAGGACCCTGCTCCACCTGCTAGCCGCAATGTTCCAGCCAACTGACTGATTTTCTTTTCTTTTTTTTTTCTTGTACTTGTATATTTTTTTATGGATGAATAAAGAACATGTATTGGACAATTTGCCTCTATGTTTGAGTATATACTTCTGCCTTGTATTCTTACATGACACTTACTCTGAGCCTTTGCTAAGTAAATTTTAACAACTGTTGGGCTTCTGCTCGTGCCCTCTCCGAGCTTATGCATGGTAGAGTCTTGCCTTAAGTTAGGCTTATAGATCTCTGTTTCTTTTATGTTTGGATCGATACTTGTCTCATACTTGGTCTTCATGTTTCTTTCGTGAGCTTATCTTGCTCGAGCCTGCAATTGGCTCACGCTTGGCACCGTCTCGCCTTAAGCTAGGCTTTGAGACTTCTGGCCTTTGCGTTTTCTTCACAAGCTTATCCTGCTCGAGCCTGCAATTGGCTCACGCTTGGCATCGTCTCGCCTTAAGCTAGGCTTTGAGACTTTTGGCCTTTGCGTTTTCTTCACGAGCTTATCCTGCTCGAGCCTACAATTGGCTCACGCTTGGCACTGTCTTGCCTTAAGCTAGGCTTTGAGACTTCTGGCCTTTGCATTTTCTTCACGAGCTTATCCTGCTCGAGCCTGCAATTGGCTCACGCTTGGCACCGTCTCGCCTTAAGCTAGGCTTTGAGACTTCTAGCCTTTATGTTTTCTTCACTAGCTTATCCTGCTCGAGCCTGCAATTAGCTCACGCTTTGCACCGTCTCGCCTTAAACTAGGCTTTGAGACTTCTGGCCTTTGCGTTATCTTTGCGAGCTTATCTTACTTCAACTTGTCTATATTGAATTAATATTGGAAGCATTTTTCTTGCTTTTACACATGTTCAAGATTTTACACATCTCCATTTCGGTAGAAATTGAATATTAATGCTTACAATACGTGGAAACTTACTGAAAATATTTCATCAAATGTTGCGCGTTCCATGACCTTTTGACTTCTCGTCCATCGGGGTAGGTCAATCTGTATGCTCCCGGCCCGGCCATTTGAGAGACCCTATAGGGACCTTCCTAGTTTGGTCCTAACATTCCTTGTCTGGGGTCCTTCGTGTTCTAATTGACTCTTTTAAGTACCCAATCTCCCACCTGAAACCAGCAGATGTGCACATTCTGGTTGTAATAGCGAGCCACTCTCTGTTGGTACTATGATATCTTTGCAGCAGCCCTTTCCCTTTTCTCTTCCAGCAGATTCAAGCCCGCACACATCTACTCATCGTTTTGCCCTTCATTGAAGTGTTCTGTTCGATGTGTTCCTATCCCTATCTCGGCGGGAACAACTGCTTCATGCCCGAATGCCAAGAAGAGTAGGGTTTCCCTTGTGGCCTTTTTGTGTGTAGTTCTGTAAGCCCACAAGACGCCAGGCAGCTCGTCAACCCAAGCTCCCTTCTGCTCGCCAAGTCTGGTTTTCAGGAGGCATTTTATAGCCTTGTATGCGGCTTCTACTTGCCCGTTGGCCTGTGGGTGTGATGGAGAGCAAAACTTTAATTCTATTCCCATGTTTTTGCAGACGTCCTTGAACTTGTGGTTGTCAAACTGCCTCCCGTTGTCTGTAACCAACGCGTGGGGAATCCCGTACCTACAAATCACATTTTTCTAAATGAAGTCAGTGGTTTTACTCTCTGTAATAATGCTCAAGGCCTCCACTTCAACCCATTTTGTGAAATAATCAATTGCCACCACGGCATGTGTTGCAGATGCTCTCCCCTTTGGTAGTGGCCCGATCAAGTCAATCCCCCATTAAGCAAACGGCCAAGGTAAATTCATTACTGTGAGGTTCTTGGGAGGCTAGGTCATGTAGTTGGCAAAACTTTGGCAACTCTTGCAGCTCTTGGTCTTCTCTTCTGCATCCTGATGCATGCGAGGCCAGAAGTACCCTTGCCTTAAGGCCTTGAAAGCCAAAGACCTTGTGCCCGAATGGTTCCCGCAAATTTCTTCATGTATTTCCCGGAGGACATAGTCAGCTTCCTCTGGGTCTAAACACCGCAACATTGGGAGAGTGTATCTTCGCCTATACAATACCCCGTCAATCAGAGTATACATGGCTGCTTTACACTTCAGCTTCCTTGCCTGCTTCTTATCGACAGGCAACACTCCTTCCTTGAGGTAAGAAACAATTGGTTCCATCCAGGTGCTGCTTGACGATAAATTCATCACCTCGTCTTCCTGTTCGATGCTCAAGTAGGTCTTGATTTCTAATAGGATAGACTTCGGTATTTTAGGGTAGGATGTAGCGGCCATTTTCGCTATCATATCAGCTCAAAAATTCTTCACTCTCACAGTCTGTTCCACCTCGAATACTCAGAAATTCTTTATTAACTGCTTCACCTTCCGAAGGTAAGCCTCCATCTTCTCGCCTTTGGCTCGGAAGCTTTCGTTGAGGTGATTTGCTACCAGCTGTGAGTCTGTTCAAAGCTTTACCTCTTCTGGCCTCACTACCAGGGCGAGTTTCAATCCTGCGATTACAGCCTCCTACTCGACCTGGTTGATGGTGACTTCGAATTTCAGATTTACGGCGTACTGCATCTCTACCCCTTAAGGACTGAGAAGTATAACTCCTGATCCTTCTCCCTGATCTCCACACGATCCATCTACTGTGACTGTCCATGTGTTGGTTGAGACAGAGGGGTCTAGCAGGTGCTCGCTATCCATCTCTTCATTCCTCTCTGTGCATCCGACCACGAAGTCAGCTAAGGACTAAGCTTTTATTACCGATCGAGGTTGGTAGCTGATGTCGAATTCACTGAGCTCCACAGACCATTTTACCAACCTTTCGAAGGTCTCTAGCTTGTGCAAAGTCTGCCTGAGTGGTTGGTTCATCAAAACCGTTACCGAATGTGCTTAGAAGTAAGGCCTTAGTTTTCGCGCTGCCGTCACCAGGGCCAGTGCCAGTGCCCACTTCTCCATTGGTGGATATCGAGTTTCAGCCCTCAACAAGGCTCTGCTCGTGTAATAGACGGGGTACTACACCCCTAAATCTTCTCTTGCCCATTGCGAGATAGCTAAATACAAATACAAGAACTCCCCAGCTTGAGGTGTTGACAGTAACGGGACTTTTTGCAGGTATTCCTTCAACGGCTGAAACGCCACCTTGCATTCCGGTGTCCATTTTATCTTTCTCCCTTTTTTCATTTCCTGGAAGAAGATGCAGCACTTATCTGTATCTCGGGAGATAAACCTGTTGAGGATTACCAGTTTCCCTATCAGGCTTTGTATCTCCTTGAGAGTACGCGAGGACTTCATTTCCACCACTGCTCTTATCTTCTCCGGATTGGCTTCGATTCCTCTATGATTGACCATGAAGCCCAAGAATTTTCCCGAACTAACTCCAAAGGCACATTTCTCTGGATTAAGCTTCATCCGATATTTCCTTAGGAGTGCGAAGGTCTCCTCCAAATGCTTTACATGTTCCTCTGCGTCCTTTGACTTGGTGATCATATCGTCCACATAAACCTCCATTGTTCGACCAATCAGTGGCTTGAAAATCTTGTTCACAAGGCTCTGGTAGGTTGCCCTCGCATTCTTCAGGCCGAAGGGCATGACCTTGTAGCAAAACAGGCCTTTGTTGGTGATGAAAGCTGTGCATTCCTTGTCTAGCTGGTGCATGGGAATTTGGTTATAATCCAAGAATGCATCCATGAAACTAAGCAGTCCGTGCCCCGCCGTGGAGTCCACCAGCTGGTCTATCTTCGGTAACGAGAAGCTATCTTTCGGGTAAGCTTTATTAACATCCGTGAAGTCCACACACATTCTCCATTTCCTACTTACCTTTTTTACCAACACCACGTTTGAGATCCATTCAGGGTAAGAGACTTCCCTTATGAATTCTGCCTTCAGCAGCTTCTCCACCTCACAATTCATGGCCTCGTACCGTTCTTGGTTGACGCACCTCCTCTTCTGTCTCACTGGCTTAGCGTCCTTCTGTATCGCCAGCCTATAGTACGCCAGCTTCGGGTCGATCCCAGGCATATCCTCATAAGTCCAAGCGAATACATCCGCATGTGCTCGCAAACACTCGACCAGCTTTTCCTTTAACTGCCCGCTAATGTCCGACCTGATCCGGACCCTCTTCCTGAGGTCGTCTGGTTTTACCCTAACTTCTTCCAGATCCTCCGCGGGCTCCTGCCTCTTATTCTTCAACTCCCCCCTTGAGTCTAATGACGTTATCTGCATAGTTTCCTTTGCTGCCACGGCGTAGCAGCTCCTAGCAACTCTCTGACTGCCTTTGACAACTCCCACAGCCCCATTTACTCGGTATTTCAGGGCTAAGTAGTGGGTGGATAATACTGATTGGCTGACCCTCATGAACGGCCTCCCTAGTATTGCTTGGTAGGGGCTAATTTCGTCCACCACCATGAAGTCTATCATCATATTCTTTTCAAAAGGCCTAGAGCCCATGGTCACAGCCAATTTGATGATTCCCAAAGGGGTCAGCTTTCCCCCTCCAAACCCTTTCAGGGAAGTGTTCGTCTGCTCTAGGCTCTCATCCGTTATTCCCAAATCGTCTAGTGTGGTCTTGAAGAGAATGTCTACCGAGCTTCCCGAATCCACCAATATTCGATCAACCTCCTTATTAGCAACGTTTGCCTTCACGACCAAGGTATCCTCATGGGGGTATAGTACCCCCTCCTCATCCTCCTCCTCCTCCGTCCACATGATGGGCACCTGCTGTATCTTAGCCTTTTTTGCAGCAGGTGCGGTGAATAGGACTTCTCGGCCGGCAGCGGCGTATCTGCAATAGTTTTTTCGGGCCCTGTTTGAATTTTCTGCCATCGTGGGTCTTCATGAGATCACCCTTGTAGCCGGTGGCTCCAAATCCATGCTGTAGGCTCGGTCATCCTCCTCTGGCTGCTGCTCAACAACCGAATGGCCCCCTTCAACAAACTCATCTAAATATTGGTTTCGAACCAAGTTCTCCACCTGGTTCTTCAAATCCCGGCACTTTGACGTCGAGTGGCTGTGGTCGCCGTGGAAGAGACAAAACCTTCCCCTATCTCATTTGCCAGCTGGTTTAGCCATCAGTGTTGGATGGCTCAACAGTCCTCGTTCCTCCGCCACTTGGAGTATCTCTTCGAGTGACACCTTCAATGTTGTGTATTGCCCGTAGGCGGGGCTCTGCTCGACCACTTGTATCGCTCGATCCCGAGGGAAGCTTCCCGGGGGAGGTGGTAACGGGCGGTCAGTTCTATTATGGTTCAGCATAGGTCGGCTCGGTGGTTGGTTGTAGGATGGGTGGTAGTCATGCTGCCTGTATTCCCTATGGTCCCGGCCTGGAGACCTGCAAGGTGGAGCAGGAACCATTCGTGGTTGGGGAGCTCTCTGATAGGGGTTATAGGGGACAACTCGTTCCCTCATTGCCCTGGAAGTTGGTGCTCTCCGAGCAGTACCTCCCTTTTCTTTCCTCTTTGCTCCACTGCCCTGCTCACTCCTTAGCTTCGCAGCCTTCTCCTCCTCAATAATCATGTCCATCTTCACCTGTTCGTACGCATCAGAGTACGAACGAATCGAGGGACTCCGTAAATTGTACCATGGCCTCCCCATTCTAATTCCATCTTTCAGCCACCTCAGCGACTTGGGGATGGTTGAATGCCCTGAGATCCGGAACCAACCGGTGGTACCTCTTAACAAATTCTCGGAGGGGTTCTCCCTCCCTCTGTCTTATCTCCAACAACTCCATCATGTCATCTTCGGGGGTCACTACGCCCCGAAATTGCTCTGCAAATTCTCTGCACATCTGCTCAAAGCTTAGAATGCTTCCCCATGGTAGCCTGCGGTACCACTCTCTCGCCCTTCTCTCGAGAGTAATTAGGAAGGCCCTGCACCACTGGGTGGCTGTCAGGCCCTACACTCCGGTCATGTCGTTGAACCGTTCTATGTGCACCAACGGGTCACTCTTCCCTGAGAACCTTAAATCCGGGAAACCAAAATCTCGGGGAATTATTACGCCCATGATCTCCTCCAAGAGCGGGGACTCGTTGTCCAGCATTATCCTCCAACTCGGACCTTTCCCATTTCCTCGGAGGTCTTCCAGAACCTGTGCCAACCTCCATACTTCCCCTTCCAATTCTTCTGCGCGAGAGGTGGGTGCTGTGTCTTGCAAGTGTTGACGGGACCCCCTTTCTTCTAGATTCATCTCTTCCCTCCCAGCAGTATTTAACGTTTTCGGTCTTTCAGCTTTATCCCCCACCTGTTCTCGAGTGGGGACGTTCCCGCGGCTGGACTCAGGGATGTCATGGCTTGCTTTCCTCTGTCCTTCCTTGAGTTCCTGCAGGATGGATGTTAGTGTTTCCATTTGTTTCTCCATCCGATCCATCCTCTTTTGGATTTCCCTATTTTGAGCCTCATTGGCCACCTCCCTCAAAGTCACTGACCCTTCTAGACTCACTCCTGCTCGCGGGACGCTCGACCAGGAATGCTTGCTGACCTCGGTTCTCTTTTATTCACCAGAATAGTTTTCTCCTCGGACCTGCATTCACAAAACAGGGTCAGGGGCCACCGTGTGTTTTTCTGGCGAAAACCCTCCGACTCTCAAGTCAGTGATCGGGTTGTTTTTTTTGTATCCCTCTTTGTTAGAGAGACCGGAGGAATAAAAAGAATGTTTTTGCCTCTTTTTTTATCAGACCAACATATGAGAAATTTCAAAGGAAAATTAATGAGGAAGAAGAAGAAGCAGAAGAAGAAGAAAACCTCCAAAAATCTCGGAACCCCTGACCTTCCCTTCAATTTTTTCTTTATACTTCGTTTTCCCGCCCTTTTTTCCTCGAGGGCAACCGTTCCCGCGTCTATTGTGTCTCGGTCCCTCTGATAGCCGGGATTACTGTGACATTCCTGGGAATGCGTGACTGTTTGGTGGGCATGGGTTCACATGGCCTGATCATAGTGTCGGCCATGTGCGCATGAAATGATGACACTGTGGGGGCGTGTGCCGGCCATCGGTAACAGTGGCGATACCACACTGCGTGGGGCGTGGGTCAGGCATCGATCGTCACGTTGAGTCGCTGGAAAGAAGGGCCAAACCGTCTCGAACCGGCTGTACCTGGATCTTGCCTCTTCTCCGTGCCGTCATTGGTGCGGTCGGGTCATGCCCAGGGGTTTGAAGACCTTGAGCAAAAGAGGGAGCTTGGGGCTCGACCAGTTTTGAGGTTCTCGACCTTGACCGGCTTTGACACTTAGTAAGGTCGTCTTTGTATCAGCGGTCAGGTCTTCTGCTCGAGACGAGCTGACCTCGAGGTCTTCTGCTCGAGCTGGATTGACCTCGAGGAGACCTGCTCGATATTACCCAAACACATAATATTAAAGACGAAAAGATACTTATTCAACCAATCATGTGAAACAAGAACCATAATAATCAAAGAACATGTGTAGGAAATCAATTAAATAAAAAGACAATTATTTTATTGAATAGGGTTTCATCAGTATAAGAAAACTGGCTGGACATGCTTGAATAGAGAGTAATAAATAAAATAAAATCAGCTATGAGGAAACTAAACTGCTGCTGTTCCTCTTACAATGCTATGACCATTAAGGCATTAATTATGAATGAATATTGGCTGAATCAATTTGGATTCTAATTCTAATTTCAATCAATTAATTTACTTTCCATAATAGCTGTGTATAATAGCCATACACGAGCAATTACCAAAATAAAATCCTTATTTTCGAATAATGCATGGCCGCCGTTTGGTTGAGGAAATTGACTTCCAATTTTGTTCTTCAAATTCTTGCTAAGCACGAGTACCATTAATTCTTGGCTTTATTTTCTCCTGTTTGTCAATTTATTTCCAATTTAATCATCATTGCTTTCCAATTTAGACTTCTTCATGCACTTTTTCAAAATCTCCAATTATTTCCTTATTCAATAAAATAATTCAATTAATTAAAAATAATAAATAATAATTATAAAATTAAGGGTAAAATATGTATATATGCTTTGCTCATCAGAGATTATTAAAATAAATCAACCTGAGAGGATACTCAATCAAAATCACTCTCCCCGTCTTCTCCGAAAAATCAGAGATCAAGCCCTATCCTTAAACCATCATTTCGTAATTAAAGGGAGAGAGGATCTCAACCTCTATAAAACTCCCAAAGAGTCCAAAAGGATCTTATCCACTATTACTCCCTACTTAATCATTGAGATGTGCTTCTTATTTTTCTCGTTCACTTGTCTTACAAAAACCAAACACTATATTTTTCTAGTAAACCTTGAAACTGACTCGAGCATTAAAGAGTTGAAGTCGGAAAAAGCCGTTGGCTGCTTTTTGTAGTTTCAGGTGCATGCTAAGATCTAGTCGCAAAACCATCTCACCATACAAATAAATTCAAATGCTAGCACTGGGATCTGGTTGACAGCCCATACTTCAACTCGACCGAATTTTGTTGTCAACACAAATTTTGTAAATACTTAAATCCGTTATCCAAAAATTAACTTTTAAAATTTATGCTTAATAAATATATGAAATAAAAAATGTTATAAATAAAAAAATAATATAGATTTTGCAAATTATTTTGAATATTAAATACAATTATTTTATATTATTCTTCATCAGTGAGCTATACGGGATTACGGGTGCACCATCAGTATAGTTTTTCACTACTCAAGGAGAACTATGGCTTTTTATAATAAAACATATCTGATATGTTAATATCAAAATAATTTTTTAATATTCTAAGTAATTTATAAAATTTATATTACTTTATGCATTAGATTATTTTGATATTATATATGTATTCATTATAGAATTTCATTTAAAGTCGATATATGGGTTGTTATAATCGAATGGCGTAATTATCAAAAATAGATTTGTACAACTATTTATAAAATTAAGGGAATCTTTTCATTCATTTAAGTAAACCAGGTTGTGAGTGACTTTTCTTCTACACCAAATGATTAAAAAAATCGAATAACCTACTCTATAAGTTATAAATAGTTTACAAAATTAGAATACAAAATTTATATCTTAACTAATGTGGCATGACTTCATAAGATCATGTGATTAAGTCTTATCACTTCTCATCTAAGTAATAAGTTTCTGTTGAGGGAGATTGTCAATTTTTTCCTACTAAAATTCAATATATATCACTTACCTCCTACTATTTTTTGACAACATAACTTTTACAATATTATCCTTATTTTCAAACATTTTTATTCATATTTATTACAAATTTAATAAATCATATAAATAGAAATTAAAAAATTAAGTATTAAAAACAAGAAATATATGTTTTGATGTTAATAAAAAATTAATAACAAAATATTTTTTTGTATTTTTTATAAATATTTTCTTATAGTAAATATATAAGATAAAAAAAAGTACAAGAAAATATCTTATTATTAATTTTTTATTCACATCAAAACATATATTTAGTACTTAAATTTTTTAGTTTAATTTTCATTTATATAATCTATTTAACATATAATAAATATGAATAAAAATGTATTTAAAAATAAAGATAATAATGTAAAATTATGATGCCAAGTAGGGTAGGTAGAACCGAACCAGAACTTTAAAAATTTGGTTCAATTTAATTTTTTTTTCAGTTTTGGGTCGGTATTATTTAAGTAAAAAAAAAAAATTGAATAGGTAAATACTGAACCAAATGGTTCGACTCAGTTTTCAGTTCAAAAATTACAAAACTCTTACCAAACCGTATATATATATAAGATCTAGCTAACTTACAACTTAGATAAGTTACTTCACTCACAAAAATATGTGGGACCTATCATCTTATTACAACTTTTTGCATGTATTTATGAAGAAAGGAATTTACATAAGTTGTAAGTTAGTAAATCTCATATATCTATATATATACACACACACACACACACATTTACATGCTGCTGCCATTGTACCTGCACAACACGACCCTACTCCTTAAGTTAAAAAGTGAAAACCATGATGTCTAGTGTTACTGAATCTTTATTGATGGCGTGTCGCAGTGACGCTGCTGATAATAAGACCTTTGCTTCACAAATCGCTGCTGCCTACCGACAATGAGAGATGAACACAGTTGCCAATCATTGCTTCTTCCTTCTAGTTCGACAGTCGTCTCATTGTCTCCACTCTCCGGTTTGTTGCTGCTTCCACTGCTATTGTCACTTCCTTTTGTCACCAACCAGCAAGCCACATGTAATTTACTTGCTCTATTTTGATAGTATTAAATTTAAAAAAATTTCATTTGATTAAGTACTAACAAAATTTTGATGAAATAAGGATTTAAGAGTTGGTAAACAAATAAATTGTTAGAAAACAGATTTGGGTTTTTTAGGAGGATTATTGTGACTTGTCAGTTAACTACTAGCATCTTTTCCCCTTTTGTAAAATTAGTGGTATTGGAATTGATTTGAAAAACATATTCACAAATTACAAATTGATCCAGTGTCATTGGATTTTTAATATAAAGGATTCAATTTAATACTATCAAGTGACAGAAAGACATTCAAATTCCAGTGTGATTAGATTTTTATTGTACATTGATTATAAAAGGCTTTGGGTGTAAGATGGAAGAAAATAAAAATGATGTAGAGGAAATTATGAAAGGCGATTTTGAGGAGGGTCTACAGAGCAAAAAAAGAGACAAGTGCTTGAGACCAAACGCTTGGCAATCATTTTCAAAGCTACCTAGAGGGAAAAAAACACGAAGTGCAACTATTGTAAGAGATTATGTATGTAAATTATTAATGGAATTCTCTGGCATGAAAATGTATTTGGAAAATAGATGACTTGTGTATAAAAAAATGAAGCCTAAAATGGATAAAAAGCAATGTGCTTTAGCTGGTGAAAAGGGTGTTGATAACGCTAAGCTTGTTGCTATAGGTTTTAGCAAAGAGGCTTATAAGAAGGCATTTGTAAAGACGATTATTAAAATTGAGTTGCCTTTAGGTTTGTAGAGTCTGAGCGGTTTTTAGAGTTTATGGCTACTTGTTGTCCAAAGTTTGATGCGCCATCACAGAGGACAATTACAATGGATATTCTTTAATTATATAAGAATGAGAAGATGTTAAAAAGTGAGTTCAATGCAAATCGTCAAAGGGTATGTATCACTACAGATACTTGGACTTCAATTCAGATATGTAATTACATGATGATAAGAGCCCATCTTATTGACAAAAAATGAGAGTCATATAAAAGAATACTTAGTTTTGCACTTATTTCTAATCATAAAGGAGAGTCCATTGGGAAGCTCATTGAGAAGTGTATGATTGATTGGGATATTGAAATTTTGTTCATAATTACTAAGGACAATGCAAGTGTTAATGACAAGAATGTCAATTATTTGAAGAGAAAGTTAGCAAATTAGAGTTAGGATTTGTTGGTTTTGAATTGTTCGTATTTACATGGGAGATATTCAGCACATATAATAAATTTTATTATGAAGGATGGGTTGGATGTGGTGAAGACATCAATAGGTAATGTTTGTAATGCAGTGAAATACGTTAGATCTTCCCTATTAAGGCTATAAAAATTTAAAGCTTATGTTGATACAATGGGTTTATGGTGTTATATGTGCGATTAGGTGGAATTCAAAATTTTAATATTAAGATCTACGTTGAAATTTGGAAAAAAAAATTGATAGGTTGAAAGATGAAGATAAGTATTATGTTAATTGGTTCGGAGTTGACATAGAGAATGCGACCAAAAAAATAGGTGGGGCCACTGATGGAAGATGATTGGAACAATGCAAGTAAGTTAGTTAAATTTCTATCACTTTTTATGATGCGACTTTTGTGACTGCTAATAATTATTTGAATGGGATGTGGAAAGTTCATATTCATTTAAAGTCTCTTAATGATAGTAATAATATTTTGTTAAGTTACATTGTCAAACCTATGATAACAATTTTATCAAATATTGGAGTGATAATTTAGAGAAAGTCAACATATTAATATTGGCAGTAGTACTTGATCCTCAATGTAAAATAAATTTTGTTACATAGTGTTTTAATAGATTGTATGAAATCATGAAAGTTGAGAAGTTGTGTAATAGTCTTAAAAAGTTGTTGATGAAGCTTTATCAAAGCTACAGTTCTAGTAATCCAAACAGTATTGTTAAAACTAGTTGCATGGTTCAGAATAGTGGAATTAGTGAGTGTGCAGCTCTAGTTCTCTTGATCATTTTACACAATATAAAAATATGTAAACAAGTACACAAGAGGGATATAGTGAGAAAAATGAGGTTGAAAGGTACTTGTCGGATAAAACCTAGATGATAAATGACAATTTTGATATATTGAATTAGTGGAGTTTGAATTAGTATAAGTATCTAATTTTTTCTCAGGTTGCCAAAGATATTTTAGTAATTCCATTGTTTCAAAGTCAGGATTTAGCATTAGGGTCGTATTCTTCACTCATTTATGAGTTCTTTGACTTTTAAAACAATTGAATCATTGATTGCACTCAAGGCTTCCATCAACTTTTTATAGAGATGGATAATACAGTCAACCAAAATAGAAATTAAATTTTATGAAGTTGTTGAAGGAGGTTATAACATGACTTTGTTAACTTTAGATAATTTATTTGTAGTGTTCAATATTATAAATAATGATTGTCATACATCTATTTTATTTCTTTGTAGAATTTGTGATGCCAAAGCTAGCACAATAGGCATAAGCAGCAAAGGACCAATTGGTGATTGAGTGATATTTTAAACTAACATGCATCATTTATACGAATTTGATATTTATAGTTATATTTATGCTTACTTTAATGTTTAATCAATTCAATTTTATTTGTATAGATATAAGTTGAGAAGTGTGGATGTTGGAAGTTATTAAAGTTAAAGAATTTGGTGAGACAAAAGAGCAAAGTAATAGCGTTTCTTATTGTTGATATTTAATTTTTATGTTGTAATAGTTTCTTACGTTATGGATGTTGCCTAAATGTTGTTGGGTACCTGACTGTTTCTTATTTTGTTTTGTGTCATTGTTGGAAGTTTTTTCATTTTTTATGTTGTCATGTACTTATGTTATGGATGATATTAAGTTAATTTGGTGGTGGTGATGAATGATTTAGTTGTTTGATAAATATAATAATAATTGATGAAATTATAGTGTACAGGTCCTAAATGAAAGATGAATTGGGAAACCGAATCAAAATCCAAACTATTAAGCCGAACCGAAAATCAATTGCTGAAATCGAACTATTAAGACAAAACTGAAACCGAACCAAAATCTTACTGAACCAACCCATTAGTTTCAATTCAATTTTTTTTAAAAAAAATATCTATCGATATTTTAAAAAATTTCCAACTCGAATCGAACCAAAAATTTTAATTTATCCCTAAATACGAACTGAACCAATACTCACCCCTGTTATCAAAAGAACTATTGACTATTATGAAAACAATAAAAAGATAAGTGATATATATTAATTTTAGAGTCGATAGAGGAGAAATTAACAATTCCCCTTTCTATTGATGCCATGTCAATTTGAATACATGCTTTGTGAACTTTGTAAATTAAACTACCCGATTAGGAAAAGAGTCGGCGTATAACCCATAAGCAACGCGAGCATATCCAAACAAGTGAGATCGTAAGATACTGAGCATCCAAAAGCTAGTACCCATAAGCCACAATAACCCATAAGTCCATCACCTAGTCAAAAGCCAAAGCTCATTGAAATCTCTCCCATAAGAACACCCCACTTTGATTTCATGATGAGCACAATTTTCCGAAATTAAAATGCTACCAGATGGCTTTATAGCTTTTACAACACTTCTACATAGTCGGTCTACAACACATCCACATGTTACAGAATCTTTCAAACCTATGCTAGCCGGATGTTACACACAAACTAGAAAATGAACATGACACATTATCTTGATTCAACGGCATTAGTTTCAGAGCCTCTCAGGAATGATCTACGCCACCAAATCTGGAAGGCTTTGCTGAGGTTGGGGCATTCAGTGCCATGCTTGGAGAAACATCGGAACCATTCCATAAACAACACGTATTGCTGCTTCAGTGGAAGTGTTAGTAGTGTCTGACCCATAGCTTCCTCCAAGGACCTTATGTCAAGCCCTTTCCTACATCTCTGTAGCCAACCAAAATCTGAAAGCATCGGACCAAACCATGATTGGAAAAGCCCTGATCTTGCTTCTGATCGGCAATGCAGTTTACGGGTCCCCATTGCAATGAACAGAATGGCTGAAACCCGGCTAAGTTCATACCTAACCATTGGAGATGCATTCTCATGTAACTTGAGTAATTTACCTTGATTTGCCCACAAATCCACAAATTCCTCAGCCATCTGCTGATCAAGCAGGATCTCTAGCAGCCAATTGATATTATCGACCTGTCTTGAGACACGTTCAATAAGAGGCTTACCCTTCTCCTCCTTTGCTACTTTCTCTTGAGGGTAATCCTCAATTGACTCATCAAATAGACTGACTAGTAAACCTACACAGGACTGGCAAGCAACAAGTAAGTCCTCCTTGTTCAGGTCAGGCTGGTCCTTCTCATAAACTGAGCTTCTGCACAGGAGACCCTTGACTAATGACTTTAGCTCATTTCTCGCATTGGCATCAGTGCAGCTGGTGATCGACCAAACAAGCTGTCTAGCTAAAGTTTGCTGTGAATCTACTGAATCGTGTGAGTATAGTCTGGCTAAAATTTCTCTAGTTGTCGCATCATCAAACTTAAACCTCGTAAAAAGGCTCCTCAATTTTTCCTCTTCTTCCTCAGTCCAAGGAACAGCCTCAAGAAATTTTAAACAGGATATAACACCTTTATTAAACATAATTCCAGCTGACACCTAGTACATTTCATAAGATCATGTTAGTATTTCATTAAGAAAACAACTTAATCTTTAATAAATTATCTTTAGTAACTTTCAGATCAAGACTAGTCGATGATCTTTCGCCTTTTATGTTGCCACATCAATGTCATATTGTCATATTGTCAAAGCAAGCTATTATCAAAATATGCTCAATTCTAGAGAAATAATATCAAGAGAAATAAGCGCACCAATGTTTTTTCACCATGAATCATTATGAAGGCTGAGTTGTATGCTACATTATCAATGCAGTAAAATAATAAACCCAAATTTATTTAAAAGAATACCATTCTTTTTCACAGATATGCACCTATATAGTTGTCAAATCTATGCAAATCAAAACATGATTAAATGTGCTCAATTTTCCAGCCCAAAACACTGGATACAGATTCATTTTCACAAAATCATTCTTTGTAATATCTATCAGAGACTTCAAAAACAATGAAGACAAAATGGCTAATAACAGTTTACCAAAATCTTTTATGGGCCATTCTTACTTCATGACCAAGAAATTAGAAGCAAACCTAGATCAATTCTCAAACAAATACCTAAACACAGAACTAAATTATCAGAAAACTGAACCAGAAGAAAAATAAGCTAAATAAATGTTTCCATTGTAAGAAAATTATTCTGCAGGCCCAGCCAACTTAAGCAGACCAGTTAATTGCCAATATGAGAGTCTTTTAACTAGAGAAGCAAAATAGATAGATTGAAGGGAAGTGGGGTATGGGAAGTGATGAGAGAAGCCCCTCATTCAGCACAGTCATCATATTCTCATGCAGCACAATCTCAATGTCACTCAATAGCAATACCTTGAAGCATATGACAGTATCCCAACCAAGCTCAACCAAAACTACTCTTTACCACTTGAGCTCATAAGGATCACAGCCACTTTAACAGAAGAAAATACTTAATTTTGTAACAGTAGAAGTTATTGAGCGGCCAAATCCTTCACCATCAGCAATGCTGAATTTTCAAATTCTCCACATCACAACTCACAAGCTGAGTAAAAACTATTATCTATTGTTACAGAATAATATGAAATTGAGCATCTCATAATTAACATATCCATTTTATGACTTAAAGAGTGAATGTAACTCTTTTCTTTTTTGTATCACTCATAAACTTCAAAACATTACTAGCTGACACAAGGATGAAACATACATTACACACCATGCAACATTAATGCAGAATTCAAGTTGAACAACACTTCATAAGTAATGCAATTAGGTGGGAAAGGACTCTGTTGCTGATCTAAATATAGCTCTAAGTTTAATTATCTACAGATTTTCATTTTGTCAGTTCTCTTGCAATTTTCAAAATACTGAGTGACGACTGAATCACCACTCACCATTACTCTACGGTAAACTAAATGCGTAAACCAAAGCCATAGTTCAACATATACCAAAACTTCTATCAACCCCCTTTTTTTCCCAAATATAGAAAGTCAGTACTGCATTCACATCAGCATATTTCTTAATTCTAAACTAAATCAATAACCAATTTTACCTACTAAAGCAACAGAAACATATTAAAGTACTAACCTCAAGTATATCAATACAGCGATGAGCTCCAATTTTTAACAACTTGTTAGTGATATTATCTTCAAACATAAGCTCGATAGTCTGCTTAAAAACTCCCAAATTTTCAACTTCAGGCACTTCAATTCTACACACATTTCTCTTCTCTAAAAGCCCTCCATTTCTTTTACAATTATTATTATTATTATTAGTAGCTGTAGTATTGTTGTTAAATTCTTCAATTAATCCCGCGAAAACAGCCGAATTTGCGCACAAAACAGCTGAGTTCATCTCCAAAACTAAACGCCCACTATTCTTTCCCTTCAAATTTAGCCTCACGTCAAACAAATCCCCATCTCCTGAACCCGGACCCGGTTCCGAACCCGGAAAATTCGCGAAATTGCTCCCGTTTGTTGCCCGAAAAGAGCCCGATCTCGATCTGGGTAATGTCAAATCCGCGGCTGGAGACTGGGTTTGGCCGACATGTCGGACCGAATAGCCAGTGGGATCCGAATCGATGGGGGAGACTCGACCCGGTGACAAGATCCGACGTGGGTCGATCCGGTTCACGATGTTCAGACCGGATTTGGGTGAGTTGGGGAACGATTTGGGACCGGTTTTGGTGATTATATCGGGCTTTGAGTAGCGGGCTTTGAGATTTTCGGGGCTTGAAGGAGGGATGGCGAATGAGCAACACCAAGATCGCCGGCCCCGGTGAAGTAAAGCCCGAGGTTTCCGGCGATTGGAATCGTCCATTGGGGAGGGGGGGAACTGCTACTGATTGGAGAGCGAGTTTTAAACACACAGCCGAAACAGTGACAGTGAGTGAGGGTGCATTAGTGTTGTCGATGATGTTGTTTCTTGTTTTAATTTTCAACGGAGAGTTTGTTTTCTTTATGTTTTTGTTTTTGCTTTTTCTTGGGAATGGTGTTCGTTTTTTAATATATTTTTCCTTTTGGAGGGTAGTTTTTAGTTATGTTAGTTTTTTCTATGCGGTGATGAAAATGAGGAAAAAGGAATTAAAAATATATATATTTTTATATAACCATTATTATGAAAGAGTGTTTTCTAAAAATTTCAATCTGTAATTTTTTTGAGCTGTGACTACGGGACCATAACTGAGGTCAGATTTTTTGAACATCTATCAATGCCTAAATTATAGTATAAGATAGATAGGGTATTAAGGTCGAACCCGCCCATTTTGTTACTATATTTAGTACATCAAGGTACCATATGTCATAACTTAAAGAATTTTTATTAAGTTTTTAATTATCTAACTGCTTAGGTAATATTTTATAATATCTTAGTTGAGCCCCTTGTTAATATACACACGTCGTAATATTCTTATAAATTAAGAAGAGCTCAAATGAGAGTAGGGTAAAAGTCTATTAAAATAAATATTGTATTGTATTGTATTAGTAATTTTATTTTTTTTATTTTGTTATTTTAATAATAATCTCTTCAAATTTTATAATTTTTTTCTAATTGAATAAGAATAATTTTAGATTTTAACAAGACATGTGAGAATATACATTAAGTATGAAATTGATTCTCATAATTAAATTCTAAAAAATGATTCTTTTTTTTATTTTTTAAAATTTACGGTTAGAAAAAGTGAATTTGACAAAATTAATTTTTAATTTTTTATTAATTATTAAATTTATTTTTTAACTTTTTAAAATCAAAATCTGAGCCTCTCAAAAATAATTTTAAATATTATATAAACCACGTTTTTGTAACAACTAGCTTAAATGATTTATTGGATAATACTAAAAAATAAGTTGTTTTTTGAGAGAGAGAGAGAGAAATTTGCCTAGAATAAGTGATTGTTAGTAATCATCCTGGAAATTAGAAAATGGTGAGTAAACTGTAAAGTGTGAGCTGCATGGTTTGTTGGATAATGCAAGTAAAGAAGCACACTTTTGTACTTTTTGCATTTTTATTCTTTGTGTCAACAGTAGGGCAAGGTATCAAATACCACTTGTTGGTACCAATTATGATTTTTTTTTTTTTTTGCATTAACTCAAACAATTCCGCTTTTATTTTCGATTAAGATAATAATTTTGAAAATGTTTATGCTAATAATTTGTTGCACTTAAAACACTCAACAATTTGTTACAAATGGGGTCCAGTCCCACGCCCAAAACGCAGACGTAATGACATTTCACATTACTTGATTTTTCGTTATTATTTATTTTCCGTAAGTGGGACTATTACCACTCCTATAATTTCCTTTTGAACTTTAATAATTGTTTGGCAAATGTCGAGCACAAACCAGACATAATAGAATACCTTATCACTAATACAAAGTTATCTCTGTTCACTGTCAAAGTTAGTCAGGGTCAAGTATTCTAAGCTGGTCAGGTTCGAATATTCACATCCTGCTCGAGCAAAGTCAGAAACAGTAGGGATGTCTACAACAATCGAGCGAGCTCTGGTCATATTATGAGCAGCCCCAAGAACAGGAAGAGACCAGAGTTCAAGCAAAGAAAACCCAAATAAGGCAGCCCCACGTCTGTAGTTCAGGACGGTAAATGCTTCTCTCCGAGAAGAAGAAAGTAGCCGTTAGACACCACCACACCCTGACACATTATTACAACAATCGATAACTAACAGCCACCCTCACGCCATAGAGTTTTGTCACTGTTACCGATAACTATCACGTATCCCTACGGTATCATCATTTGATCACGGTGACCCATAACCGTCTGACATCCCACACCCCCAAGTTGTGCTACTATGACCCATAGCTGTCAGAAAGACGCAGGCACAATGAATGCAAGGAATGGCGCCCAAGCAAGGGTGGCGGGAAAAAAATGGGGATAATATCTTACAAGGGGAGAGGTAAAGAGATGAGGGACTTCTTTTTCCTTACAATTTTCTTAGTTTTTCACGTTCTTTCTAGGAGAGAGGGAGAATTAAAAAAGAGCAAACTCGATTACTGACTTGAGCGTCGGAGGGTTTTCGCCGGAAAAACACTTGGCGACCTCTGATATTTTCTTTGTAGATACAGGCAAGAAGGAACCACCATTTTACCAAACCAAGAAACGCAAAAATTAGCTAGAAATCCTGCTCGAGGTGGGTGCGACCAGAAGAAAGCAGTATCGTATTTTGGAACAACCAGAAACAATATCAACAATAATCTTTCTAATTTTTCAGTTTCTTCACTCCAAATCTCTAATAATTATTTTCTTGTTAAAAAAAATTGAATTTTAAATGATTACATATATATTTAAATTAATTAGAGTTAAAAGTAGATTCAAATAGCTAATCCGTGATATGCCAAAAAAATTATTAAAAAATTATTCTTTTACGTTATACATAAATTGATAATGTATGAAAAAAGTCCAAATATATTAATAGAATTGCGTGATTAGAATGCAAAGTATTTGTCAGGTAAAAAAAAAAAAGTGAAACTTATTGTTCTTGTGATTATATGTGTGTAAAACGTTAGAGAGAAAAACTTTTAAAGAGAAAAAAAAAAAGGATTTAATTAGATTTATTTTCTTTTTTAATATAATCGTGATAAGAGAGGGGGTTTTATAATAGTCCCCCACTCATTGTGTAAACCAGTCAAGTGCTCGCTAGATCCAATATGCTTTTGGTTGAAATTTCAAATCAAGATCTAAACAAGGCGCGAAAAAGAAAAGATTTAAAAGATAAGAGTTAATAAACTACTATATCGATGCAGTTAAAATTTATAATTTTGGGTTATGCTAAGTTAATTCAAAAGCAACTTACCTCTCCTCACCAAAAATAAATAAATTATATATTTTATTACCATTTTTTACATGATTGTGTGAGAAAAATAAGTTACTTTTGAAGTAACTTAGTAACTGCCTATAATTTTTATCCTAACTAATAATTGAATGTCCTGTAAATTGTAAGATATATAGTATGAATCCGAACAATACAAATGTAATACTCTAAATTTGAATACTCATTTAATCATAATTTATAAAATTTTAAGTAAAACATATAAATTAAAATAGTAACATTTACCAAAACAATGCTGCTCATCTCATGGAGTATAACATCATACCATATTTAAAATAAAAAGAGAAAATACCTAAAAAAATTTATGTTGTTTAACACATTATTTTAGAGGACCCGTCTCTTAATTAGTAAACCATAATGAAATTTCCAAATGCAACATCAAGTACAAGCAATTTCATAGAATGTTTCTAAATAATTTGAAATAAGTAAAGCCATCTAAACCTGCATACTTCTCTAATTACAGCAAGATTTGATAAATTAATACACTTAAGACTATAAAAAAAAATCTATTAATTTAATGATTAATTAATAATCATTAAATTAATAAATTATTAATTTATAAAGAAATCTCTTATTTTAAAAAATATGATCAACTTTATGCTATATTTACTTACTTGAGTAAGGGTGAAAAGCATGAATTACTCTTAAGGTATGTTTGAGATTGAGGTGCTGTACCTTTTAAATTACAGTTGCTATGAAAAAAAATATATAATTATAAAATAAAAGTTAATAATATATAATAAATATAATTTTTAAATAATAATTTTAACAAAATTATTAAAAACATAATAGATTGTACATCATACAAGTGAAAATCATATTAATATAGCTAATATAGCTTAAAAGCTATAACAGTTAGTGTTTACCAAATATTTTAATGCTGCAGATTAAAAGGTACAGCTGCTCAACCTCAATCCCAAACATACCCTTACTCTAGTGTTTACATGTATATTTTAAGGGGAGAGTGAAAATCTTATTTTAAGGGTCCCACTTATTTTTTTAAGTGGAAAATGAGATTCTAAACCCCATCTCTTCCTTTTTTATTATTATTTTTATTAAATTTAATGTAATTATATTTAATAAAAATAAATAAATAATATTTATTTAAAAATACTATTATATTTTTTTTTATAAAATTACATTCATTAAAAATAATAATATTAAAATTATTTAAATATAATATTATTACATTTAGTTAAAAATAATAATTTACCATGATATTAAGTTAAAATTACTTAAAAATAATATTATTATATTCATAGAGAATTAATAATATTACTATATACTATATTTATTTGAAAATATAATATTATTATATTTATTTAATATTAACAATTAATAAGAATAAATGGTTTATTAATAATAATGTTTCAATTGTGTTGCCCTTATCAATAATTTTTAATTTACATAATTAAAATTAAAATTAATAAAAAATTATGATTTACATAATTAAGAATATAAATAATTATTATTAATTTACAAATATAATAAAATAAATATTTTATTTTTCAAATATATTTTTTATTAATTTCATAATTAAGAGCTACAATTTTTTAAATAATGATAAAACTATAATTTGAAATAATTCATTCTCAATACAAGACAAAATAAACATATAAATTAGATACTGATTCCGATTTCATACTTATATTATAATATAAATAAACAATATATATCACTCCCACTCCACACTCTCAATCACAATATTTGCAGTCCTCATGATTCCAACTCGAATCCAAAATATAAATGTTGTTGACTTATATCCGCTATTTTAATTTTTGATGATAACAAACTACGTATTATAGGTAAAATAAGAAATGCATATATTTCACAATCTTATTAGTTCTTTAAGGACAAGAATCATTCACGTAAAATCAGGTTCAACATACTCAATGAACAATGACACGAAGCTCATGAAGTTAAAATAAGCATAAAGGGTACTAACTTACGCGATTTCTCTTATCATATTTTTTTGTAAAATTAGTATGATTAAATGTATGCATGATGATTAAATATTTAAAAATTCAATTTATTTTTAGAGATATTTTAAATAAATCATTATTTTCATAATACAATGGTTTTATATTTAAAGAAAAAATGATTTTATTTAACTGATTGTTTTTAAGTTTATGGACTAAATTGAAAATATTTTGAGAACTTTGAAATAAACACATTTTTCTAAAATTTTGAAAGTGGACCTATGTGAAATATTTTATAAATTTTTCACTGGCAAATTATTTCACTATATCAAACGGCTAATTCTTTTTTAATAAATGGCTAACCAATAATTTTAAGCGACAATCCTATAATTCAAAATTTTATATAACGGTAACTTGTATAAAATCAAAATAACAATATGATAATGGTTAATGGTAATTTGATAACTCTCAAAAAATTAATAACAACAACTTTTTTTCTCCAACTATAGAAAATTAAATCAAACTCATTTCAAAATAAGTTCTCCAATCTTCATTAAGTTTAAATTTGTTCATACAATTCATCTTAAACTTTTATTTACTTATCTATATATATTGAGTTATTGTTGAGCTATCATTTGTACATTCACTTTAAAAAATAGTATTTATTGTAATCTTTAAATTTATTATCAAATTTGTATGAGTGCAAGTTTGGAAACACTTAGGGAAAGGTGTATGTGAGTGAAACACTGCTTGTAAATGTTTATTGATATTTTGAAAGTTAATTGTAAAAACTTAAAACCTTAGGAAGCTTGGATAGTGCAACCTTCAAGCTTGATTTGCTTAGAGGCATCGACGTGTAGACGAGGTTTGCCGAACCGCGTAAAAACTCTTGTGTTTGTTCTCTCTATCTCTTATCTCTTATCTCTTTACTTATTCATTACTTGAATTTACATTTATCATTGCTTAAAATATCAACTTGTATTAATTTATTTTATTAATTACATAATTCTTTAAACACTCAATTCACCTGCCCTCTTGGATTGTATACTTAAAATTTCAAACACTATCTGAGAGTGTTGATTTACCTTGATTTAGTATTTATTATGTTTTATTTGAATATCAATTATCTAGCTTATGTTGATAGTAATAAAATTACTATAGTGTTTTTATTATTCTATTTTAAAGATAACATATAGAGACCATCTCGCAAATGAAGACATGAATGATAATGATATTGAATAACTTTTTGTTGCAAAACAATAATACCAACTGGAATTTCACACTACAAAAAGAGTTATAAATGAGATCCAAGTCAAAATTAATTTCAAGAAAAAGTAAGCAACACTAAAAACATAAGGCACATAGACATATTATATGAATTTAGTTTCAAATTTAGATGATTATTAATTTATATAATAAGTGGAACAAATAGGATTTTTTTATAAAAAAAATATTATCTTATAAATTTATCAAATTATTAATTTGTCACGTTGATTTCAAATTAGAACTGACAAAATTATTATTTAATCAATGTTATCAATTTATTCAGTATTAATATATGAATGTTCTCTTGTATTTAAGAAAAACAATAACAAGAAATACAATTAAATATATTTTTAAATATATAATTACCTAATTTACAATTTTATTAATTTATATCCTTCGTTCCTTTGCATTCAAAGCCATCATAATTCAAAGAATCTTCGTCGGACGAACCATCAAGAATTTCACCACTGACACAAAATACCCTACACATACTAGCTATGATATTTATGATAATGGGATAATAGCAACCGGCTTTCTAATTCTTTACAAAATTCCCAATATAAGATCATAATTTGATCATTTATTATCAAATAAATTGCTAAGATCATCATTTGATCATTTGTATCGAATAAATTCCTAACTTCTATTAAAATGACTACAAAACACTCAAAAGTATTAAACTGTATTGTGGCCAGCATAACATAACAGAAAGATAATATTTGTAACTTAAGTATAGATCTGACTTTTCAATCGTAGTTTAATATTTTTATTCCAAATAGTGATATGACATTTATCAGTAAAATCATTAATTTTACTTCTCAAATTATATATTATCTCATCTCATTATTTAATAGAGACATATTACCCCACGCAGGACGGAAAAGATTAAAATATTACTTGAGAACTGCAGAATAATTCATAACGTATTAACACAAAGCAATTTTCTAGTCTGGGACCTATTTAATAAACTTAGGAACATATATATCTTTTCTTAAGAATCATTAAAAAATAGGGATCTCGTTGTTATTAACGAATTAAGAATTGTATGATTATATTCCTCGTCGTCGTAGACTCACGTGTTTCAACTCCGAAACCACATCGTACGTCTCATCGACGTACGTCCGACGGTTAATAACTTAATATCATCCGCGGAGCCCACTGTGCCAATAAACCAACGACACCCACATCACCAACGACCACGTATCCCCACCAAAACCAAGCTTGTACAATCTCATAATCAGATCCTATGCCTCGTGGCACTCTTTCATTGGCTGAGGCACTAAACGCTTAACACGTAAGTATCCAAACAAAACATAGACCAATGCTGATTTTCCGCTTTTAGAAAAGCTCCAAAATCTTTCGATTGACCATGAGTTCCGTCAACAGTGACAAAAACAGAATCGCCCGCCAAGGCGCCAAGTGTCTCATCGATCCATCCATATGTCGCCAAGTACACAAATACCTGTGGTTGTACGCTGCCACGTTACGTTACGTGGTTCACTAGCTTACCCCATCAACCTCAACTGCTATTATATATATGTTAACGAAGGATTACGTGTTCGTTTACAGCAATATTGCTTTCATTTCATTTTTCACCAACTTTGAGACTTTTGCTTCTCTTTATTCAAAACATTCTTGAAACCTTTTTTGCTTTTATTTTATTTCTCTTCTCTCTCTCTCAATAATGGAAGGATCATCGGACGTTGTACGGAATATTGATAGAAAATCATCAATAGAAGCTGAGCCGAGGACTCTGAGTATTGATCAAATTCAATATGCAAGGGTGAGTGTACTTTTGTTGTTTCTGTTTTGTGTGGGGGAGTTAGGGTTTTGGTGTTTTTGAAGGTTTGATGATGATTGATTATTTCTGATGATAATCGTACGGTGATGATATACAGGAGGCTGCACTTTATGTGTTGCGTACGAGGAGCATAGAAGAAGCCATGAATGTTTTCATTGAGGTGAGGGTTTGATTACTTTGCTGCGCTGCGTATAATCCTAATACCACCATGTGTGTATATACACGTACAAGCAAAATTTCATTTTGAAAAGAGCGTCAATATTCGGACAAGAAAAATTAGATAAAATATTGATAAAAATATAGTGTGCAAGTCCGGCAGAGTGTATACCTATTTTTTATCGGTTCGTATTGAGCTCTGTTTTAGCATTTTTGCATGGAGAAAAAAACTCTTGGATACAAATCACGAGAACGGATATTTTTCCCCGAATCTTTTATTTTAGAGTGAAAGGATTTTCGCATGCATGTGGTATTGTTTCTTTAGAGTATGTTAAGATAGATTGAGTGAGTATATTTGTTGAGACGCATACATAATGAACTGATGGTTCTTTTTGCATGCATGCAAGTCTTTAAATTGATGAATGATTAAAAAATTGTACGTTAAGCTGTTAGGTATGGTGAAGGAAATAAATAAACAAATATGCATTATGTCACCTGTGCGTATTGTTTAATTCTAGCTTTTCTTGTAAATTGGAATTGTTGTGAAACGATGAACAGAAGGTGATAATGAATAGTGGGAATTTGAATAATTGCAGGGATTAGAACCAGTGGAGAATGTTTCCAAGGAAAGTGACAGAATGATGGACTGTCAAGAAGAGCTTCAATGTTTAGAGGACGGACTGCGACCGCCGAAAGCATTGCGGGATGTGGCAACAGCACCTTTCTAGCTTTCATTTAATTAAAATTTGTTTTGAAAATGGTGGCCCTTCAATCATCACGTCCATTATCATCATCATGTAGTATTATATTATTTTGCCATTAGCTGCTAGCAAGATCTGTACAGGATGGATATTCCTTTTCCATCGTTTTATAAAATGTCTTTGTTGTTTTGTCCTATAAGTTCTCTCAATGAAGGTTCTGCATGCATGCTACGTTTACAAAACTGATTACTGAAAGTATTGATTTGAAAACGTATTATCCAGAGCTTTCTTCCATAAGAAATAAGGAAAAGCTGTCTACAAAGTCAACTTTGTTTTCAGAAAGAAATTGCACATAATATCTGTACCTTTGTGGAGATTTCTAAGTTTCTTAAAAGATGTGAACAGAATATAAGCATGCACATCAATAAATATTTAAAAACATATCATTGAATTCCAGTTGGCTTATTGTATTAAATAAACTACTGAGATAACAGAGCAGTTACATGGGGGATGATCTTAAACGATTTTCAGACCAGGAGTGTCTGTTATCTATTTAAGAATCCTAGAATATTAGAAGGGTCTATCGAAATGGAATCTCAAACTTCAATTAATTCATTTACAGACCAATAAAATTTGTCTCCATAATGAGAATGTAATAAAACAGCTTAAGTTTCAGAAGAAAAATAGAATCCACATATTGCTGCAAAAGGCCTAATCCCCAACTCCATGAACACCACATATGTGGCAACTTCTCCATGGTGTCCAACAAAGCATCGTCGGTGCAGCCACGAGTTACCTCAGCCATAACAGTCGATGGAGGATGCATGCATTCTTATCAACACAGAACTGGGATCATCTTTTTCGCACCATGAAAAGGAACCAAATAATTTACAGCAGAGGACAGAGACAGGGCAGGAGTTCCGCACGGGAAACAAAACATTTTCTACCTGGTACCAAGCGTGACAGCAATGACGCAAAAAAGGATGAGGATAGAAAGTCCTAAACAGAAAATAAATTGCAAAGATTGCTCCAACAAACTGGAGTTTTTGCCGACTTAAACTGGGCTGGAATTACAAACTCTACAAGATAACAAACAAATAACTAAGCTAACTGGATGTTTTGCTTGCATGAATATGTCAACAGAACAACCAGTAAGCGAGACAAAACTAGGCTCAAGAGAATAAATCTGCGTACCCTCGTCTTCTATATGAAATTCACCAAATGATGTTGAATCTGGTAATTTGATTTCACCAAGGATAATGAGGTCCACCATTTCTGCTGTCTTCTGAAGCACGGCTACTTCCCACAGCACCATGGTTTAAAGGAGCCTCATTTGCATCTCCCCAAACACTGTCCTGCATTATTAAGAATCTGAAATGAGAACATGCGAAAGACCAAAGGGTAGAGGACAAGTTGTGAGTAAATAGGTCAGCAAGGATCTGACTATTTCAGAATTACAAATGAAGCCAACTGATCCTCAATCCTGTACGGTACCTGTGGTAGCATGGAAGGAGACTGACTGAAACAACGTTTAACTTTGTAGCATGATTGCTCAGAATTGTAACACTTCTGGTCAGTATATGGCCCACTACTGTGGCTTCGTTTAGGTTCACTAGCTTCAGCAGGGCAATTCAATGGAGCATCAAGGTCATGCAACTCTATGAATGATGTATTATCACCCAGACCCATTCCATTCAGATTGTAGTTAGCGTTTTCTGCAGGGAAGAAATCATATCCACCTACACTGAATCCACCCATATTTCCAAGGTCTCCCAAGTCGTCGTAAATATCAACACCATCCAAACGAGGTGAAGCTTCAATGTTTCCGTCACGGACATTATCATGTTGCTGAAAATGAATTGATCAACATATTTCAGTAAATTGGCAGGAAAAAAGAAAAAAGCAATCAACAAAACAGTTAGCAGACAAATTTTATTAGCACACAGTAGCAAAATCAGCTACCATATATGCAGAACAAGTACGTACAAGCAATTCAATTCTTTAAAAAGGGTAGAACATGCTACACACCTCAATTTCACCATTCTCATTTGGAATCGAATTGTTATCTTCGGTGAAGTAAGCCAACAATTCAAGAATGTCATCGTCACTCAAATCCTTAGCAACATCCTTAGATATATCATCAATAACAGGGGCCGGTGGAAGCATCTTAGAAGTGGGTGGGATAGTATCAGAAAGACATGACTCAGATGTTCCGATGCATTGCCTCTCAGGGACGTGGGAGCTCTCAGCTACTGGACTGGTCTGGTTGGGCACCGGAGGAGGAAGTACAGCAGAGGAGATAACATCCACACAATCAACATCCTCATCATTTTCCCAGTCTTCCTCTCTGAATGGTGCTCCATATTGCGCACCATTTCTAGGGCCTGGACCATCCTTCTGAAAGACAATACAGAGAACATATGCATCCTGATACACAAAATGAAGTAAATTTAATTAAAACACAGCAAAAGGCATCCCTCCATTTGCCATTCACACAAAGCAATGAAAGGGATAAAACACAGAAAGCAGTACAACTTGGCACATGAATAATACACATGGGGGGGTCAAAGTAGAACTAATCAAAGTCATTACAGCACTTGACCATGCATATCAAGGATTAGATGAGTGAGGTCCAGATCTTTTTAAATTTAGAAGGGTAAAATGACCCACCAAAAGTAGATAAATTGTTTCCATTTTTAAGCAGCAAAGATATTTGGTTAGTCAAAAAGGACAATGGGGGTAGAAATGAACAAAATTCTATAAGAACCACAAGTACTGAAGCTTCACTTAATTAAGAAGATATCTTCTACAGATTAAATGCACAATTAGAAAAAACTCTTTACAACAAAAACCAAATAACTCCTAAGACTTGATATTGTTTCTGCTAAGAAGCAATTATCCTCATATACCAGAGCAATTGATGAACTCCAAGGTTTACACAAGTTCAATAAGAAAATGTAAGAAAAATAATAAATACTTAAAATAATTAACAGAAATCATACTCAGTTTTAACACATTATAAACAGGTTATAACAAAAGTGCAACAAAGCCCACCAACCACAAACTATGAAACTTAAGAAGAGAAATGTTACCCTCATCTTCGGACAGGTAAATATAGCAATAGGGATTATATTAAGTTGGTTAATACGAAGCAAACATGGGGATAAAACACAACCTTAAAGCATGAATCCACTAACAGACTAAGCAAGCATCAACAAAACACCTTGGCGAAAGTTGATAACCAGGAAACGACTTTATGAAGGAAATGAATTATTGCAGCAACATTAGATGAATAAGCACTCAGTAATCATTGCACAAAGTTTCAAGAACGTCAATATAATTTGTTTACAAAAAAAGAATCAGAATAAAAAAAAATTACCTGAACAACTCCTCTTTCAGAAAGACCAGGTTCATCAATTCTATACTCATGCATCACCCAATCTGTTCGATCACCACGTGGGGCTTTACCCCTGTGAAAAACCAGAGTCTTAATCATCCCAACTACTTCATTATTGTATTGAACTGGTCTATCCTTTCCAGTGGTTTTCCAATAACCAAACTCAGTGGCACGATTCATCCTAGCGCCATTTGCATATTTCTTCTCTCGTGGGCAAAAGAAATACCACTTCAAATCCCCACTCCTCAAACAAGATTTGTCTGATGAAGAAAGAACAATGCATCAAGAAAAACAGAGTCAGAGTAAGAAAACCACATAGAAACAAGTAACATACAAAACAGAGACAGTAATTTCACCCACAATTTATAAACAAAAAAAATTATAAAATTTTAAAAAAATGTTATTGCTTTACATACCTGGTAAATCCCAAGGAGCGTACTTGTATATGTCAACTTCAGCAATGGCCTCAAATCGGAGTTTCCTACCCATTACTTTCCTCTTCAAATAATACTTGATCAGTTCAACATCAGTTGGATGAAACCGAAACCCCGGAGGCAGAGACATTTTTGCCATATAGACAATCGGATGGAATATCTCAATGTACAATAACTTTTAATCACAAGATGTAGTTCTTCACAAGCTGTGAATAACTTTATATCTATTACTTGCAAAAATTTTGTGTTTCGTATGAACAACTAGTGGATGTGTTAAATAGAAAAAAAATAACTAATTAACAGAAGACAAAAACAAAATAAAAAAAAAAGAGACCGGGCAAAGTTGTCAAGTCCAATGTCGAAATAAAAACTTCCGCGAGCACCACAGCCTCCCCCGGCTCATAAACCCAAAATCACACCGAAGAAGAGATGTAATGTTCTTGCTGGGATCAAAAGACATTTGGTGTGCAATGCTGCTCCTGCTTTAAACATTATTAGGTTCACAAGACGAATATTAACACAGGGAACCCTAAAAAAAAAAGAAAAAGAATACGGTGCCAGACAAATACGAATCCGAACCGGAACAAACATCAAAAATAAAGCAAACCCAGATGAAAAAGACATAAATAACAGATAAATTTGATCGCTTTCATCGGATTGGTCAAAGAGAAACAAGAAATGGCTGAAAAGAACCCTAAATTGAAAACCCTAAATCACACAATCAAAAACCAAAAAACCCTAATCAGAATAACAAAAAATATACAAAAGTCAGAGAGTGGGAGATTAATCCTACCGAAAAGAGAGAGCGCCGGGAGAGGAGTGAGAGAGAGCGAAAGAGGGCCAAGAGGCTTAAGCAGCTCTAATCGCGAGTGAGAGAACAAGAGGGGAGTAGGGAATGCTAAGGGTTTTATATACTGATATTAATAATTAATTTTATTTTTTGTTTTTATTATTTATATATTTTTGTCATTAATTAGGATATCTAACATATGGTCTCTAAGATTTCACATTTTCTAATTTTAGGACATAATTAATCCATTCCTACCAAATAGTTCCCTTGCTTTAAGAAATTATATACACCCTATAGACCATATGCCACTACTTTGGCCATTATTTTTCAAGTCTCTTTTTTTAAAAAAAAAAATATGTACATTATATTTCATGTCATGAGGGGTTATTATCAAATATGTACATTCAAGAGATTGTATGATATTATATTTTATAAATTTTGGTGTCATGCGATGATTACAAAACATAATTTTTTTATATTAAATTATAAATAATAAAATGACTCTTATACATTAATTTTATTATTTATATATTCAAATATATTTTAAAAATTATTAATTTTTTAAAATTTTAAACTCTTAGAATTCAAATTCAGTGTCCCAAAAAGAAATCTATGTAAAAAACTTATAAAACATATTTTTTTATTAAAAAATTTAAATGTTCGAATGTGAGGAGGATAGACTTTTTTTTTTATTTAAATATGAGTACTTATATGATATAAAGAGAGACACTATATACTGTTTTAACAAAATGTGCAAATTAGGGACCTTGATGTTATTATGAAATTATATTGGATCTCATTGATTGGAAACTTCTTTAGGAATCCACGGGTTCTGATTGGTTGGATTGCTTCATTAATCTTAACTTTTGTTAAAAAATAAAAGAAAAAAAGTGACAGCTATTTATTATGTGTTTGTAAACACTGTCGAGTGGGAAGATGCATGCAAAGTCAAAATTAGAATATCCTCTGTTCACACTGCTTCTCTTTTTATGGAATGCTTCGCTGCTCGTGCTCTTAGCTCTCTCTATAATTTTACTTTGTAATTTCTTTTTGGATTTTACTTTTTAACTTTAAAAAATAATTTTTAGAAATGAAAAAATGATTTTTTTAAATGAGGCTTTGTTGTTTGTATTGTATTTAAATTATTTTAAAAATAAAAAATGATGGAATCGGAGTAGATTTTAATGTATTCTTGAAATACTGTTGTACATAAAAAAATAAGAAAAATGATTTTTTTTTCTTTTTTAATATTCTCAATACAATTGAAAATAGACATTTTGGTAAAGTTTTCTAAAATGGGAAACAACATTAACGCCTCTCGCATTGTTTTCCAAAATGAGTTTAATATTCTTTTTAATATGTTAAATGAGTGCAATACTTGGAATAATTAAAAATTGGTTTTTTTTTTAATTTAAAATTAGCAATTTGTTTTTTTTTCACTCTTCTTGTGTAATTTCATGGGAACTTCCTCTTTTCTTTTGTTTACTTTGAATATATTTTTTAAATTGACTTATCATATAAGTGTTTGGTCACTTTCATCCTTCATTGATGAAAAACTATTTTCCACAAAGTGTTAATAATAAGTAATACCACCTACTCCTTAAAAAAAAAAATTGATCCTAATCTTTGTTGAGTAATGCATATAAGAAGAATAAGATACCCTTTTTAATAATGTTACTATTATGGCAGTAAGTTTTAGTGAATTTGGCTATAGTTTTGGGAGTAAAATTTTAAAAACAATTTTTAAAAACTTAATAAAAATTCTAAAGAATTCTCTGAAAACAGATTCTTACTAAGAATAAAATATTATGAGAAAACTTTAATTTAATTTTGTAGAGATCTTTTCCATTCCCTAAATTTTGCGACCCACCAAAAAATTCACTCGTATACATTTTATTTACTGCCCAAATATTATAAGGTGAATCCTCATAAATATCTAAAACACAGAAATAAAAAATTGTAATGCTCAAGACCTGCCCAAATGAATGATTAAAAAATAGTGATGATTCCAAGGGATTTTAAAATCAGAATGGATTTATCTTAGAGTTTTTTATCTCCATAAAATTCTCTCCCTTTGAGCTCATTTGAATGAATTTCATCCGTACACGCATACACTAGCACTATACAAACTTTTAAAACAGCAAAAGTCTTCTAAATATATTAAAACAAAACAAATCTTGTCATATTTTTCTTTCTTTTTGTGTAAAATATGTTGACTAATACAAATCCACGAACGAGAAAATTTGGGGAGTGAAATGACCATGCAGGTGTGACGGGACCATTTACGCAAAAGTAAAATTTGATATGTGCTCCTCCAATAAAATTTTGATTCCAAAAATAAGTACAATAAAATAAACCAATCGTCAAATTAAACGACAATAATTTATTTTAGAGTGTGTTTAACACTCTATGTTATATTATATTAAACTGAAATGTAATGTTAAATTTAGTGAAATATAGATTGTAGTACATAAAATAATATATTTATATTTATATTAAATTAATACTTTAAGATTATTAGAGTTTTTAATTCTATTTAATACACTTTATTTATTATTATTATTTTAATTAAAGAGATTTTTAAAAGAAAAACTAATGTGAAAAGTGTTGTATTACATAAAACCAACCCTCCCTTGAGTTTATTTAACAAAAAAATTATCAAAATAATGTTGTATTACATTAACTAATACAATCCCATATAATGTGATGTGTTGAACACACATTCCTAAGATATATGGTACTACAACAAATATCATTTATAATAGCATTTCATGGTAGCATTTTTTCTGTTAATATTACCGAATGTTATTATATAGTAACACTTCATTAAAAAATGCTATAATTGACTATTTAATGGTGTTACTTTATTTTTTATTATATTTTATATTTAATTTGTAGCATTTTGTTAGCGCTATATTTTATTTTTGCTATTATAGCACTTTAAAAATGTTACCAATTAATGTTATATTTAATAATATTTTTGTAGTAGCACATTTATAAGTGCTACATATATTTTTTAATACCATTGCATTTTAGGAATGTTACAAAAACAATTTTAATATAGTGGCAACATAAAAAAGCTACTAAAAGAGAGGGAGAAAAGGATAAAGGATGCAGGGGAAAATTATCAACTGCCAAAATGAAAAAAATAAAAAAAAAACTTCAAAAATAATTTTAATTATTTTGCCTCTAACGAAGTAAAACACAGCATTTTGCCCTTAGGTTAAAATCATTTCACTTTGCTTTCTCCTCAACACCAACAACTATTTATAACCTCTGCAGCAAAGAGAGTACGGGGGTTTGCTTTTCGATCTAAGGACACTCTGTCGCCACACTAGATCAAGTGGGGGTGGCTCCGTGAGAGGAAATCTCACTGCCGAAACTCATTTCGTGTGCAAATCCAACTGCAGGAACAAGGTGGTGCTCTAAAACCCTGCTCCATTGAAGCTTTGAAGAAGCTAAAATCTTCTTACAAAATGAAAAAGATCAAAGAGATGGGGATTACGGAAGATGAGTAGTCCAAGAAGCTGTGACGGTGGGAGGCGGAGAGACAAGATCTTAAGATAAAGGCAAATATGGAGGGAAAAAAATGGTGAGTTTTATGGAACCAGTATAATGAATGGGATTGCTGCTAATAAAGAGAGATTGGAAGAATAAATTTACAAGGTAACAAACCTTGGGCTTTTTTTTAATAAACTTATTTTTTATTTGGTTTGCAATTTCAGAACTTATTTTGAAGACCACCAAGTAATTTAGAGTTATTCAAGGAAACTATTTGGATTTGATTTATGGAATACTATAACAAAATATGGGACAATTTTTTTTTTATAATCTTTTGATTTAGCTCATTATTTGAAAATTTATTTTGATGACTATAAAGGAATTTTGAGTTATTTGGGGAATTGATATTTGATTTTACAGAAAATTAAAAAGATCATTCTTGTTTGTAATTATTTATTAATTTTAGTCTAGTTTTTGGGATGGTATGGAGCAAAATTTTTTAAAACTTCAAATTAAAGTGGAAATTTAATTGTGTTGTGGCAGTATGATCAAAATTACTATCTGGTCCGGATAAAAAGAAGCAAAGATTACGAAAAGGGCATGGTAAGATGAATTTAAAGTTCTCGTGATTTATTTTAGAAAATTTGATGGTAATTTGAATTGTTAGATGGTGATTTAGTAATTGTTTTTTTTTTCATTTTTTTGGCAGTTTGGGCTTTCATTGATTTTATTATCGTAAACAGGTAATTAAATTATTTAGCTCTATAATGTTTGCTCTTATTGAGTCATGTATGAACTTCATCAATGTGTTGAAGAGGAAATTTGGATATTGCTATGCGGCTAGTTGTATATGGAACATTATAAGCTGAATCGTAAGTTAAATAACTCAAATCTCTATTACTTAATGTTTTTGTAAATTAATTCTATGAAATTGAAATGATATATTTGGAAGAGAGTTGGTCCATTGAGGAAGTAATTGTGTTGATCGTGTTTTATTTTGGGAAGATTGGAAGAGTTTCAAATAAAGACCTATTTTGGTTCTCTCTATCATAAATGAAATTTTGTTTATTATTTTGTTTGCATCACACATTATGTTCAATTATCAATTATAATTAGTATGGATGCCATTAATCTAGAAAATGACATATAATTAATCTAAGAAATGAGCTAGTAAGAGATAATCACAAGATGTTTGCAACTTAAGCCATTTGATAAATTAGTTTTATTTTCCATGTGTGCGAAAGGACTTTGGTTAACATTTCCTGAATATCCACAATAAGCAATTGAGCATCCAAAAGAAGTAATTGAAACATTGCATACATATTTTCTATAGTTTAGTGTCATATTTAGCATAATTTAACTATTTTTACTTATGCATTAAATTAGAATCCAGATTTGTTCATAAATTAGTTTGACGATGCCTGCAGAGAAGATTTGACACAAGTAAATTTGGAGTTGTCTTACATGATTGATAAATATTTAGTATATAAATCCTTTCTTAGTGAGTGTTGTAAGATATATGTCCTCTGCTTATTTGGTAGTCGGGGTATGCTTAATGAGTGCTAGTATATTATTAATATGAATTTCAAATAATGCAGGAACTTGCTCTTGAAGATGAAGATGAGGAACAAATTCAAAGCAATGAGCACAATACTTAATTGAGTAAATAAGAAGTAAGAATTGTTCAAAGAAATATTAATGAATGATTTGATCAATTATTCATCATGCTTGAGTAGCACCTCCGCTTTTATTATTTTATGTTGATTTCTTTTTCTTTCTTTTTGCTCTTTTGACTTCTATCCTATTCCTGAAAGAATTTTTTTTGTTTAGGCTTGCTTCCCTATCAAAGTAGCTGAAACTGAAGAGGGTTGATTGAAGAAAATTAAAGTTACTAGACATGGCTAATGTTCTTTTGTAACAAATTCTCGCTATAGGGTAAGTGTATCAATATAATTCTTCTCTTTTTTTTTGTGCTTTATGTGAATTTATATTGGATTAAGTTGTAGTATTTAATTTAACATTCATTAGTTATTCTTTACAGACTTAAAAGATTTTGATTGTCTTGTAAGAAGCAAGAAATTAAGTTACTTCTTTGCCACTTTAGTTGATATTTTTTTCTAGCAATTTTATTCATATTTCTTAAAAAAACCTCAATGTGGTCAATTTCAAAGTGAAAATCCTTTAAGGTTGCCAATTTTATTTTATTTTTACCCTGTAATGCTCCCAATTAGTTTTGAACACAGTCAAACAATATGCAGGCTGTGAAGATATTTTTTTCCTAAGAGTAAAATAGAATTATATTTTTGTTTTGAATTCATATGCAGGCTGTAAAGACCAAGGATTTTTGTCTCAAGATGTGAAGATCAAGAATTTTTGGCTAAGTGTTGAAGCCAAATTGATGATATAGTATCTGATTTCTTTTTCTAATTTTTATAATTAGAAAATCTACAAGTATGACACAAACATACTTATCATGTTGTATACATTTTTAAGTAATCGAATGTTCATATATTATTACATAATTGAATTACATGAATGATGAATTGTATGTTTTTATTATTTTTATATGGTTAGTTTTGTTATATAGTTAGTAGCCTTTAAAAATATTGAGAATAAAAAAATACAATATAAGTATTAATTTTTCTATCTTCAATAACTTTATAAAGATGCTATAGAACTCAGATATAAATTATTCAAAGGCATTTTCTAATAGCCATAGAATATTACATATATGCAATAAAATTTGCTACTGAAGACTAACAATAACATTTTTTTAGTGCTGTAAATATAATATGGTAGCATTTTTCAAATGCTATACATAATAGAATGATAGCATTTCAGTAAAGTAATAATTGATGATTACATAGCTTTTTTTAAATGTTATGTATAACAGTTTGTAGCATTGAATAAATGCTACCAAATTGTAAAACTTTTAGTTACATGGGCTAACTTAGCATCGCCTAAAATGCTATCATTTGCTTTTAGTAGCATTTTTCAGCTACTATACATCCTTTTTGTTGTAGTGGTATCATATGATTAAGCTAGTCTCATGTTAGACTTTCTACATTTTATAAACTAAAGAGATTGGATAAAATGATGAGACGGTCACCACCCAAATGTTTATCTTCATATGAAGATTATTTAGTAAATATTAGTGCCCACTATATATATATATATATATATATTGTGTGTGTGTTTAAATTTGAAATTTTAAAATGCGAAAAAATACTTTAAATTTTTAATCTATTAAACTCCATAATTTAAAATTCTGAACCAAATCGAGACTATATATATATATATATCTTGGCTGAATATGGGAGCATCATTAATATATACCAAATAAAATTCTGATATTGGCATGTATAACTCATCCATCATGTGCTGAAATTCTGATGATGTATTCTTTAACCAAAATGGCATGACATTCTATTTATAGTGTTCATGTGGCACTACAAATGTTGTTTTGTGTCTATCTTCATCTTTTATTCTAATCTGTCAAAATTCTAACTTCATGTCAAATTTTGAGAATATTTTGGCAGATGTAATTTTCTTCAAAAGATGAGTTCACCTTAGAATTAGGTATTTGATGTTCTGTAAACAGTCATTTAACTTTCTATAGTCAATGACTAATCTTTTCTTTTTACGAACTTATTCTGAATGCTTATTGACATAGAATGATGGATTGCCCTAATGAGACTTAGAGGGCCTGATGAGTTTGAGATCTAATAGTAATTAGATTTCTTGTTTGCACAATTCTTCATCATGAGGCGTTTTCTAGATGAGAGGTTACTTGATGAAGTATGATCCATCCATCTTTGTATAGCAATGACACAAAATATTTTTCTCTTGACTAAAACTTGTTTGGAATATCTGCACAATACTGTAGAAGCTCTTTATGTTGTATTTTAAACTTTTGATTGGTATAGAACAAATTTTTGCTTTATCACCCTTCCCAAAAATGAATTTTTGTTCAACTTAAGGAATCATAAACAAACGTGATTTATAGTCAATGAGATTAACAATAGTGTAGCTGAATCTTTCGGGATAGAAAGTGAATGGTGCAATGAAATTAAGAAAATTAGTTTCAAGTAATAGGCCTTCTCCAAATTGGTCATAAGAAAAAAAATTGTCTTTTGCCAAATGACAAAAGTTCAATTGGTTTGATATATTTATGACTATAGAATTTATTTCCATTGGCTGTTGAGAAGCTAACTTGGTTTGGAACATGAAATTTTTTGGGTAGATAATCACTATAGATAATAAATGATGTTGCTGCTCTTGTATCAATTAAAGAAATAAGTGCAAATTGTTTATCTTTAGTGACTTTTAGGATGACCTTTATATATGGTCGAAACAAAGGTCCTAGTTGCATAGTTAAGTCACATATGAATTCATGATCTAATTGTTTTCACTCACCAATTGCATAGAGTGGTTTATTATCTATAGAAGAAAATTTTGAATCATCAGATTCAATAGATGCATCGGACTCCTAATCTTGAGCATCTAATACGAATATGGCATCTATTGAATTTGCAGACCATGTACAGAGTATCATTAAATTTAGGATCGTCTATCATTTGTAAGAGCTTAGCCGGAACTCTTTTCTTGGCTTTGCATTATTTTACATAGTATCATTTCTTTCCACGTATAAAATATCAGCCTGAGTTCTTTTGAAACTTTCATTTTTTGACAAATCTATGCTTCCAGCCTTTGTATGGCTTCTAGGATTTTCTTCTTTTGTAGAGTTTTGGTTTGCAATGACATTAGCTGTTATTTCCTTAACATCCGAATTTTTATGGTTCAGCATTGCAATACTTAGAGAGAGATGTTTTCTTAATCTACTTCATATACTTTTTTTGTTCATGATTTCTACAATGATTTTGGATTAGTTCTCTTACAATCTGGAACAATATGGCTAGATTGAAGTTTGTTAATTCAATATGGCCTTCAGTTTTGAATTTTGCTTCAATCATTTCTGTTACTGGTTGAGACATGTTGAAAATAAATATTCTTTTGATTGAATATGTCTGCTTGTTGAATATATAACAGAGGCGTTCTTTCTTTATATAATATTCTTTAAGCATTCTGACATCACAACATTTATTCTACAAAAATTATCTTTCTATCTTCTCAGCTTCATTGTTTTCTATTCCAATGAAATTTAAAATCAATGCATTTATAAAAAGAGCTGTGCATGGTTTTTGATTAAAATGTTCTTCATTAAAGGAACACTACTATTGTCTTAAGAATCCAATGAATCCAGCAATTATTCTCTATGTGACAGCACATTTGATGAGATTTTGAGCTCTTTGACTTTTATTTTCATATTATGTAATTAATTTTTTAATATAGGCTGCTCTATTCTTTAGTTTGACATTGTCAATACTTTAGAATGTTTATACATTTGGAACATGAGGAATATGAAGATGTATCTCTCATTCAGCTTCAGGTTCAGGTTGTTCAGCTGGTTGTTGACGTGAAAGGTCTTGTTGTGGTTGTAGAGGTAGTTGTTGTTGTTAATATGACTCAACTGTGGTTGTTGATGCCATTCTTGATCTTTGTCCAGTTTCATATGTAGATTGCTAAAATCTTCTTCTTGTGGTATCTACATATGTAAGATTATCTAGAAAATGTAATCTCTCAATCATAACAGGTATTAGTGCAGAAGAACTTGATTCAGAAGTGCTATCATCTAAGTTATCTTCCCAACATGTTGCTTTTAATGGGCCATGAATCAATAGAAGACATTTTGTAGCTTCTCTAAAATTATTTGATGTTGTTTCTAGAAGGATTTTCTTCCCAAACATAAGCTGGTTTGGAAGGCTTATCTTTTTTCCAAAACATTTTCTTTTGTTCGTGAAAATAATCTTGATAGCATTGTAGTGTTCTCGCCTTTTCTTCATCACTAGCTCCTCCTATGAAACAAGTCATATAAATTCTTCTAGGTTCATGCTAGTTAGAGAGTTGTCTCATAGTTAGTCACTTATGAGTCCTTTTGACTTACTTTTACAATTCTTGTATTTGTTGTGCAAGCTGTTGTTGCTGAGAAAGTATTTCCTCTAATACTTTATTTTGTTCTAAAGCATTGATATTACTCCAGTTGATTGCCTTCTCAATCGGTCTGAATTCTGTTAGATCTATCTTTTGGACTATCCATTTAACAACTGCATATTCTCCAAAGATTTTTCTGATTGATTCTTCACTAGTAGAGGCATTGATAACTCTGATTGGACTCAAATGTTTGACTGAGCAAGATCTTCTCAGCATATGAGAATGAGATTCTGGATTCTTGCCAAGCAATTGGTACTTTTCCTAAGGATAAAAAAAAAAAATTTCTCTGGGAAAAGAAACTCATACTCTCCTTTCTGGTATTTTTTCAATATGTGAAACTTTATGAATCTACAGAGGTTTGTTGTTTTGCTCATATTCATTTATCCATTAAGGAGGAAAGAGTAATCTATTTTGTTTGTAAGTTTGGGGTTGAATGATTATTCTATCACCACCAATCATTCTAGCGATGGAAAGATTGATATGGCTCATTGAAAATATGTGGGTTTAGACTTTATAGGTTATATAATAGCATATTGCAATGGTTGATTCATCTGGTTCATTGTTAAACCATTCATCTGGATTAATAATTTTATGGCTTCTGGGAATGTAGTTCTATGTAGGTCCAAAGTAATGTTTGGCTCTATTTGGATGACGACATGACCTTGGTTAAGACCCACTTCTACTTTTGAGATCAAAACATTCTCAAAAGTTTGTCACCTTGTGTTAAGAATTGCTAGAAAATAAGTAACATTTTTTCCTGTAAGGAATCAGGGTGAAGACGAATTCTAATTGCTCATAAATGCGACCCATTATATCTTTTAGATGTATATCCCTTAATATTTTTATGAGAAAGAACATAAAGGCACGTTTCTTTTGAAGTAGAAGAGATAAGCTATATTATAATTTCAGAATACTTATACACAGACTTAACTTAGGTTGTCGAAAAGATACAATAGATTTAATAGAAGAAATTAAGGTATTTACATGGTAAAATTTATATGGATCTAAGAGATTTAGATGGAATGGATGCATTAATCTTTAGGATTCTTAAGCTTCGTAATAAAAATTTATGATAGAAGAATTATTAGTTGAGGAAAAATAAGCTTCCATACTAGAAGTATTTACTTGAGATTGAGATATATCATAGTTATCTATAGTCTTGAACTGCCCTAACAACGGGTCTTAATATCTAGGAGAATATATAAAATAATTATTTTTTTCTTACGATAAGCCTAATACACACGGTTTTTCCTAACCTTAACAAGAGAGCGCTATGTTTACTCAAAAGAATTCAGGTTATATATTTTTTAACCAAAATAACTTGATCTCAAGACCATACTTTTAAGATCTATAATATTAATGATGTAGAAGGTCCAACTAAAAGTCAACCATATAGTATATTCTAGTACAGAAGATATAGAAGACTCTTTTCGAGAGTAAAGATTCTGGTATCAAAATACAAAATACTAACCATTAAGAAGATAGTTTTATTATACAGAAGAAAAGAATAAGGATTAATGATCCATTACAATATTAAAGACTCATTTTTATAGGCACTAAAGGAATTTTACTATTGTAAAAAGATAAAATATCATCATTACATCTTATCCCTAGAGAATATACTTTACACATCAGTCTTACTTTAATTATTACAGAATATTATCTTTAATTATTAAAAATATTATTTTATTATTTTTTATTTATAATCACACACTTGTAATACTAATATTGGCTTTTTTCTAATATGAAAGATCAGACTAAGCGCCAACCACATAACATACTCTATTATAGAAGATATGGAATACTCTTTTTAAGAGTAGAGACTCTTATACAAAAATACAAAATACTAATTATTAAGAAGAAAATTTTATTATACAGAAGAAAGGGGCAATGATTGATGATCCATTACAATATTAATATTCTTTTATAGTGTGATGTGTAAAGTAAATTATTTAGAGATAAGATATAATAAAGATGTTTTGTCTTTATTATAATAGTAAGATTTCATTGATACCTATAAAAGAGAGTTTTCAGTGTTATAATGAATCATCAATCATTGTCTTTTTCTTTTGTATAATAAAATTATCTTCTTAATAATTAGTATTTTATATTTTAGTATCGAAACTTCTATTCCCAAAAGGAGTCTTTTATATCTTCAGTAATAGAGTGTACTCTGTATTTGCTACTTAGTCAGATCTTCCACATTATAAATATTTTAGATCTTAAAAGTATAGTCTTGAAATGAAATTATTTTAACTAAAAAATATATAAGCTGAATTCTTTTGGATAAACATAACGCCCTCTTGTTAAGAATAGAAAAAATAGTAGGTATTAGGCTCATCCCAAGAAAGAAAGAATTTTATTATATATTTTTCTAAATATTAAAACTGCAGTTCAGGACTATGAATAACTATAATATAACTCAATTTCAAGTATAGACTCTAATATGTAAGCTTGTTTAGGGAAACCATGTAAAAACTAATAGTGACACAAATTAACAAAAATTATAGTGGCCTTCATAGTGAAAACAATAGAAGATAAGTCAATAATAGTGTGATAAATATATAATTATGCATAAAAATAATAAAATAATATTATATAATGACAATGTGTAATCATTAAAATAAGTATAATGTAAAATAATTTTTTTAAGAATCAGATATAACGATAACTTTTTATTTTTATTATAATAATAAAATTTCTTTAATGCCTATAAGATAAGTACAGTCCCCACTAAATTATTACTCATCTTTATATATACAATTAAATTTCACACACATAATTTCAATTCCTACACAAATGACCTTGTTCAAGGACCTTCACCTCAAACCAAAGAACTTAAAAATTTGTGATCACATTTTGAAAAATAAAACCGACTATAACAGAAAAAGGACAAGAAAAACACCATGCAAACATACACTAACCAATGTGTACATAAAGGCGCTCACAAATTTCCTCTGAAGTAATTCACAGACAAGACCAATCTATTGAAACAATAAAAATGAAAAAACAGAAGAACACAAACTAGAATCGGATTCAGATATAAATGCCACTAATACCAGAGCTCTTGAATGTAACTCAAATGAACAGATTGATCACTAAAAGAAATATGGAACAATAAAACTGACACATGATATAATCAAATATTGTATTCCGGTAACATTTTGTAACACAGCCTTTTGATCTAAGTATGGAAGAATCAAAATCAGGGAAGACGTGCCATCGAACATCCGACCAACAATCCGAGTTTGGATTCTATTTCTATCCGGCTTCTATCCAAACTATAAAATCAATCTCCATGTACAAATTCACCGGTCAGTGTACAATTTGAAGTTTCATTGGACTTACTCTGTACAGTGTTTGCTGTCTGAAGATAGAAGTGTTGTATATCTCCTTCTGAGTAACTAAATTCCCCACCATGAGCAGAGTTCCAATATAAATGGAACATGGGGGTGGGTGGGTGGGAAAAGGGAAGTGAGCACTGCTGAAGAAATTTAGCCCGCTATACTTGAATGAATTTCCGCTGATACAATTACAATTACCTCACACCAATGAAAGAAAGGCCACAAACAGCTATCAACTATTCCTCCAGCTTCGATATATTTTTTGAACTCTATGTAGGGAACCAATTGCCCATACATCACAATTTACATGCCACTTTGATCGGAATGCTTCACTAAATTGGTGTTTGCCTAAAAACTAACATGTGACAACCAATCAAATTAAACCTCATAATATTCCGTTCAAAACCCTCTGGTAATAATCATACTGCCGTGTCCGCCATGCATCTAAGCTGCTGCTGATCAAGGAGAGCACCAAGGATACACATTGCTGCTAGAAAACAACAGATAATGTAATGACAACCAGGCAAATGAACCATAATGAGGTATTAATAGATTTAACAAGTTCAAATCAAACCTCCTCTGTTAGACTGAGATGGAATCTTTTCCTCAGGTTCTGTATTGTTCGTGGACCACCTTTGAAGCACGGGAAACCCGAGTCCTGATCCAAAAATTGGAAAGAAACACCTTGTAGCAAAATTACTTAACAAATTATGCTCATTGAGTTCTAAACTGAGGACTTCTGCTAGACCCTACAACCTTGGTAAAAAGGAAACTCAAGGGTATACATAGCTGTACGAGCACCCACACACAGAAAATATTCAAAGCTATTTTCTCAATTACTCTCTTATCTGAATGTTCTGCTTCTCAAGGCAAAGTTTGTACACATTATAGTTTAACTCTAGCCTTGACATTCTATTAATAACACAAGTAGCACCTTACAGCGCCCCAAGCCCTCTTCAATAAACTTAGTAACAATTAAAATGAAAATAATCTCGAAGGATCTCTTACATAGCTTAATTATGTCCGCACTAGTAGTACAACCAAACATGGCAATACAAGAGCCGCTAAAAGATGAAATCCATCAACCCCCATCAGATAGCTCCATCTTGTAAGGACGTGAGCAATGGGTACCAAAACAAAGAAATGATTCATATACAATGAGAACACAATTAAACGCATATTAAGGCTATCAAAAGCCAAAGTTTGTTTTACCTGCAGCATTTCAACTAGAAGAATAATGCGCTCGGCATGCTTACGACATGTTAGGAAGCCTTGAATGCATAAAACCTAGAGATGAATGCAAAATTCAGTAAGAAAAATTTAACCAGACTCTTCACATGGCCACTGCTAAAGGCACCAAAGATAGTCTGCAATATGAGGGGAGTATTTCCAAAAGAGAATTCACTCAATACCTTAAAGTAATCGAAGAACTCACTCGGAAGTCCCTCTGCATCAGAATCCATTACCTGTAATTATACAGTTCTCCAATCAGTTTTTGTTAAAAACAAAATTGATGCTAACTCATAAATGCTACTATGTAAGCGCCAACAAAAATTGCGTGACACATGAATCAATAGTATCCCACAAATGTATTACCTCAAGAAGTTCACGGGTTAATTTGAACGGCGCACTCTCAAAATTTACACCACCTGGTGAATTTGAGAGCATAAACCCAAAATCAATATGTATTATATGGCCTTCTTCATCCAATAATAGGTTCCCATTATGACGATCTTTCACCTAGACAAAAGTACAAAGGTTCATCAACTATAAGGACGTGTAAACTTATAATAATTCAAATAAATTATTTGCCAAAAGAATGAGTACAGAATTATATACTACAAATAATTTGTCATGTCCTTCATAAAAGAGACAATCTTTTTATCAGACCAGCTGCAGGTTAAAGTAAGAGAAGGCATTTTGGAGAAAATGTTGCTTAAAGGATTTTGTTGCTCATTCTTAGGCAGACAAGGTAATACTTACCAGAAATAACTATCTCCTACTTGAGGGGACATTTTAGTTCAGTAAAACAGACTAGAGTTACCTTAATCTTACTAAACACAAGGTCCCAATAATGAGAAGCATTAAGTTAAAAGTTCTTATACGTCCTTGGAAAGATAAATAGATGCATTAAGTTAAATGTTCCATCATACATTTTTCTCATCCAAGCATCAGTTCAAAGAAGTGAAACTTTCACCTTCAAGTTCTTACTTCAACAAAGAAACCAGTTTGTAATGGAGAATCTCTTCAAATTTGTCTTATGAGTCATTTTTTTACTTTTCACAGTGCTTATGACACTTATGGATCCACATTAGACAAACATTGAAAACTAAAACGTTGTCAACTTGATTGATAGGATCAAATACATGAAAAGGTGCACAAGAAATGACCAAAGATGTTTTAAATTCTCCTAATTCCTCCAAGCATAATATCTACGAATCAAACTGATGCGGTGAATAACTAATGTCAGCATGAAAGATCTAACAAAACCCAATTACAACAGGTTACAGGAATTGGACACAAACACATAAAGACATTTTAAAAACTGGCATCCTTCATGTAGTTCACTTTTTACGCAAACTCTTACTAACATCGTATCCATGTCCATCCCCCAAACCTTAGTATGTAGAGAATGAGTGTCACAGAGATGAGAGCAGCAATACCTGCAGAAGATAGCACACTAGGGAATACCCAGCCATGCTTTCAACAAAATTTCTCTGCAATAAACATAACGCCTGTTCAGAACCTTGAAAGGAAAAATATTTCAATAGAAGACACTTCTTAATAGTTATTATTTGAAAACATGAGCCAAACAGAAATGAATGTGCAATTAAGCAGCCAGAGATTCGATTATGACATAGTCTTTATTATGGTTCAACCATCAAGTTGATTCCATGTAATCAACTCATGGACTTGAATGCACGGTACAGGCTCGAATAGGGACAACTCGAGCCCCCTATCAACAACCATAATTTTTTTGTCTTTCAAACCCTAGCTCCTACATTAATTCGGTGCTGCAATATGATAATCCAGTAAGACTAGACCTGCTGCATTAGATTCTATATTTTATTACTTTATTCCCTTTCTGAAGTAACATCCAACTTCCATAGTATCTGCCCTTCTCAAATACCACCCTAACCCCAATTAAACAAAAGGATTAGCAAGAAAGTAAAAAAGGATGATAACATTCATAAACAAAAAGTTTTAAATTGTTGACAGTAACAGTTCCATGAAACACAAAGATATTTGCCTAACTATAATGCCATCTCAAGAAAAACTGCTTTTTCTGCAGCTATGCATTACCTGAGCGAGCTTAAAACTTGGAGAATTTTCTTGATACTTAGCAACAAAGAAGCCGCGCAAACTTGAAATACTAGGATATCTACTTTTGATAGAATGAAGTGAAGCCTAGAAAAGAGTAAAGACATTACTATTGTGGATATAGTCAAAGAATTCATTCAGTTCGCTGAGTGCAAAAATGCAAGAAACTACCGTATCATAAATCGTTTCGATGAGAGCAGTGTAAGATGATGTGACTAATACTTCGTATGGACGCAACCAAAGAGGAAGACCAGCTTCTTGAAATATGTCTAGCAATAAACTCCAAAAGTCATGTACTTGAACAAACTCAGAGAAAAAACATAACAGCGTAACAGAATAACCAAGAATTAACCTCAGTATATGAGATTACAACAATAAATAACATAACAAACAAGAAAAATTCACCAAGACACATTTTCAGCCGGACACTTATCATACTCAGCAATATCCTGCAAAACCTATTTAATTCAGCACATGTTCCAACCACATATTCATGATATTCACCCTCAAAACCAATTCAAAACTGGAAATGGGAGAAAAAGGGAGGGGGGCTGGTGTTAGGGGGGAAACCTAAAACATAACACAGCATTGCGACCTAACTGATATGCCTGAATCTAAGCCCAAGCATTAACTGAAAGACAGACACCAAGACAGTTAAACAACATCTCAGTTCTGTTTGAGTACTAGTTGTAAAGACAGATTCGACACAGACATGCAGAAACTATCATTTTTCTTTTTTATTTTTTTCAAAAGGAAACAGAATCTTATATGAAAGGAGAAAAAAAAAATGTACAAAGTGGACAAGGGGTCCATGAAGAAAAAACCCCTAAAGATCAAAAAAAGATATGTATACTGTTAGCTGACCAAATTAATTATAGGATCTATAAGATCAATAGACCATATGAACTTAAAACAAAACGCAAACCAAAAATATCTAAACCAATAACCCTTCCCAATAATGAGAGCGGATTGATCTAGTGAGCAATGTTGCCCACCCTATGGAGTGAGACACACCCACTATGTGCATTGGAGCATGTGAACAAATTAATTATAGGATCCATAAGACCATATGATTTCAAATCAAAGGCAAGCCAAAAATTTTCTGAATTAACCCAAGAACCCTTTCCAAAAAGTGTGTAGATTGACCTAGTGGCAATGTTACCACCTTATGGATAGCGACACCCACTAGTTGCATTGGGGCATGTGAACTACCAGCAGTTCACACACTCCAAGACAATCATGTGACTCCACATCATATTTTACAGGAAACTACAAACTACAATGCACTCTTCACATCTTTCAATGTATCAAGCAGACAACTGCTGCTGCTAGTGATCTAGTGGGTAAGATTGCCCACCCTAAGGAGAGAAACAGACCCTCTTTCTCTCTCCCTCCTCTCTCCATGCATAAATGCATTTGTACGTAAAGAAAAAAATTGAATGTCCTAAAGCCTAAACCCCTCCACCAATAGAATAGGGGCCAAAATCATTAAAATCACAAGATAGGTATTTACCATAAAAATGAGAAATAAGTTGAACGGCAAGATGCTCCTGCCTACAATCATCGCCACTCTTCACGATAACCTACATCAAACAAGAGAACATGTTCATGCTTTCCTGCTAGGAATGGCAGTTATGACATCAAAAGCAATGGGGAATCAGATTATAAAGGCAGGAAAATATGCTTAGTAGCACAGTTATAATATCTAACATCTTAAGCCATCCAGAGTTCAAAATGCCGCACAGACCAAAAATCTGTTAAAGGGTCACATATAATCACCATAGATCACATTGGGCGAATCTTGCACTGACTGTGAAAAACCATAATCTAATGGTCTAAGCATTATATTAATTTACTTTCTGTAATTAAATTAATAATTATTTAAACAATAGATCATTATTTCCAAATTGTAATGCAGCTGCTGATAACAGATCTAGATACAAAAATGTTTACATGATTCTGGTTATATAATCATAGCTCACAAAATTTATAGCTCTATAGACCAGCAACAGAAACTAAGCGAGTTTAAAAAAAATTAAAACTAACAAAAATAAAAACCAATCATCAATATTGTTAGAACATTAGACTACTGCAGATGTTGAAACCAACCATTTAAATCTAAACCAATTAAAGATGTGGGTATAACCGGTCAAAGATTCAGGAAAGCCTTAAAAAAGGGCGGTAACATAAACATTCACACAATTTTATAGACAATTGAATAAATCAATTGAATGGATACATGAATGGAAACTACAATTTATATGAAGGATGAAACTATAGTTTGAATACTCAATGAGCAATCACAAGTCATCCCCATTCTCTAATCACCTTGAGACAAGAATCGCATTAAAGGCGACTACTACGATTTCTTCAATTCCATTTTATCTCCATAACACTTCTGTTTCCAGATTGATAACAACAGAAAATAATGTTTAGATAACAGACCAATTAACATTTAATTTATAGCCGTTGACTCATTCACTAGCTACTTCAATTCCCATTAGCTTCCTTCATAGTTCACGATAAAATATATCTTAAATCAACTGTTGGCTCACTTAATCAGTGGCAAATGTTTCATTTCCATACAAAAAGCCATCATATGGCCCATTGTAACTAAGAGGTCTTAGTTCTTAACAGAAGCAGCAAGGTTTAGCTGCTACCATTACATAAATGTCTCCATTCATTCCTATGTTTTCCCCAACTTAAATTGAAATATTTTCATTTAGCATATGCTTCAGTGCTCCAGTACCACACACTTCAGATGCACAAATTATAGTTGAAAAGCATGCATGACGAAGATTCTTTTTATTAATAAACTGAAAAACCTGTTGCAGCAGAACTTACAGAGCGCAAGTCCCAACCAAGTGATTTTCCAAATGCTGAAGCTTTCCGTATCCTCTCTTTCTTTACCTCCCAAAGTTCTCCAGATAAAGCATCAGTGGCCATGGGAATACCACCATTAGTCTGTTGGAATACTTATCAAATACAAAATCCAATAGTAGAAACAAAACCAATAAAAATTTAATAAATATTCACCCTCGGTTTTGCATCTGATGAATCCTGACCAGCTCCTTTCAGAGGGAGTCCAGGGGGTGCTTCTCCTTTAGCAGCTGCAGCCTGCAGAGGACAGCCTAAACTCAGTAACATGCTGAATGAATAGATTTACATAAGAAAGAGGAAAAAGGTTTAAGTTCCAAACACACTGGTTTCATACAGACCAACATTACTCAAAATGTGCATAAAGCACACGAGTTATTTAAAATATATCCAAGCAAAAAGGTTTCATGATAGACAAATGATCACTTGTAATTATCCGAGCCAATAAATTGTTAAACTACATAATTCAATGGGAGTACTTAGCATGTGCATAAATTCACAGAGCATCGAAAGTACAGCATTTTTCTGTGACAGACAGTTAACTCGTGAAGCACGCTTCTAGAAGCTGAACTTATTATAACAAAGTGCCGGAGAGGTGTCTAGATTTTATGAGAAGACGGCACATATCTCCAAAGTCAAAAATTGTGTTTACACAGAGAATTGTGATAACGCCAGTAAAAATGACAATCCCTGAAAACTGACAAGCATAAAAAATGATGGATTCTTTATAACTTAGAATCACTGGGAAAAAGTAAAGGCTAGATACATTATTTCCAATCTGTTAGGGAATGTCATTCCCTTCTCCTAATTATTAGAAAGGTTTAAATGAAACATTGTAAAGGTAATAAGAAAAAATAAACAGAAACTGAAACAAATAAATATATATTCAACTATCAGCATACGCTTATATCAGTATACATTTCAAGCATCACACAAGAGTTTCCATGTTCATCAACGAAACTCTTAACAGTCTTTGACCAAACTAAACTATGAAATGATGTTGCTACAGTAACCAAGTCAAAGGAACCTTTTACAGAACTTGTGTATTTTCAAACCTTATATATCAGAGACAAACCAATGATGTCTAACCAAAATTGTTCTAAGGTGTATAATAAATTTTCAGATAGAAAAAACACAAAAGCACATGAAACAATCACATGGAATGCAGTTGAAAATGAATGGTAATTTCAAATACTGTGAGGAATACACCATCGTGTCAAGCACAGTTCCACGACACCTCGAAAACGGAATAATCTGATTTCATTAGACAGCAAATGATTCACAAACAGAAGTGCAATTGCAAATACAGATAGCAAAAAAAGACAAAAACAAAGAAAACTAATTTGACTCTGAAGTATGTACCAGAATGTACCAGAAAATTAACTTTGCATATCCCTTTTAAAAATAAATAAAATGTAAATATGCAGAATAAAAAATCTGATTTGAAATACAAAATAATAATATGTCAATAGCATTGATAGTACTTTGTTCACCAGTCAAAAACCCCACCTTCACCTCCTCTATGGCAACTGTACTTGGAACACGGCGATGCTCCTTCCGCCGTGGTGGTCCTTGATACTCGATGTCTTCCATTCTAACCCCAGGATCTGCTGTCAACACAACCCTTACCCATTCCAAATCACTACCATGTTCAGCTCCGGATGTATGACTTACACCCTCTCCAGCTTGATTACCATTTGATGTGGCGTGAACTACAGTAGGTTGCATACCACTAAAATTGATGCCAGACTGAGGAACAGGTGCATCAGGGTTCTTTGATTGGATATGCCCTTGCTCCTCCACTGAGAGACTCAAATTGACGAACTTTACTTTTGCATCTGACTTATGTGTCATTGCCTGGTCAATTGCTTGAGCAGTAGATACGGACATCCTATCAGTACTATTGCGATAAGCCTCCTGTGCAGTCCACAAAGGATAAGCCCACGGTGGCGGCTTTGGCAGAAATGCATCACCATTTGCTAGAGGAATCCCTCCTCTAGAAAGCTTTTGAGGACCAGATGTGTCCTTTACATTGCTAAGGAAAGAAATAGAAATCTGTATCATTATCATTGATATAACAAAAAGCCGTAATGAGAAAGGTAAATGTTAGACCTATGTTACTTAACTCATGTAGATATCTTCATCATTACCTTGGTGTTTCACATTTCAAAACTTCAACACAGATCATATAAGGGGCCTTTTCCCTAGAATTCAAAAGAACAGCTTCATCTTCAGGAATATGAACCACACGATACATCCCCTTTCCCATTGGAAAGCATAATCCTAATAATATTATCAGCAATATTCAAATAAGACCATTGATCAATATCTTGCAATGAACAATTAGAAACCCTGGGTATTGACAATAAATATACAGAAAATGAAAGAAATCAGTATAATTGAGAAAAACATTTTCATTTAACTATTATTTATTGCCACAACATATGAGATATTGAAGTTTTTAATATCAAATTATCATATATTAAAACCTATGTGTTTATTATTACTATCAAAAGAACAAAGACAATTTGCAAAGAAGTTTTTGACCTTATTATTGTATATATCACAGGTTCAAGTTCAATATCCACACAATGAACATAAAATTTATGAATCCTTCAAAAGACTTAAGGGGAAAATGAGGGGAATTTGAGTGAAAGAGTAACACAAAAACAAAAACAGGTGAGAGTCATGAGACATAATTAAAAAACGTGTACTCAGTAAAGCAAAAGAAAAAAAGGGAAAAAAAGTGAGATAAAAAAATAACAAATTGAGATATAACAAGTAAATAGAAAATATGAAAGTTCACCTAGAATCTCATTCTCCATAACGACAAGACATTTTCCCAAATTTCTACCACGTTTGGAACATAATTATTGTGACTTTACATTCTAAGATCACCTTTTCTAATATAACACATGAGCCATGTAAAAAAAAGAAAAACACATTTTTTTCACAACTACCATGCAACAAAACACTCATGCATTGTGCCCTTCAACGAGCATTGTTTTATTCAAACCCACAATAAGTACGTACCTCCAATGTTTTGAGACTCAGCTATGTGCAAATTGATCTCTGCAAGCGACTACAAATGTAAGAGTGAAAAGTAACAGGTGTCAAAAAATGAAATTTTTACAGAATATAACTAAAACATAAGCCTGACAAAACAAGAAAACTCTAAACAACCTCACGGAGAGCAATTTTCCGATCTTCAACTGGAAAAATATCCACTAAGCCATAAGATGTATCGCATAATGACATTACAAAATCCAATGATTCGTGATAAGCGCCTTTCCGAAATTGTGATGCAATATTAACTGGAAGAGGGGGCTTGGAATTTGACTTCTCATTCTGTTGCTTAGGTGAACCAGGACGCTTCTGCACACAAAAACAAAAAACACAAAGATGAGGCATAAAAGAACTTGGCAAGTAAACATCTATAAGAAAAGGACTTGTCAAGCAGTGAATGCACGAAACAATAAGAGAATGTTAACTACCATGTTCCACCCACTAATTCCTCCATAATTGATCAGAAGAAAATTCCTACTATAAATCAATATCTTTAGTAAGAAATTCTTATTTAACAAATTAATCTCATAATCAAAATTTTAAAGTTCAACATCTATTACATCCAGAAATGTAATCCTAATGTGTGTTTATCTCTGGTCTTTCATGTGCAAGAGAAATGGGGGAAGTGAGAATCATTTGCTTTTACATTGTAGCATAGTTATTCAGTTATGGAATAGATTACACAGGCAGCTAAGTTTCCATGGGTTGTTCCAGCATCTAGCAATTTTCTCCTTTCAGAGAATCTTCATGCTTTTTCTTAGGTTTTCAAGAGAGACAAAGGATGCTTATTGAGAAAGTGGCTCAATTTAGTGAGTCCTACTTCCATAGGATGAAACAGATTTGCCAGTAAGGAGGTGTAGGTTTTCTTTGTGTTTAAGGGTTTATATCAATGAAGTTCCCTAAAGTTACGAAGTCACTACGACATACTCAGTTTTGTCTTCTTTGTAACATGTCTCACCTTTTGTGTTAGAGTTTTCAAATTTGAGTTTCAACTTTTGTTTAGTTTCAAGTTTGGTGTTGGATGTTTAAATTCAATATCCTTGCAGAAATGTACAATAAAATCCCCCAAGTTAGGTCAAAAATCAAACCCATGTGATTTCAAAATCTACAAAAAATCATGCTACACGAAAGTTCAATGACAAATTCCAAAAGAGGTTTCAAATGAATTCAAAAGTTTATCCAGAAGGCTTCAAATAGTTTCGCGAATTTAACCTATCTACCTAACATTTAAACTACTTTCAAGGCCAAACAATAGTATTAAACACCATTTTTTTCTTTTTGGTATAGGAAAGAAGAATATAAAAAAAAAATGATAGGAAATTACATAGGTTGACCAGTATTCCACTAAATTGTGCTAGGATGACCACAAGTGGGAGAGATTTTCAAACCATGAAAATGTCCTGAAGAACTGTTATGATTAAGTACAGATGGAATTTCTCTGCCATAAATGCCATAATGTCTCTTTCCATCCTCTTACCCCATCTCAAACAAGAAATTTTCTCTTCAAAATATTGAAATTGTGAAGGAAATCGTAATCTAGATATTTTCAGGTACCTATGAAAGAAATCCTAATCCAGAATTATTCCAAAAAATTCCGTGGATATATGTCAAATTAATATTATACCATTAGTTCTTGCTCCAAACAGTTCTGAAGCACATAGTACCATTTTACAGCAATATTAATGAATTAAGCATCAGCACATAAATTTCAAAGAACAAGCAATGAGAAGGGAAAATCATAGTCTCAAACCAACTGAGCATTAACAGTAATAGAGTAAACGAGAACAGACCTCTCTTTGCTTCTTTGAACCAAACAGCTCTGAGTCTTCAACAGACCGATCCCGATCTCTAAAGAGTTTGCGGAAAAAGTTTTCAGTCCCTGGACTACTTTCAAAAAAGCCACCACTGTTGCTGTTTTCACTTGCAGCAGTTGTTTTAGCTTCTTCAGGATGCACCCGAAACAATCTCCGAAACAATGAAAAATCTGAAGATTCTTCTTCCTCAATACTGGAATTTCCCTCATCATTTTTCTCATTCCCATCTTTCTTGTCCTCAAATTTTTCTTTAAAGAATTTCCGGAAGAATCCTTCTTTTTCATAGTCTTCAGTGGATTTCGAACATTTTTCCTCAGTATTCACGACTTCTTCATCCTCATTCCTATGACTTCCATCCTTCTTGTCCTCAAATTTTTCTTTAAAAAACTTCTTAAAAAATCCTTCTTTTTCATCATCTTCAGTGGATTTTGAACATTTTTCTTGAATATTCACAGCCTCTTCACCCTCATTCCTATGACTCCCATCCTTCTTGTCCTCAAATTTTTCTTTAAAGAACTTCTTAAAAAATCCATCTTTTTCGTCATCTTCCAATGATTTTGAGACAGACTTATCATCAGAATCACTCTTGCTATCACGAAACAACTTCTTAAAAAACCCTTCAGAGCTTGACATCAGTTCATCATCATCACCCTTACTGTCCCTCAAAAATCGCTTGAAAAAGCCCTCTGAACTTGACGTCATCTCCTCATCTTCACCTTTACTATCCCTCAATAGCCTCTTAAAAAAACCATCCTTTTCACTCTCTTCTTCATCTTTTTCAGCTGACTTCCTAAACAATAATGCATCTCTCATTTTTGGCCCTGGAATGAATTTCTTAAAAATCTTATTTTCGTCAGGTGTTGACTGATTAGCATCCTCTTGCAAATTATTCCCTGACGACTGTGAAAAAGATAAAGTCCTTGGTGTAGGCGGGGAGGATGTCAATGACAACAATCGTTGTTTTGATGACAATAACTTGTTTAGCATCTGGTTCTTTGTCCCAGGGCTTGAACCTGAATTAGGAACCCGCACAAGTGGAGGCCATTCACCCATTAAAGTAGCTGCTATTTGACATTTCTCCTGAATCCTACTGATGCCCTCATTGTCATCTGAATCCTCCAACTCAGCCATCAAGAACCAATGCACTTTCAAAGCAATCTTAACTGACTTTGAACAAATATCAATAACAAACTTATCCAGAGAAGGGCTTGGTTTATGAATCATCATATAACATATTTGAAACAGATAACCCTCAATACCGGTCAATGGTAGTGTGTACATTCTATTACATAAATAATCACGCACACCCACATGATCATGCTTGTAAAGGTAACTAACAGCAATCCACTCACAAAAAAAGGACGAGTCAAAGAACCGAATGAGCCACCCGTTCTCACTTGACTCACTTGTTAGGTGAGTCCTTGGTGTGATTTCACGAGGTGATTCATCCGATTCTCGGATACTCAGTCCTAAAAGCCGAACCATTGCTACAGTATATGTATCAACCTATCATCATAGAAACCTCATCACACCTCGTAATCAAATCAAACAAACAGACGCTAATTCAATCGCAAAATCCACACTAAGCGATCAAAATCAAATGGTTAACAGCAAAGTAGAGAGTTCAGATCATATAATACAAAACCCTACAAATCTCTAAAACCTTCAATAAAAAAAACCCTTGTTTTGTCACCAAATCAGTAACTCACAGCTCCTCAGTATATCAATTCAAATGTCAGTACCGGAGGCCTCTAGAATCACACTTCTCAATCAGAAAACCCTAATTCTGGTAACGCAAGACGAGCAAGTGAAATTCTCTGACCTGTTTTCTTCTCGAGAAAAATCAAACGGAAATTCTCAGCGAAATAAACGGAAATGATCGCGGATTTTTGTTTCTGTTTAAAAAGTTGGTTTAAGGAGAGGAAGAGAAAATGATTTTTGCATAAGTAGTGGAAATTATTAAGATAATGCGAGAAAAGGTGATGGATCGCGAAGCGGAAACGACGTCGTTTCGAGTGCTGGCAAGGTGGCGTATTGTGGTGGTGGTGGAGGAGGGGTGATGGTGGAGGTCTTCGCTTTCTATGATGTTGTAGAAAGAGAAACGAAGGTGAGGTAATAATTTTTATATTTATTTATTAATTTATATTTATTTTTGAATCATTTTTAATTTAATATTATTGAAAATTTTGGGTCGTGCTAACGTGCGCTGTGGGATCAAGGGGGGTGCGCAGGCTCCACATATGTTGTTGGTGGATATTCGTTTTCGTTTTCCCTCCAAAGTAACGTAAGAGAAAATGCGTTGCTGCGAAGTTTTGGAAATTTAAATTTTCAATAATAATAATCAATTGAACTTCTTTTTCTTCTCTCTTTTTTTTTCGCTTGGTTATCTAAATTTTATCCATACAAATAATTAAAATTTTCTTTAAAATTTTATTTTATTGAAAATAATATTTCAATCTTCATCGATAACTACTATATATTAATTATATATTTATTGTATGTATATATTATAGGTATCATATGACAATTACATAATTGTGATATGTAGTTTGTAGTTAATTAAGTGATATATTAGGTCTTATAACTTATCGGATAAGGTTTGTTTGTTAAACATGTAAAGTGAACTTCTGTGACTATTATTTGAATAAAAAAAAATTGAAAGTGAAATAAATATTATATTTTAAAAATATCTTATTAAATATATTTATTTCTTGAATTATAAAATTTAATTTTTTTTATTTTGACTTTTAAAGATATAAATGTCAAATAATCATATTTTACATTTTTTTATTTATAAAAATCAACAAGTTGTCATTTATGTTCATATATTAAAAACAAAAACAAAACAAGCATTTCGTTAAAATATTTATATTCATACACATATACATTTCAGTCAATTCCGTACATATTCAGATTTTGGACAAACAAAAAGACAAGCACTAGTTAAGTGTTGGTTGATTTCTTTTTCCATCGTTAATATACTATTTTTAACCATGCGAATATAGTTTATTATTATACAATTTTTCTACTAATAATTTTTTGTAATATTGCAAAAATTAGAAGCCAATTTAACTTACCCAATTCGAACAGCATATTTCTTACTTTAAGTCCGAAAGATTTTAGTAATTGAATCAACCAGTGCCTAGATCTTTTATTCTTTTGTAATTAATTATCACAGAGTTTCGTAATAAAAAGCTTTTCACTACAGGTCTCATCAATTACAACAAATTTCATCATTGATGAAATGATCAATTTGGGTGATGCACAATAAATTCGAATAGACAAAGGTATCAATAAGAGGAGGTTTGTTACCAGATAATTTTTAAATTTTGTAAATGGTGTTAACCAAATTTACATTAAAGATCAACAGTATTGCCCTCCTCATAAAAGTAATTATCACTTAGTTACACAATTTACATCACGAGAAGAATGAAAATAAATCGAGACATATCAAGTGTGTTGTATTAGGACTTTCAAATGTTTAATAAATTTTATAAGAGTTTAAGTTATGCATTGACCTAGCCCGTATTTATGATTATCTAATTAAGTGCTATCATATGAAAAGTATGAAAAAAAAAAAGTTGGTGCGTGATTATTGATTCTTGTCGGCTTTGGTCAGTCTATCTGATTAAGTGACATGATATGAAAAGTATGAAAAATTTGGTATTTGATTATTGACTTATTTTGCCTTACAAGGAAACAAATCATACTTTGTTTATTTATTTTTTGTTTAATAAATTGTCTTCCTCGTTTTGTCGGCTTAAAAAAACAAATATTTTATAATGCAAGACTGCAAGTTTCAATTTTAACAAATTAAATGAATTGAGAATTCGTGTGTGTAAAAACCAAAAAAATCAAAGGTTACGATTCTGGTGGTTATTTCTGCACATCACTTGAAAAAATGGAAATGGCTTCTTAGCTCATAATATATTATTGAAAACTTCAGACCCAGCAAATTGTTAATGAATGGAGATTCTAACACCTTTAAAACCCTTATGGAATCCACTTTTAATTATATTTATTTTAATATTAAGAATATCATGTTCTTCTTAAACTCATATACACTGAATTTTTTTTTTTTAGTTTTCTCACTCTTAAAATAAAATAATCTTAATTCTCCCTCATTCCAGTAAGTAGAGGTAGGCAAATTTCGGTTTGGTTCGGTTTTTTATGTAACCGAATCCAATCGAATCAGTTCGGTTTCACAACATTTAAAATTATTTTAAATTTGATTATTTTAATGAATCGACCCGACCCGAACTGATTTAATCGGTTCGGATCGGGTTGGTTCGGTTAGAAGTCATATCTCACGCATGCTGCACACATACTTAATTCTTCCAATAAATTCAAAATTTCTTAAGTTCAATAGTTACTTAAGAAATTAAAGTGTAAGTCATCAACTAAAATACTTGGACACAATCTTTTATAAACAAAATACACAAAATAACATCTACTAATAAGAATAATTTACTATGAATTAAAATCAAAGCTTCCAATCTATAACGTTCACTCTTCCCTTCTTTCTTAAAAGCTTCCAATCTCCATGGCGGATGAATCCAATAATGTAAGTGCAGATTTCTCAAGCTCTACATAAAAATAATTTAATATAAATTAATTTAGCAAATAAAAACTAAACATGCATAAATTACAACCTTGAAATTCAAAGACTACCGGGTTGAACTATGTGATAAAATTCTAAATCTTGAATGCATGAATCATCAATGTTAACATGAACTTCTTCATTGCTACCAATTGAAGAGCGTAACTAATTTTGGGAACAAATCAATACTTCCACCATTTAAGGAGTTAATGAACTTCGGAATGGATCAAGAATACGTCCACCGGTGCTAAAAGCAGACTCAGAAGCTACTGTCGAAACAGGAATTGTAAGCACATCCTTGGCAATAAGTGAAAAATTAGATATTTTGTGCAATTGTTCTTCCACCAACTTAAAATATCAAATTTGTCATTGCATACATCCTCACTTGGGTTAGCCAAATACACTTCTACCTCACTTTTTCCCCGAGTTTCTTTCTTTCTCTTTTTCTTTTTAAAAGTTTTTTCTGTATCACAAGTATTTTCCTGTGACTCATTTCCCCCCACATTCACATGCACATCACATGACAAAATACTAGAAAAAGTTGTAGAGTACAAGGCATGGTAAGAGTTATAAACTACTACCAACTGATCTTTGATACTTACTACCATTGCTTCAACCTTGTTGGTGTCATACAAGGATTCAAAACAAAATGAGACGTACTCCAACTTATATCGAGGATCATGGACAACTGCAATAATCAATCATTTGTTCATGTTGTCCACCGAACCCCAATATTTATCAAACTTTGTCTTCATTTTTTTTTATTATACTTAACATAGAATCTGCATCTTGACACTTTGCCGTTAATAGAGATTGTATAGTACTCACCTAAAATAATACAAAAAAAATAAAAATTACATTAATAATAATCAACCACTTTAACAAAAGAGTTTAAAATTTCAATAATAATAATAATAATACAACAACAAACAAGATACACTTACCCGATGAAAATATAAATTGGAAGTTATAGTTAAAAAGGCACTAAACTTCACTATCGGGTTTTTAAAAACTCTAAAAACTGAACGAACACAGCTGCATTGTCCCAATCTTCAGGCGTAGGTGGCCTTGTGTTCCCACTTTCATCCACATCATCTTTGAAATAGTTACGATAATGTTCATCTTTTTCTTCCAACCGTTCAAATGCCTTTCGAAACTTAAATGCACTGCTCAATATTAAATAAGTAAAGCTCCATCGAGTAATAACATCTAATACCATAGACCTTTACTTTTAATCTTCTCATGTTCAACACACTTTTTAAATCTATTCTCCCTCGCTGGAGATGATCTTACATACCTCACTGCATTACGAATGCTAGCAACTACACCTTTCAACTCTGTCAATCCTTCACCAACAATCAAGTTTATAATATGTGCACAACATCACAAATGTAAAAATTTACCACCTAACAATGTTCCATCCACTTGCCAACTTTTTAACTTTCTCTTTACATACTTGACAACCAAATCATTTGCAGCAGCATTATCTACAGTAATTGTAAATACTCTATCTATACCCCAATCATGCAAAACAGACTCTATCTCTTTCCCCATTAAATACCCTTTATGATTTGTTATTTGACTAAAACTTAAGATTTTCCTCTGCAATTGCCAATCAGAATCAACAAAATGAGCTGTCACAACCATGCAATTAATATTCTAAATAGAACTCCACGTGTTAGTGGTAAGACACTCCTTCATCTTACTAGCAATAAAGATATTTTTCAATGCCATCTTCTCATTTAAATACATTTGATAAACATCTCGAACAAGTGTCCTTCGAGAAGGGGGCTCAAACTACGGATAAGTAACATGACAAAAATAATGAAATCCTTTACCCTCAACAAAACTAAATGTTAACTCATTAAGTACAACCATTTCAGCACAAGCTTTCCTATATTATTTTTTATCAAAAGAAACAACTACAATATTAGAAGCACTAGTGTGAGAAGGTTTACTACTTTGCTCCGATTCATCTACTTTAATTGCCAAGTAATTATCACAAACCCTAAGATGATGGTTCATATTATTAGTCCCATTTTTTACAGAATGACGACTATAAGTTTTACCATAATAGTTACACGCAACCCTCAATTCTCCGTCACATCTAGTAAAATGAGCCCATGCATCTGACATTTTCTTTCTTGATTTTTTTTCTCTCAATTGAACTACACTTTGCTTTGAACTTTGTTATACCATGTTATCATATTATGGTTCCATTTTAGCTAAACCTGTTGTAAGAAATAAGTCCTTTTTTAAACCATTAATTTCTTTAAAAAATTACTTTGAGAAACCTTATGAGTGACCAAACTGAATTACTAAACAAAATATGAACATCCGATGATATAAAATAAACAAGCACAGATTATTAATATGTTCCAATCTTTAATTGAACTGCCAAAGATAAAGTATCACAATGTTGGAAATTATAGATTTTTAAACCATTAATAAAGTCCATTAGAATGAGCTTAAATTTAATCATGCCAAAAAAAAGTCTTGCAAAGCCAAATCAAAATTTTTGCAAACATTTTCTCAAACACATGCAAAATGAACTCGAGCCCAGCTTTCAATTGCGCATAACCATTAAGCACCAATCATTTATCAAAAAAAAAAAAAATCTGACTCAAATGTTACTTTCCTCAACAAGTCATGAATCTGCAATCCTTCTCCAATCAAACCGAACAAAAAAAGCTTTCAATATTAACAATGTCGAGAACTTATCAATAGAACCTCATTATTAAGCATTAAACAAAACATAACAAGAGCTTGTTTTGGGTCAACCCCATAAGAATAAACAGAGAGAAACTGACCAAAAATTAAACAAAAATAAAAATAGAAAGTGCAACAAAGATAGAGAGAGACGCTGACCTTAGATTGCAAGCTCGACTGCAGTTGATGGACGGCGATGGCTGGTTATGTGAGACTCGATGGCTGGCTATGTGAGACGTGATGGGGGCTGCAAAATTTGAATAAGAAAGATGAAATTTGTGTGTTATGTTTTACTCGATGGGGACTGATAAATTCTCAGTTCGGTTTCAGTTTTAATTGATTACAAATGAAATTAAACCGTCTAATTGAATCACTAGACAACCGAATGAATTATCAAACCAAACTTAATTGAACGGATTCTAACCAGTTCAGTTCATCAGTTCGGTTTAGTTCATCGATTTTATGCCCACCCCTACCTGTAAGTCCGCCACTTCATCGTATTAGAATGTGTTATATTACTGATCACATTATTTGTTACTTGCCTATGCTTGGAAGTTTTGGAAGGTATTATTGTTTTTATCATTATTATTATCACTGTAATAAAACACCATAATTCACTAAAAGGATGCATTACGCAAACCCCAGCGGAATTCCACCATGGTTTGCATAATTCACCTAACTTCTTCCTTAATCATTACATTATTAAATATATTTAAAGTTGATTAAAATAAATAAAAATGAAAATAAATTATATTATATTATTATTTTATTTAATAATACTATATGATCACTCCATGTAACTATTAAAAACAACCAATCTGTTAGTTTCATTGAAATCAATATGGAATTCAACTTTTTAGGGAACATGATGTTTTTCAAGAAATCGCAAATACAAGTCTATGCACCAGAGGACACAATGACATGTCATTTTTAGTGAGTGTAAATGACGAGTCATTTATATTATGCATCGTTGCATGCTATTTGCGCATGTCGTCTGCGTGAATAAACAGGATGACAAGTCTTATTATGAAAACATTCAAATGCTTAATGTAGAAGACATTCCACTTTATGAGCCCACGTACATTGACAAGTGAAACATGAGAACCACATGAGGCTAAGGATAATAATCAAATGCTTATTGGGAGACAATTCAATGGTCGGAGAATAGATTTTGAGAGTACGTCATAATAGATTTGATCTTTTTCTCTCTCATTCTCATTTACTTTATCCATTCTATGTTTAATTTAGTTTTTTTATGTTTATGTGTCTCATCTTATTTATAGGCTTGGCAAAGTACGGAATTCGGCCAAGCTTTTCTAAGCGGAGGCCTAAGCCCATTGGAGAGAAGGTGTAAAGGTCGAGCCCATTGTTGGCTTAGGCCGAGCTTGAGCTTTTACTATTTTTTTTAAATTTTTAAATTTTTGTAATATTGAAATAAATTAATAATTAATAAGTTGTTACAATCAACAATGAATAAAAGAATATGAATATTTTAAAATAAAATAATAATTAAAGAAAATAAAACAAATAAAAGCTTAGAGATTTAATATTTTAATACTGAATTCTCTAATTCAAGCATATTTTTAATTAATTAATGCTTAAGAAAGAGTTTAATATTATAATTTTAAGTTTTTTGAATTATTATTGATATATGAATTAGGGATTTAAGTTTTATTTTTATTTTTCTATTATTCTTTTAAATTTTAATTTATTATTCTAATTTATAAATTTATTTTTTTTAATGAGAAGGTTTGGGCCTAGCCCGACCATTTTTTCCTTAGGCCTTTGTCCAGACCCTTACATGGAGAGTATGGCAACAGTCCGTGAGTTTGGGCCAAGTTAGGCCAGCATGGGCATTTTTACCCACCCTACTTATTTCCCCATATTTAATTCTTTCTTTTGTTAACTTAGACTTACATTAAGGACAGTAAGAGAATTAAATGTAGTGGATGATTTCAAACATTGTTTTTTTTTTGTGTTTTTTTTATTATTTAAATTTTATTCTTAGAAAATTCAAAAAAAATTGATTTTAATATAAGTCAATGATAAGAACATGATTGACAATGAATATTGTTGATAGAAATACTTGAATATTGCCTTAGTTTACACTTGATTTTTGTGTTAATTTTCTTTTGATTAAACCATGAGTACGAATATCAATTGATCAATTCTTTCATAATTTTGACTTGAAATTTGAGATTGATACAGCCTGAGTTGAGAATTTTAGATTAAGTAAATGATTGTTTGTTTTGACTCTTATCTTCACTATATAATGTAGTATACAGGTACCATAATCAGAAATAGTTATTATAACTCTTAAGAGTGAAGCTATCATTCAGTATTTTGAGCTCATGTATCACCAGTCTGTAGATAATAATCTACCATAAGAAAAAAAAACTATATTTAGGGGTAGAGTGAAAGTTCATGACTATAAATATTTATAAAAAAATTAAAAAAATCAATTAAGTGCATGTGATAAAAAAAAGGTGCAGATAAATGTCTATGGAAGAAAAAAAAATTTGGAGATGAAGATGATAAGTATTAGTGCTAGAAAATGCATATTTATAAAAGGTAAAATAGTTATTTTACACTCCAAGTCTCACGAACATATATACTTTTATGTATTTTAAGTCTCTTAAACTTTAATTATATATGTTTGTATGTATTTTTGAGTATTTTATGTATTCAAGAGTATTTTAATCATTTCCTAAAATAGAGAAGTCAGATAGCAAAATGAACAATATTTTTAACTTAAAACAACTGAAAATCTTAGGAATGACATAAAGGGTAAAATCATAATTTTAAGATTTTGGTAGGCCCCACTAACGTAGCATTGACCACTAACGTGGTAGAAAACTGTTGAACAAAAAAATAAACTTCAAATACATGCAATGCACTTAATCATATATGTTAACTTTAATGTTGACTGATGACATGGCTTGATATTAGCGGACTGAAAAATGCACGTATTCTACATGCATATATATGGAATAATAGCCCTAGTAACGTATTCCATCCAATCTGAGAATGTCACGTAACGCAATCGTAGACGTTCGAATTATTTTCATCCGATGGTCATGATTTACTTGTTGTATCTATAAATAAGGATCTACCTCCCTAATTTGACACCCCTGAATTCATTTTTGAGCCTCATTTTCTGTAATTCATTATGTATCTTATATTTTCTATGTATTTTAATAAAATTCTCATTTTACCCTTAATTATAAAATAAGTAACTAATTTATTTTCAGGCTTGGGTTAAAGGTAAAGTATCAACATGATCCATAGGCTTAATTGATAAGTTTATTTTCACTTTATCTAATTTATTTAAATTGTTTTGACTTATCGTTGATAGATAATAATAATTTTATCTAGATTTTGCACTAGTATATCAACTCCATAGTGCAATATTATTATAATTTGATACTGTGGGTATTTTACACTAGAATTATTAGAGAAAAACTTCCTTGAATTTCTGTGGTAGATATTGACTCAGTATTGACAGAAAATTCATCTAAGTTAACTTTAATGTTGACCGATGACGTGGGGTCATATTAGTGGATTGAAAAATGCACGTATCGTATATGCATATACATGGAATAATAGCCATAGGCGTCCGAATTGTTTTCATACGATAGTCATGATTTACTTATTATATCTATAAATAGGAGGTTATCCTCCTAATTTGACACCCCTGAATCCATTTTTGTGCTCCATTTTCCGTAATTCATTTTCTATCTTATATTTTTTTTATGTATTTTATTAAAATTCTCATTTTGCCCCTAGTTATAAAGTGAGTAGCTAATTTATTTTGAAAATTGGGTTAAAGGTGAAGCATCAACATGATCCATAAGTTTAATTTAATAAGTTTATTTTTAATTTCTCTAATTTAAATTATTTTAACTTATCGTTGATAGATAATAATAATTTTATATAGATTTTGCACTCATATATCGCCTCCCTAGTGCAATATTATTACTATTTGGCACAATGAGTATTTTACACTAAATTTATTAAAGAAAAATTTCCTTTAATTTATGTGGTAGATCTTGATTCAGTGTTGAAAAAAATTTATATAGGTTAATTAGTGGACGGTCTTGCCACCTTATCGACAGTTGGATTATTATTACTTAGTACAATGAGTATTTGATACAATGAGTATTTGATACCATATTTATTAGAGTTAGACTTATGAGGAGTGGAAATACCCCCTCATAATTAGTTGAAACTAAAAAGAAATATTAAGTCTATAGTGAAATATTGAGTGTAAATCCTGAAACTCAATCATTTCATTGCATCATATAATCTCTAATTTATTCCAACTATTTTAATTTAAACTTTAAGATAAATATACTAAAACCTTCACCATAAGTCCATAAAAAAAATAATAACAACAATAACTCTACAATTGAAATCCACCTTCTCGTGGGATCAATACTCGTCACCATTAATCTATACTACAATAGATTCATGAGCTTGCGAGTTTAATACAATTTACACAACAAATTTTTTAGAGTCGTTGCCAGGGAAGTAAGTCATTTTTATTTGTAGAGTTAATTTTTTTTAATGTAAATAAATTTTCTTGTAATTTTCTTCTAATTTTTGTAATTTAATTTTTATTTTATATTCTTTATATTTTTTCGTTAATTTTGTTAATTTATATGATCGTTTCAACCGCTTAATAATTCATCTTAATTTCAGTTAATTTATTTTATTTCACGTATCTTTTTCTTCTTTTTATACATTCATAGCACTTGAATATGTTTGTAGGGTTGGCAATTTGTCAGGTCGGGCTCGGGCCTGACAAAGTCCGAGCCTGACCCGATAGCTCAAATTGAAAGCCAGGCCCGATGAAAAGCCTGACAATTTTATTTCGAGTCAGGCTCATTCGGGCTTGATTTGGGCCAAGGTCGGGTCGGGCCAGCACAGTAGCTCAGCTTTATTTTATTTGTTCACCTAGTGTCTCAACTATGTGTTTAATTACTTTAATTGTTTGATTTATTTTTAAGCACAATACACCCACTATTTTCTCTCTCAAGTTCAAATTTAATACTTTAATAAAAACACATAAAAAAAAAAACACCAACACTCATTTCTTATACAACTAAAAACACACAATCCCACAATTCAATAACACAACCTAACATTAAAAAAAATAAAAAATCATATCTTATACAAATAAAAACACATAATTCAATCCACAACCCAACAAAAGAAAAAAAAAATACTCCAATGCTTGCGGGCTACATTCTTCTTTATCCATAAATTCCTCTCCAGTAAAAATTTCGCTGTCAATAGTTTTACCTATTAAAAAAAAAGAAAGTGGGAAAATAATCTAAGTATTATTAAACCAATTATTTAAATATTTTCTACATTATTTATATAATTGTATTTATACATTATACCTTTGGAGCTCGCCCATATCCAATGTTGAGTGCACATAAGCGCTTCCAATGTCGTAGAATGAAGTCTACTCCGATGTGGAGTCAAGAATCTACCTCCAGTGCTAAATGCAGATTCAGAGGCAACGGTTGTCTCGGGAAATGCTAAGATATCCTTGGTCATCTGAGCCAATATAGGATATTTGCCTTGGTTTACCTTCCACTAATTCAAAATATCAAAGTCCGAAGTGGATTTGACTAAAGACTCTTCTAAGTATCTCTCAAGATCGGACTTCGATACCATAGACTCACTATTTTAGCTTGCAAATGCCTCAAACTAACTTATATAAAAAATTTTACGACCACTACCTATACTAAAATTAAAGCGAACATCGACCGAAGAACACTCACCAACAATTGCATCACTCATATTCTCACCAATATCTTCATAAAATTTAACCAAACTGTTACTTAGATTGAGTACCCTTTGAATCTCATTTATAGAACCCTCACCATAAAGTTGTGGAAAATTATAATTAACCAATTGCATCTTGAACCTCGGCTTAATAATAACAGATATCACCAAAATTCAATGTATTTGAGCTCAATATTTATCAAATTTCATAATCATTTGACCAGCCATTCTTCTAACCACAAGCATATCAGAAAATTCTCATTGATCCATGTTAATCCTCATTTCACATATCATTAGGAAAAAAAGATTAGATGTGGGATATTGTGTACTTGAAAATAGCTCTGTCATCGAGTAAAAAAGCAGCAAGTATTCCAACATCTTTTCACCCATCTCCCATTCCTCATCCGTTAGCAAAGAAGTGTAGTGTTTGTCACGCTGCTGTAATCTAGAAAAGACATTTTTATATTTCACAGCAACATCAAGCATAACATACGTAGAATTCCATCTAGTTACACAATCAAGCACTAATGTTTTCTCACACTTGACTTGCAATTGACGTGCAGTCATCTCAAAAGTTTCTACCCTCTTTGGTGTGCCTATCCAATAAGCTACACTGTCCCTAATCTTTTTAATCCACTCATCAATCACTTTCATCCCCTCCTTTACAATTAAGTTTAAAATATGAGCCACACACTTCATATGAAAATAATTCCCACTCATTATCATAGAATTAATTAGAATCAATCCCATCAACCTATCAACCATAGCATCACTAGTGGAACAATTATCTAAAGTAACAACCGATATCCTTCTATCTATATTCCAATCCAATATACACATAAAAACTGCTTCAGAGAGAAATTCGGTGGTATATGGAGCCAGTAAATATATGAACCTATTAATTACCCAAAAAAATAAATTTTATAATTAAATAAATTAAAGTAAAAGTAAATAAACATAATATTAAATAATAAAAAATAAACCTTAAAATTCGACTTTGCAACCTCAAAGATTTGTCCACAAAATGTCCTGTAACAACCATGTACCCTTTCTTTTGATTACTAGCAGTCCACATGTCTGTAGTAATTGCCAGTTTGCCACCCTACTATCATTATTCTCTAACAAGTTCATTGCTTTTGCTTTTTCAGCTTGATACAATTTAAGAATCTCACTCTTTAAAGTGTTCCTACTCATCATCTTTACCAATGGGTTGGTATAAGACATCAAATCCCTAAATGCATCATACTCCACAAAATTAAGTCGTAGCTCATGCTTTACCACTAATATTGCAATCTTTTTCGAGCAACTCTTGTCTCAACACAACTTGTTCCATCATCTTTTTTTTATCATGTTAAGATTTTTTTGTAGACTATCAGAAACTTTGGGAACACCTTTTGCCTTACATTTCTTAAAGTGCCTATCCAAATGAGAGGTTCCACAATTACTAGAGCCTACCAACTAGCTCGACAATAGTTACATTTCACCTTTAATTCACCATCAACGGTTACCTTTGAGAAGTGTTCCCAAACATGAGAAAGTTCTTGCCCTTGCTTTATTTTATTACTACTTTGTTGTACACCATCATCATTATGGGATGCCTCTTCAATCACTTCGACATCTTCAATGGCATCATCTTTATTATATTTACCCACATGAAAACCTTTATGTAAATCCAATCTCGGTGTATCCAAATTTGACATGATGACCTAAATTAAATGTGTAACAATTCAAAGTTAATTTATAAACTTAAAACATAATTAAACTAAATTTACATTTATTAAAAATAAATAAGCTACAAAATTGAATTAATTATTAAATTTAATTCAACTATTTAGACAAAACAGCCCAAACATAAACAATTAACTCAAAGATAGCTGAAAAATAGTATGAATAAAAAAAATTACTAATAATATTATATCATATGATCAATGAGGTAAAGTTTCAGTGGGCTCAATGAGGTAATATCATAAACAATTAACTGTTACTTTGAGAATTATTTAATTTTTCTATTATTGGGCTCAATGAGGTAAAATTTCAGTAGTGTTGGTGTACCGTGGTGGTGGCTGGCTGGCGTGGCAGCAAGCAGTGCTAGTGATAGAAGTTGCAACAGCGGCTGTCGTGGGCTCGATTGGCTATGGTGTGGCTGTCATGGCTTGACAAAAGTTGCAGATGGTGGCGTGAGTGGCGGCTGTCGTGGCGTGACGGAAACAACTGCAGCTGGTGTGGGCTGGAGTGGGTGTCGCGGCATTGTCCTGGTGTGACGGAATTAGCTACAGCTGGTGTGGGCTGGTATGGGCGTCGCGGTACTGTCCTGGAGTGACAGAAGCAACTGCAGCTGGTGTGGGCATCGCAGCACTGTCCTGGCGTGACGGAAGCAGCTGCAGCTGGTGTGGGCGTGGCTGAACTTAGTTTGGGGGTGGCGTGAGTCACGACTGGTGTGGGCTGGGGTGGCTTGAGTCGCGGCTGTGGCGTGGGCTGGTGGGGTCGCAACACTATCTTGGCATGACAGAAGCAACTACAGCTGGTGGCGTCGAGGCTGAACTCGGTTTGGGGGTGGGCTAGAATAGTAGAACTCAGTCACGGCTTTGGAGGTGGGCTAGAACTCAGAGACGGCTTGTTGGCTTTTCTTGTTTATGTTGTTTTAGACTTTTAAGGTTTAGAAGCTTAGAACTCAGTTTGGTGTCACTGTGTAAATTGTAATTGTGTGGGCGTGTCATGCGTGTGGTTCTGGGGTATTATTTATTTATTAATTAAATAAGCGAGTCAGGCCAGGTCACACAAGGAGTAAGAACAAATTTAGTAGAGTCAACTACTTAGATTAATTTTCATGATCGGTTTTATTAACTCTTCTATTACTAATTTAATTTTTTAAGGCTAAATTTTGTATTTAGTTGAAGGTAAATTCAAAATCCCAAACATGTCGTATAATTAATATTTAATTTCTATCATTTAATTTATTTAATTAAGACTATTTATGTTCTTCTATAATTAATGTTTATGATTTTATTCTTGACTTGTTTGAGTGACTAATTAGATAGGACTTGAATAAATTTTATTGCTATATTAAAATACTTAATCCATAATTGTCTTGACATTTTAATCATTAGTAGTAAATTGAAATGAGTGATTTTAATTAGAGAACATAAACTAGGTTAAATAATCTGAGCTTGTGTGTTTATTGTCTAAATTAACATAATATTTTTCTTTACTTAATCCTTTTATTATCTTAAATTTAAAGAGATTGTTTTAAATTATTTAATGATTAGAGATTAGATGAAAAACTTGTTTTACCTAATGACACATTAAGAAATATAGGAATTAACAGAGCTTATTGTTATCTACGATTGATAGTTTCAATAGAAATTGATTATACAATTGATATATATTATATGCATGTTTGGTGGTGGCGATAACCATTTGACCAAAGATTTCATTATTATTATTATTATTATTTCATTTAATTAGAGTTTTTATTAAATTATTATTGTCATAGGATTATGAGAAGATTTCATGATCATCTTGATAGTTTTTATGAGAAGATTAGTAGTAATCTTCTCATCTTGATATTTATTATGAGAAGATTTCATGATCATCTTAAATTATTATTGATAGTTTTTCATTTGACCTTAATCTTCTCATAATCATCTTGATCATGTCTCATACCTATATCAAGTCATTGCCATAGGTGTAATGAGAAAACCATCAAACTATAATTCTTACTCCAATACTTATAATTCTGGATGGAGAGACTGTTCCAACTTTTCATGGTCTTAAGGATTCCGACTGAATGAACCAGTAGCCCTAATTTCACTAATGCAACTAATTCCTTATGCTCCTCAAACCTCTCAACCACCATTTAGACCATTCAACCCATACCATGGGAGGAAGCATTCCAAAATCTCAAGAATCTTACTTACTTTACAATAAATCAACAAAATCGCACTATTGATGAAATGCGGAATGATATGAGAACAAGCTTCAATTCACAAGTTGAATAAATTTCAAACCTCGAAAAGATGGTAGGTCATCTTGCCTTTTCAGTTTAAACCTTGGTAATGACTGTTGAGAAAGGCAAGTTCCCAAGCTAGCCAGTGCCCAATCTTAAAGAAGTGCATGGAGTAAGTGTCAGTCCAGCGTAGTATCATGAAGATGTTAAAGTTGTCATGACATTGAGAAAAATCAAAACTGTCATGACCTTGCAAAAGGAAAAAAAGTTGATAACAAAGTGAAGATGCCAGAGATAACTCAATTTGCACCTTTAAAATCTAAAGATTCATTATCAAAAGAAAAAGAAGAAAGTAGCTTATGGGAGTACATCCCGAAACCTCCATTCCCTTAGAGATTAGCTAAAGCAAAGAAGGGAAATTCCACATGTGAGAATATAGAGATCTTTAAATAGGTAAGTGTTAATATTCTCTTACTTGATGCTATAAAGTAAGTGCTCTCTTATGTCAAGTTTCATAAAGATTTTTGCACTAAAGAGAGAAGCATTCATGCTCAAAAGAATGCTTTTTTAACATAAAACATTAATTTTATACTCCAATAAAAAATTCCTCTAAAATTTAAATACTCAAGATCACCTACTATCTTATGTAACATTAAGAACCATATCTTTGAGAATGCTTTGTTAGACTTAGGAGATAGCGCAAATCTTTAGCCCTTCTCGGTATTTGTGAAACTTAGATTGAAAAAATTACACCCAACTCCAATTGTGTTATAACTTGTGGAAGATGTGCTTATCTAGGTAGATAAGTTTTATTTTTCTGTTGATTTCATTGTGATTGACACTTAACCAATTTGAGATTCAAATAATCATATCCCTATTATCGTAGGAAGAACTTTCTTGGCAACTGTTGATGCTCACATTCAATGCAGGACTGAAAATATGCAGTTGTCCTTTGACAACATGACTATGAAGTTGAATTTCTTTAACATTGTTAAACAACCTCATAATACAAATGATGGAATTGTTGATGTGGATTTAATAGAAGAATTAGTTGATTATACTTTTTCTTCTAACCCTAGTGATGACCTTTACAAACATGTTTAATTCACTTTAGTTTGAATTTTGATTTTAACAGATCAGTTGACGAGGTCAACATCTTACTTGATTCAACACCATCCATAGACACTAATAAATAGAAGTCAGGAATTAAACAGTTAGACTATCAGAGAAGAAACTCAGTCCATCATCAGAATCACCACTAAAACTCGAGCTTAAATAGCTACCCAACACTTTAGAATATGTGTTCTTAGGAGAAGAAAGTAATCGGCTAGTAATCATTTTATTATTCCTAAATGTCAAACAAAAAAGTAAGTTGTTGGAAGTTTTAAGAGAGCATAAATAAGCATTAGGATGACCATACCTGATATAAAAGGTATAAAACCAGTAGGTTGTATGTATTACATTCATCTTAATGAAAATACTAAACCTACTAGAGAAATGCAACATCAGTTGAACCATAATATGAAAGAAGTTGTTAAAACTGAAGTTCTTAAACTATTAGACACATGTATTATTTACCTAATTTTTGATAGTTTATGGGTCTGTCTTATGCAAGTTGTTCCAGAAAAGTCAGGAGTTACAGTAACTACCAACGCTGATAATGAATTGATACCCGCTAGAGTGACAATAGGGTGGAACGTATGCATTGATTATAAAAAGTTAAATTCTATCACACGTAAAGGCCATTTTCATTTGCCATTTATTAATCAAATGCTTGATAGAATAGTCATGAATTTTATTGCTTTCTAAATGGAGTGTTAAAAAATCAAAAGCAGACCACTTTCACTTGCCCTTTTGGCATTTTTACATAAAGAAGAATGTCATTTAGATTATATAATACACTTGCCATATTTTAACGATACATGTTAAGTAATTTTTCTAATATGATTGAACGTTTCCTTGAAGTTATTATGAATGATTTTTTTGTCTTTGGTGATTCATTGTGTTTGCATCATTTAACAATAGTTCTGTAGGGATGTATAGAGAAGAATTTGGTCTTGAATTGAGAGTAGTGTCATTTTATAGTAACACAAGGTATTATTCTCAGTCATATCATTTCGAGCAAAGGTATTGAGGTTGACAGAGCCAAAGTGGATCTCATTTCCAATCTTCCTCTACATAAAATAGTTAGAGAAGTAAATCTTTCTTTTGGCAATCTAGTTTTTATAGACATTTCATTAAAAGTTTTAGCAAAGTCTCTATACCCTTATGCAATCTACTTGTTAATGATACATCTTTTGTCTTTGATGATTTATGTCTTGAGACATTTGAAAAACTAAAGTAGCTATTGACATCATCACCCATCATTCAACCCCAAATTGAACTTACCTTTCGAGCTCATGTATGATACATCTTATTATGCGGTAAGTGCAGTATTAGGATAAAGTGTTGATCAAATTCCTCATGTCATTTACTGTACTAGCATGACATTAAATAATGCATAGTTGAACTACTCAACCACTGAAAAATAAATGTTAGGAGTAGTGCTTACATTAGAGAAATTTTAATCTTATCTCATTGGATGTAAAATAATTATGTTGACAGATCATGCTGCTCTTAAATATCTTCTTACAAAGAAAGATATAAAAGCTAGACTAATTCGTTGGGTGTTACTTTTGTATGAATTTGACCTTGAGTTCAAAGATAAAAAAAGGCATAGAAAATGTGGTAGTAGATCATCTCTCTCACCTCAATTTTGATATAATTACAAAATCATTACCATTGAATAAATCAGTTCTAAATGAACAACTGATGAATGTAGAAGCATTGCTATAGTATATATAGTTAACTATCTTGTTACCAGTTAACTTCCAAAGCATTGGACTAAGTAGCAAAAAGCTAATTTTTTTATGAAAATAAAAAATTTCTTTTGGGATGATCTTTATCTATTCAAGCATTATACAAATCAATTGTCAGGCGATGTGTCCCAGAAAGTGGATTTCAAAGCATCATTTCATTCTACCATGAACAAGCTTGTGAATGTCATTTTAATGCTTAGAAAATAGCTATTAAAGTTTTACAATGTGGTTTTTATTAGCCAATTTTATTTTGAGATGCTTGCACTCTTTGTTCTTCATATGACATATATCAAAGTATGGGAAGCATTACACGAAGGAATATGATGCCATTAAATCCTATTCTGGTAGTCAAATTTTTTATGTGTAGGGCACCAATTTTATGGGATCATTCCTTCATTCTTTTGGTCATCAATATATATTGATTGCTGTCGATTACGTATATAAGAGAGTAGAAGCCAGTCCATGCAGAACCATTGACCATCAAGTAGTAATTAGGTTTTTGAAAAGCAACATTATTTCATGCTTTGGATTTTCTTGAACAATAATCAATGATGGTGATGGATACTGCTATAACAAATCATTCAAAGTTCTTTTGGTAAAGTATTCCATCACTCACAAAGTGGCTGCCCCATATCATCTATAAACCAGTGGCCAAGTTGAGATTTCCAATATGGAAATAAAGCACATATTAGAAAAGACAGTGAGATTAGACAGAAAAAATTGATCATTGGGACTCGATGCTGAATTATATGTTCTTTCATTACTCATCATAAATACCTTAATCAAACAGATCCTCTTCGACCACTTTAAGTGACTTTTATGTGTGAAGCATCATCTAAGTGGCTTGCTCCAAGTTTTTCAATCACATTCTGTTTAGGATTTATGATCACAATTATTAATACCCCACTTTGAAGACCTAGAAAAATAACTCAAGGAAATCGAAGGTAGTATATATAAAATCCAATTAGAACTTGAGGTAAATTTAATATGATGGTGATTATAAGGAAGTGTTTAATTATACTCTTTTTCTTATATTACGTGTTTTTATTTTCTTTTATGCACTTTCATGTATTACTTGATTTTGCAGATTTTATTTTATTTGAGTGTGCTTTAATGGCGAAAAACAGTACTCCGTGACAATCAAAGCTGGTAACTCCAGTTTCGAATAATAATCAATATGCTTAGATAAAGGTATGCATAAAATGTAATTTTGGCAAAGCTTCACAAACGAGTTCATTCACTTCCTTAGAATGCTCTCCTTACAATCTATAAAGTTAAGTCCAAATACATGCTATTACTTACGAGGAATAACATCGCTGCTGACATATGTTGGTTAATTGAAGTTAAAGTACGATTGGTAGATAAGTTATCTTCCAAATTTATTGCATACATGATTGGTTGAGGTAAAAGAAACTACTTAAGAAAACGAAGAGCTCAACGGCTTTCAGTTGCTTGTCATAAGTGCGCCAGAATAGAATGCGATAAAATTTCGTATACTTTAAGAATGGTATTTAATAATAGGGAAGACAAGATTCAATTCATTAGGGATGACTTGAATAAAGAGTTATTGGATGATGTCTTTTTGTCTCTTGAAACGCATCCTAGTGGATACGTACAAAGAGCAATTCTCCAGTTATAGCTATTATTCCAGAAAGAACATGCATGATATAATCTCGAGAATCTAATTATAAATTACCCTGTTTGTCATTTTATAAGAAAACTAGATGGGAAGCTTATCTTTGACCCATAGAAAGAGTTCAAGCCGTTTCTAGACGTAAAAACAGAGGAAGATATGAGCTATAATCACAACTATCAGTACGTATATATTTCTTTTACTGTTATTTTATTATTTACATTATTGTTTTATCTTTTTCTATTATTCACTGCTTACTTTTGACTTTTAAGCCACAAACTTCACATATCATTTGATAAACACACCACAACTTTTACGATTGTGTATCATTATGTTTTTTACTAAGATTTTTAAATGTGAGTTTATGTTGTTAAACATTCACAAATTATTATTGAGGATTGTCTCAATGACAACGACTTTAAGTAGATAATTTAAGACCATTTGTACAGTTTCTGTGTTTTACCATAGAAAGTACAAGGAGTTCGTTGAGGCAACCATAGATCTTAGTCAAGTCTTAGTAGAGAGAAAAATATGCTTTGTATATGGAGGAGGTGATCAAGGGTTATCAAAGCTTATTGCAAAACTGATTACAATAGAGGAATTCAAGGTCTAGGCATCATTCCGAAATCCCTAAAATCTCTTGTAAACATGTCTGACTCATTAACTGGAGAGGAGTTAGTTATCATAGCCATGCAAAAAAGACTATCTGAAATACTCCAACATGTTGAAACTTTCATTGTCTTACTAAGAGATCTTGTAACTTTATAGGCACTGTTTATATTTGCATTTTGAGCTAATTTAAACATTTATAAAAAAATCCATCAGTTATTAAATGTTAATAATTTTTATGATAACTTACTTGCATTTCTTAACTATATCATAAAAAAAATCATTTCATTCATTTCATAATAAAAAAATATTTTTTTGTATTCCTACTACTAATGAGGTACATGATCTTTTATAAGTTTATAAACTAGAGTCAGACCCTAAGACCTCTTTATTGGATTGGTTGACTGATAATGATAGTCGGAATAGTAAGAAGTACAAATTAGTTCTAAATCTCCATCTATAAATGTTTTCTTTCATTCTGGTTGTAACATCCAAGTGATATCTTCTAAACCCTACTTCTTTTCTTTAAAACATTAAAGACAATGTCTTGTTCTAGTTGGGAGGAAGAAATAGTTGATAATTGTGAAATATCTCAATCTTGGTGAAATTTTTACTGATTTTTTTATGAAACTAACTTTGGCTAAATTTTTTAGTAGAAGATGGTTGATTATATAGTGTTGTGACTCTAAAAACGTACCTTTGCCTTTAAGTAAAATTAAAATAAATGAAAAACCTTTAAGATATTTTGTGTGATCTTTTGACATTAGATGAATGATGACTTTTAAATTTTATTATTTGTATTATCTTTGGTCTTGAGTTATATTACACTATGTTTACTATTTTACATGCTGATATTGGTGACAAATGTGAATTAAGTGGGTTGACGAGTAAATTTGGTTAAGTTATTTGAAAGAATGCACATGTCATAATAAATTCTCATAGAGTTTTTAAGCCTATCGAGAGTAACTATTTTTTCCCATTCTTTGTATAGCTTAGCAAACTACTATACATTATCTCTATATTTTCCTTTAAGTTAAACATTTTAAAAAAATTGTATTGCTATATCTAAAAGTCCATTAAACTAATAGTTATGGAAGACTATTAAGAGCCCCACAAGATGATGGAAATGCTATCTTTGACCTGTTTGAGCCTTTTACAATAATCTCTTTTGTGAAATATCTATAGTTAATCATTTTGAACATAGTTAAAAAAAAATACATTTTCTTTGTTAACTTATCATCTTGTTCCACTCCAATTTAGAATAGCACCCTATGTCTTATGTATTCCATCACCTACTCATATTTAAAAAAAAAATAGATGATTATTTTATTCACAAAAATGGTGCAACATATAACATATATATATAAAGAAAATAAAAAATAAAAAAGAAATAAATAAATAAATAATTAAGTGAATTGCACTTTATAATTTCTAAAAGATCTCTGTCTTTTTCTTAAACAATATTTTGTTTTTCCTAATATCTCTTTTTTGTTAGCCATGTCCCTAACCTATGTTACATTCTAATAAAAGTCTTTTTTGATTTTAGGGAACTATAATATGAAGTCAAAGCTAGTAATATAGGCTGAAATGATGTAATGATACATAAAAATGAATAAAATGGTTGACTAGCATTTCATTTGACTTAAGATCATACTATTTTCAAAGTTGTTGACATTATTTTTTGTGAGAGTATTTGATACTGTCTTTTATTAATTTCTTTCAAGTTATCATTTTTAAAATGACTATTTTTATTGATTTTATTTTGTTTTGAGAGTGTCACTCGACTTGTGAGATTTAGAGGTTTAATATGTCATTTTTGAAAGTAACTTAATTAATGTAACTTTAATAATCGATAAGTTTGCATGTGTTTACTGAGTTGACTCATGTGGATGGTTGATGTGGGAGTTATATCTCTTTAGACTGGAGATAATGCTTATACTTTTATTTGATTATTGTCATTAATCTAATTACAGAAGTAAACATAATTGCCTTGAAAAAAAAAATCCCATGTGTTTTTTACTTTTGTTTTCACTTAATTTAAGATTAGTAACAAGCTAGTTAGAGAGTGTGTTAAGTTCTAGGGAGTGTATATTTCTAAAGGGTAAAATAATAATTTTATATTCCAAATCTCACTAACATCTCAACTTTTATGTATTTTAAGTTTCTTGAAATTTGTATATGTTTGAGTGTATTTTTTGGTACTTTATATATTTCAAGATTAATTTGGTCATTTCATAAAAAAAGAGAAGTCAGACAGTAAAATAGGCAGTATTTCTGAACTCAGAACAGTTGAAAACTTTAGGAATGACATAAAGGGTAAAATCATAATTTTAAAATCTTGGTGGGCCTCGCTGACATGTTGTTGATTACTGACGTGACATTGACCAATGATATGGCATTGATGGATGGCATGATAGAAGTCTATTGGACCTAAAAATAAGCTTACAATACATGCAATGCACTTAATCATATATATTGATTTTGGCGTTGACCGATGATGTGGCGGCATATTAGTAAACTGAAAAACGTGCATATCATACATGCATATATATTGAATAATAGCCATGGTAGCGTGTTTCATCCAATCTGAGAGTTCCACGTGGTGCAATCTTAGACGTCCGAATTTTTTTAATCTGATAGTTATGATTTACTTGTTGCATCTATAAATAAGGGGCTATCCCTTTAATTTGACATCTCTGAATCCATTTTTGTTCTCCATTTTCTGTAATTTATTTAAAATCTTGTATTTTCTATGTATTTTCAATTTTGGGTTAAAGGTGAAGTATCAACATGATCAATGAGTTTAATTTGATAAGTTTATTTTTAATTTTTCTAATTTATTTAAATTATTTTGATTTATCGTTGATAGATAATAATAATTTTATCTAAATTTTGCACTGGTGTATTGGCTTCCTAGTACAATATTATTATTATTTGGCACGGTGAGTATTTTATACTAGATTTATTAGACAAAAAAGTTTCCTTTAATTTTTGTGATGGATCTTGATTCAGTGTTGACAGAAAATTCATCTAGGTTAATTAGTGGAGAATTTATCACTTTGTCGACAGTTAGATTATTATTACCTGGTACAACGTGTTTTTGATACCACATTTAACATAAGATTATTTTTTTCTGACACAATAAGTATTTGATATCATATTTATTAGAATTAGACTTATGAAGAATGGAAATACCTTCCATAAATTAATTAAAACTAAAAAGGAATATTAAGCACATGGTGAAATATTGAGTGTTAATCCTGAAACTCAATCATTTCATTACATCGTATAATCTCTAATTTATTAAAGCTATTTTATTTAAAATTTTAAGATAAAGTATATTAAAACCTTCACCATAAGTCTATAAAATAATAATAATAATAACAATAACTCTACAATTGAAATCTACTTACTCGTGAAATCGACACTCATCACCATTAATCTATACTGCAATAGATTCGCGCGCTTATATGTTCAATAAAATTTGCACAACAATAAGATTAGTTTGACCTACTATTTTTTTTCAAGGCAAATGTTGTTTATATTGAAGATTTTGGAAATTGGTTTTGATTGGATTGATTCACACACACACTGGAAGCTCTAACGACCAATATCGCGCATGTGAGACAGCCATAACTCCAGGCACAAGTCGTCAAGATGTATGACGGATCAGAAGCATGTTACACAAATTGGAAATTGTTTTAAAGCTTAATATGCATGCATGAATTATGGGCATTATTCATGCCTTATGAATTGAGAATAATTAGGTGTATGCTTGATTAAGTAGGATTGCATACCCCATTATATTCGGTCAAGTGACTACTATATATAGGCATGAATTTGGCCTTTGTGAAGCCGCTTAAAAACCTAAGAGCAAGGTGTTTAAGAGCGTATTATGCAATAGAATAAAAATTATTTTTTTTAGGAGAGAAAAAAGAGAGAAGTAGGTGGAGATTCAAGGAGGGTTGTTTATGTTCGAATTGTTTCATTACAATAGTTTTTCTTTGGAATTCTAAATGTCATTAATTTATTCTTGCTTTCTTTTTCATCATACTAGTTTAGAATCTTTATTTGGTTGAGGGTGAATTGAAAACCTTAAACATGTCATATTATTAATATTCAAAACCTATCATTTAATTTATTTAATTAAAATTGTTTATGATTTCATGCTTGTCTTATTTGAGTAGTCAATTAGATAGAACTTGAATATATTATATTGTAAAATTAAAACATTTGATCCATAATTATCTTAACATTTTAATTATTAGCAGTAAATTGGAATCGGTGATTGCAATTGTAGAATATAATCTAGGTCATATAATCCGAGCTTATGTGTTTATTGTCTTGATTAGCCTAATATTTTTCTCTACTCAATGTTTCTATTATCTTAAATTTAGATATCTTGTTTTAAATTATTAATGGTTAGAGATTACGTAAAGAACGTGTTTTACCTAACGACATATAAAAGAAAAATAGGGATTAATATAGCTTATTGTTATCAACGGTTGATAATTTTAATGGAAATTGATGATGTAATTGATATAACAATTATGTACATGTTTGATGGTGAAGAATGATCATTTGTACCAAATTTCTCATCATTATTATTTTTCTCCTTTAATTAGAGTTTCTATTAAATTATTATCTTCGTAGTTTTAGTTTCTTTATTTTGTACTATTTAGTTAAAAATTCATAAGACCCATTTTATTTGTAGTTGGCATTTTCTTTAGTTAGATCAATTTATTTTTTTAGTCTTTATTCTTCTTCTTCTTATTATTATTATTATCAATATTATTTTATTTTTTGTTTTAGAATTGATTAATAAATACAATTACTTAGTAATGAGATTATGTATAAGGATGGCACAAGCATGTGGAATAAGGCATATTTAGATCTTATGCAAGTTCTTGTTGGACCCGTCACAAGAGCTCGTGCAAATAAATTCAAAGAAGTACTTAATGTGCTGATTCAAGCAACTTGGGATCAATCCAATTCATGGAGACCTATTGAATGAATCTCACAAGATATTCACACCAATAAATGCATGATTCAAACTCTTGAATTTTATTAGCAATCAAATCCATAAAATCAGCGCACTAAGGATAAAAGATATGCTACTATCTTTTTAGATAGCATTTCCATTTTTAAAAGTGGCAACATATTAGATATTTTGATTTTATTTCGTCATTTAAGATACTTTCCTTTTTTTTATTAGATTAAGATCTTGATTTATTAAGGATTCTTTCCTTTTTATTAGATTAGATTTTGATTTATTTAGAATTTTTTTCTTATTTCAATTGGATTAGGATTTGTTTCCAATTAGGATTTCTTATAACCTATGTATATATTCGCATTCAATAAGAGAAAAAGAAGAAGTTTTTCATGTAATTTACTTGAGAGTATAATTCTCTTTAGTTTTTAAACAAACTTTTTGAACTTATTGGATTTTCTATGGCGTTCAATCCTTAACTTATCAATAAGACCATCCATAGCTGATTGTGGCATTCCCACATACCAGGGTTCTTGCTTTATTAAGTAATAGGTTACAGTTTCATTCAATTCTTGAAATTAGAAACGATCTTGGAGCCTAATTTAATTAAGGTTTCGTCAGTTCTTAACGGGATTCGTATCATAGCAAAGGTTCTAATCAGGGTTTTACCTATCCTTATTTACATTTCATGTCTTATTTATTTCAATTAAAAAAAATCGTGAACAGTGCCGCATGAACAATATCACGTGAACAGTGCTGCGTGAACAGTATTTAGGGTTTTTTAATTTTACATCATTGCGATTTATTTCCTTTAATCCATAAAATTCTACCAATTCCTTACCCTAAATTCCTTCAATTTTTAGTTATTCAGTATTTTAAAAAAAAGGCAAAGCAAAAAAAATATATATATATATATATATATATAGTGAAAAAAATCTTTCAATTTTCATTTCCATTATTAGTGGCTTATAGAATCTAAGTCTAATTCTTCATTATGTGAAATTTTTTGCCAAAAATATTATTATTTTGTGCTTTCAAAACCTAATCATACGTGGTCGTTGTGTTCTCGCCCTTTAAACTCGAATCTCTTTGATATAATCTTTGTGAATTGCTGCTGAAATCTTGATATTAGTTTGATTAGTTTTATAAGAACTAAGAAAGAAGTATTACGAGTGGAAAAAGGTAAGAGAATGTGAGCGTATTAGAGGGTAAAAGCTAATAAATTTGAGTAAAACACGAGGGAAATTGAGTAAATCATTCTCTTGAGTGAAAATGTAAAGGATCAACAACCAACTATTCAAAAAATTTTAAATTCAAGCCTTGATGGGGGAGATGACATAACTGATGAGTGTTGAATTAAAGCACATACATGAGCATTTGGATTAAGTAGAGAACGCACGTGCAAGGCAACCACAACGTGTTCCCTTAGCACATAGAAAAGAGAGAGTTCTAGCTAGAGCAGAGGTTGATGACTATTATAAGGATGGGTATGGTGAAGGGGAGGATTCAATATATAATCATAGAAGAGTTAGGCATCGAAATGAAGGTGTGAGTGACATAAAGATGAAAATTTAATATTTTCAAGCAAATTATGATCCTAAAGCATACCTTGAATGAGAGAAGAAGATGTAGTTTGTATTTGACTATTATAACTATTTTGAGGAAAAAAGTTAAAATTAGCTGTGATTGAGTTTTCTGATTATGCTATTACTTGGTAGGATCAGTTTCTTATAACTAGAAGATGGAATGGAGAACGTCCTATTGAAATGTGGAATGAAATGAAGACATTGATGAGAAAGCGATTTGTACCTAGCCACTACTACCGAGGCTTGTACCAAAAACTACAAATTCTTACCCAGGGTAAATGAATGATTACTACAAAGAAATAGAGGTTGCCATGATTAGAGTAAATATGGAGGAAGATAGAGAAGCTACCATGACACGATTCCTGAATATTTTTAACCAGGAGATTGCAAATATAGTTAAGTTACAATATTATGTAGAGATTAAGGAGATGGTCTACAAGGCCATCAAGATTGAGCAGCAACTTAACAGGAGATGTAACACTCGTGTAACCCCAAGCTTGAGTTCTACTCCATGGAAGCCAAGTTATGTAAAGTGAGACGATAGGCCACAAACATCTACTACATCTAAACCAAGATTCGAGACCTCCGAGCCTAATTCATAAGGTAATATTGTGGCACCCATTATTAGGAATCATGATATTTAAGTGTTTTAAATGTCATGGTAGTGGACACATAGCTAGTGAATGTGTGAATAAGAAAGTTATAGTGTCACAAAATAATGGTGAGATTGTAACTGATGGCGAGGTAGAAAATAATAAGATGCCACCATTGGAGGATATTGACAATCAAGAGTATGCAGTCCTTGATGAATTAACTTTAGTAGCCAGGAGAGTTTTCAGTGTGCAAGTAAAAGAAAATGAAGTAGTATAACAGGAAAACATCTTTCATACTAGGTGTTATGTTCAGAAAAAAGTATGTAGTGTGATTATTGATAGAGAAAGTTGTACCAATGTTGCTAGTACTATTATGGTGGAGAAGTTAGGGCTTCCAATACTTAAACATTCACAGCCATATAAACTGCAGTGGTTGAATGACAGTGGCTAGGTGAAAGTGAACAAACAAGTACTAGAGTATTTTAAGATCGATAAATATAAATATAAAGCATTATGTGATTTAGTACCAATGCAAGCTGGACACTTATTACTTAGGCATCCTTGGTAATTCGACAGATGTGTGAAGCACGATTGTTTTACCAACAAGTACTCGTTTGACTTTAATCAAAGCAAGATCACACTTGCTCCATTAATACCAAAACAGGTTTATAAAGACCAAGTAAACTTATAAAGAGAGAGCGAGCAAAAGAAAAAGAAAGAAAAAGAAAGTGAAAATGAGAAAGATGCTGAGCAAATTGAGAGAGAAAAAGAAAAGAAAATTAAGGCAATTGAGAGAAATTAGAGAGAAAACAAAAGAATTTTTATGCAAGAGTAAGTGAGATAAAAAGAACATTATTTTCAAATCAGCCAATGATTGTACTTCTGTACAAAGAGACATTTCTGAACACTAATAAGCTTAACCTTATCTTGCCTAGTTCTATTATTTCTCTTTTGTAGGATTATCAGGATGTTTTTTCTGAGGAGACACCACATAGATTACCTCTAATATGAGGGATCGAGCATCAAATTGATTTGATGCCTGGTGCAACCATTCTAAATCGACCAGCCTATAAGAGTAATTCGAATGAAACAGAGGAGCTTCAAAAGCAAGTTAATGAGTTGATAGAAAAAGGACATGTGAGAGAAAGAATGAGTCTATGTGCAGTTCCAGTTTTGCTAGTTCCCAAGAAAGATGGGACATGAAGGATGTGCGTTGACTGTCGAGCTATCAACAGCATAACGGTAAAGTATCGACATCCCATTCCTAGGCTAGATGATATGCTTGATGAATTGCATAGTTCTTGTGTATTTTCTAAAATTGATCTAAAAAGTGGATATCATCAAATTAGAATTTAAAAAAGGAGATGAGTGGAAAACTGCCTTTAAAATAAAATATGACTTGTATGAATGGTTAGTTATGCCTTTTGGTTTGACTAATGCTCCAACTACTTTTATGAGACTTATTTATCATGTTTTGTGGGATTTTATTGGCAAACTTGTTGTTGTTTATTTTGATGATATTCTCATATACAACAAAAATATGGATGATCATGCAACACATTTGAAATATATTTTAGATGTACTTAGGAAAGAAAATTATTTGCTAATTTGAAGAAATGTACCTTTTGCAATGATAAATATGTGTTTCTAAGATTTGTTGTAAGTGCACAGGATATACATGTTGATGAAGAGAATGTACGTGCAATCCAAGAATAGCAGAATCCTACAAGTGTAAGTAATGTAATAAGCTTCCACAGACTTGCCAGCTTCTATCAGCGGTTTGTGAAAGACTTTAGTACATTAAACACAATGCTTACTGAAGAAATCAAGAAAAACATTGGATTCAAATGGGGAGAAGAAAAAGAGAAGGCATTCCAAATGATAAAATAAAAACTAACCAAAGCCCCTTTATTATCCTTGCTTAAATTTAACAAAACGTTTAAAATTGAATGTGATGCTTCAGGTATTGGCATAGAAGCTGTTCTTATGCAAGAGGGATGACCAATTGCTTATTTCAGTGAGAAATTAAGTGGAACAATCTTAAACTATCCTATTTACGATAAAAATCAATATGCTAAACAAGCAAACAAATGGCAACACAAGCTAGTCTTTGAATCTGGTGATTGAGTGTGGTTACATATCCACAAGGAACAATTTCCAGAGTTAGGAAATCCAAGTTGTTACCTCAAGGGAATGGACCATTCCAAAATCGACGACAATGCATACAAGCTAGATTTTGCCTGGTGAGTACAATGTAAGTACTACAATTAATGTTTCTGATTTAAGTCCTTTTGACATAGGTGAAGATTAGAAGACAAATCCTCTTCAAGATAAGGGGAATGATGAGATTATGCATAAGGATAACACTAGCATGTGGAATAAGGCATATTCAAATCCTATGCAATTTCTTGTTGAACCCTCACAAGAGCTCGTGCAAAGAAATTCAAAAAAGCACTTAATGGGCTGATTCAAGCAACTTGGGATCGATCCAATTCATAGAGACTTATTGAAGGAATCTCACAAGATATTCAGACCAATAAATGCATAATTCAAGCTCTTGAATTTTATGAGCAATCAAATCCATGAAATCAGCACATTAAGAATGAAAAATATGCCATTATTTTTTTAGATAGCATTTCCATTTTTAAAAGTGGCAACAAATCAGCTATTTTGATTTTATATAGTCGTTTTAGATACTTTCCTTTTTTTTAGTAGATTAAGATTCTGATTTATTAAAGATTCTTTCACTTTTATTAGATTAGATTCTGATTTATTTAGGATTCTTTTCTTATTTCAATTATATTAGGATTTGTTTCCAATTATGATTCCTTGTAACCTTATATATATATATATTCGCATTCAATAAGAGAAAAAAAAAAGAAATTTTTCACGCAATTTACTTAAGAGTATGATTCTCTTTATTTCTTAAACAAATTTTTTGAACTTATCAATCAGATCATTCATAGCTAATTATGGCGTCCTTACATACAAAGATTCTTGCTTATTAAGAAACGGGTCGTGGTTCCATTCAATTCCTGAAATTAGAAACGATCTTGGAGCATAATTTGATTAGGGTCTCATCAGTTCTTGGCAGGGTTCGTATCACATAGTCTTCGTGGATCGATCTTTACTGACTTTATACTAGTTATTTATATTATTTGTAGGATTTTAAATTTGATGCACCCTAACGATAATACCACATGTATAAAATAAAATGAAACTCTATTATTATATAAAATTGATGAAAAATAAGGTTATATATGATTTTTTTTAACTAGACCAGTCTAACCTAGTTGTAAGTTCGCCGCTAGATAATATTACATTGTATTATATTATAATTCATATTAATTTATTACTTATCTATGCTTGGAAGTTGTGGATGCTGGATTTTAGTGCATTATTATTTTTATTGTTATTACTTTTACTATTATAAAGCACCATAATGCGCCAAAAAGGTGTATTAGAAAAACTTCACTCGAGTCAATTGACTTTTGTCATAATTGAGGTATTCAATATAGTTTAAACATTAAAATAAACAAAAAATAAATTATATTATATTATTATTTTATTTAATAATAATATAAAAATATTCTATGTAACTGATAAAAATAAGCAATCTCTTACTTTGAAATTAGGGTGAGCAAAAGAGTTTGGGCCGGAGAAAAAAGCTGGGTCAAGCCTAAGCCCTCTCATATTTTAAAAAATTAATTTATAAATTAGAATAATACATTAATTTAAAAGAATAATAAAAAAATAAAATTTAAATCTTTAATTGACACATCAATAATAACTCAAAGAACCTGAAATTATAATATTAAATTATTTTTTAAGCAATAATTAATTAAGATGGTGTTTGAATTAGAGAATTTAATATTAAAATAATAAATCTCTAAGTTTTTATTTGCCTTATTTTCTTTATTTATTATTTTATTTTGAAATATTCATGTTCTTTTATTAATTATTAATTGTAACAATTTGTTAATTATTAATTTTTTTCAAATTTAAAACTAAAATTTTTTAAAAATAATTAGTAAGAGCTCATGTCCAGCCTGAGCCCGGCCTTATACATTTTCTCTAATGGGCTTGGGCCTGGGCTTGAAAAAGCCTAACCTAAGCCCATATTTTGCCAATTTTATTTAAAATTTAACATTGTAGATGACAACATTTTTCAAGAAACTGTAAATATGCCATGTTGTCCGCACACCAGAGTACTCAGTGACATGTTGTTTTTAGTGAAATTGGAAACAATGAGTCATCTTCAATATGCGCCTGCACATACTGGTTACGCATGTTGGCTACATGAATAAATAAGACAATGTCGTTTGTATGTCTTGATGGCGTGTCGTTTGTTAATAAAATAATAAACGAAAATGTCATCCAGCACCTTCGTGTCAATTAAAATATTATTATTATTATTTCTGTATTAGTATTATTTTTATTTTTGTCATTATTATTGTTACTATTAAAATAGATAATAATAATGACGATAACTAGCATTGTTTGGCAAAATTTGAAAGTTAGAGTGTGGTGCATTATAATGCGCCAAAATGGAACATTACACAAGAGCAAGGGGAGTTCGCTTGCCTCAACTAAGACTTTAAATATGTTTTAATAAGTAAAATATAAAAATAAATCATATTATAATATAATTTTAAATGTAATTATATGAGGAAAGGAGGTATATGGATAATGAATGGGTGTTAAAGCCATTACTCATAATTTATTGTTATTATGAATGGGGCAATGTTTTTAATTTGAGCACAACGATTTCCTCCTCCCACTACACCCGTTTAATAAATGTACCCTCAATCAAAATTAAAAAGAGAACAGGGCTATTTGACCACTAAAATTTTATCCAAAACCATATACTTACTACTTATACCTACAAATATTACAATATGCACCTGCTTAAATGCTAAAAATATCCTTATAAACTAAAAATCCAAGAAATTTGTGAAGAAAAAACTTCTCTCGTTTTCTCTATCTAGTCTTTGTACGATTTCATTACACCTCTCTTCCTTCACTAAATGGCAATTAAACCAACATAGAAATAGCTTGGGTTTTATTTTAACAAACTAAGGCGTTTGGTACCATTTTCAGTTTCTTGTTTTTTGTTTTGTGGAAAGGAAAATGTTAGAAAACTTATTTGGTGTTTTGTGGAAAATTACGGAGTGACAGGAAACAAAAAATTTCCATTTTCTAATGTTTATAAAGAATAGAAGGGAATAGAGTGGGCAAAATATTCGATTTGATCTGTCTCAATTCAATCCAAAAAAAATTGAGTAACGATCGAATCGGATTGGAGACAATGTCTAATTGGATACAATTTTGCCAATCTAATTAGATCATGATAAGATCGGATAATACCATATCCGATCTAAAAGTTCAATCGGATTGGTTTAAAAAAAATTGAAAATTGAAAATACTAAAAAGCCGATCGAGTTGGTTTAAAAAAAATTGAAAATTGAAAATTTAAAATGAAAAGCTCACGTAGAGGCCACACATCACACGCGTATACAGCACTCAGACAGCACACAACACTCACAACATCTAGCATTCTCAAATCCTATTCACTCTTACTCTCTAGTCTCTTCTTCTCCATCTCGGCAATCGGCATCTCCAATCTCCATTCTCCAGTCATCACTCTTCAAAAATCAAAATCACAGCCTTAGGCAGAAGCAAATCGACGGAGCACGGAGCACACCACCAATCCACCACTCCACCAACGCAACGCAACACACCACACCCACAGTTACCGCTGATTTTCCTACCCAATCCGACCTACTGTCATCATTTGCAGATGCAACCACCGGATCTGTTGCTCCACACGTTCACCATCACGATTCAACAAGTTCCTCTAAGCTCTACTCCAAGTTTCCAACCCGGCAGCCCAAACCCGAATTTATGTTTTGACTTTTGAAAATTTGATGGTAATTTACTAATTTTAACGAAATAACTTAATGTAAATTACTAAATTTTATTCATTATCACACACACACATATATATAATGTTACTATCACTGTGTCACATATATATTTTATCAAAGAATTGTTTCTAATCCGAACCGATCAGAATTCAACTCGATTTTTAATCCAATCTGATATCAATTTAGATAAAATTTTCTCTAATCCGATCAACTCAAAATTTAATTAAGTTGATCTGAACCCAATCCGAATCCAACTTTACCCAGCCCTGCAAGGGAATGCTGCATTCTCCATGTTGCTTCACTTTTTGCTCACTGTCAGGGGCTCACTATCTTTACTTTATAACATAGTGTAATAAATTATGTGGGCTCTATAAATAAAGAAATAATTTTGTAAATAAATTATTATGGCAAATATTTAACAGTAAGAGAAATTTATTCTATACCTCACATATTATTAATACTTAATATTACATAAATTATTTTAAATAAAAAAATAATATCACATAATTATTACAGTAAATTATTACATTGCTCGATCAATATGTAGCTATTTAAAAATAATTACAAATTTTTATATATTGATGAAAACATATCAATAAAAAAATTACATCTTCACAATTAATATAAACAAATATTTGATGATTATAAAGTAGTTTAAGATTTTCTCAATTAATATTATCTTGTAACTACAATTTATTTACATAATTAGTTTTTTTAAGAAATTATTAAAATAACTATGTACCTATATGCATTTATAATAATATATAATACATCATAATATAATAGCTAAATAGATAAATTATTTAATTATATAAATATATATTCATATTCATTGTATTATATTATTTTTTCATAATAATTTCATTAAATGATGCAACTCTTAAGAAAAGTGTTTACTAAATCATTCTCCACTTTCTTTTCTTGTTTTTACTTTTTTACATAGACAACCAAACACCTTTTCATCTTTTTTATTTTCAAGTTCTATTCTTAGAACAAGCTACCAAAAACTGATCATTCTTATTTCATAAAATAATCATTCTTATTTCCAACAAAAACTAATCATTCTTATTTCATAAAACAAATTCAAAAATACCATTTGAAAAAGGATCCCAACGCACCCTAAGATCCCATCATTTATTCTATTGAATATTTGCTATTTTGTAAACTTCCTACTCGTAGCAAGAACATTACCGGTTTATTAATGCAAAGATAATAAAATGAAAAAGAAAAGATTCCAAACGCAGTAAATATATAAAGAGAAACTATTTTAGTAATCATAATTTATCCAATATTTATAATTAGAATACTAGTTTTTATGGTTAGAATCTTATAATGATGATTAATAAATTCGAGTATAAGATAGATAAATTATTAATCCCGAGTGTGGTCTAGTAAAATTATTTATTTTTTAAATTTATATTAACGCATCGTTTGTTGTAAGCTATTTAATGGGTTTTATTGTAATATAAAAAAATTATTAATAAATGGGTGTAGAGAATATTTAAATGTGTTTCAAATAAGCCCATCCTTACAAAAATATTCTCTCTCCACCACGCCCATTAATCTCGAACATGCCTGTGGTTTAATTTTTGAAATTCTTTTCATCATCAAGAACTCTTCTTCATATATATATATTTGTTTACAATTCCTTAAAACCCTAATATTAAAGTATAAAAGTAATTTTAAAAATGAGTAACAGTTTTTTTAAAAATTGTTTTTTACAGTATTCAAAGTGCTAACATTATAAAATTTACTAAGAATTTGAATATATGTACTTAATAGTTTAGAGGCCTACCATGCATAAGAAAGAAATTTGCAGTAACTAGAGGCAAGACATCTACCCCAATATTTAGGAAGATGAGTGATGCTATTAGCGCCCCACCATTAACCTTCTAAAATCCCTCATTTATGTAATTATGAGAAAGGACAAACACTCTTCCATACTTCTTTTCTCTCAAAACTCTCACACTACCCCCACCCAAACCCAAGTTCGTTTCTTTTTTATTTTTCATGTTCATCATTAATCTCTCATTCTATTACTTTGTTTCTAATCTCAATGGATTATCACAACGGTTAATGAATTAGCTTCCAAGAAGAATTCTTTTAATTTTGAATGTAAAAAAATAAAAAAATGGCAAATCGAATTTTAAAATCATAGAACTGGAGTTGCTTTTAATCTCTAAATATTAAAGGTATAATAAATTTTTATTTAACCAAGTATAGATATGGATAGTGGTATTGAGTAGTATGAGACCACAAGAAAACTATGTTTTTTATTTTTGATTTTTTTTCAGTTTTTTAGAGTGAGAAAATATGAGGTTTAGAAGAAGGAAATTTTTTAAATTAAAGTGAGTATTAATAGCAATATTGATGATTTTTTAAGTATTTCTATTAGTGTATACTTAAAAATGGGGTGTTAAGAGGATCTTAGAGGGTGCTAATACATTCAGTCAAGGGAGAAATGTCTGTTCTTATTAATATTATTGGAGGTATATCTACCTCTTCCTCACATTTATAATAAAAGATTTTTTATGAGTCTTCCCTTTATAAATTTGAATATTTCTCCTCAACCAAAAAATTACATACCTATTATTAAGTTAGCAGGAACCTTGATTCCTATCTCTTTTTAAGTTACTAAACCAAACCAAACGAACGGAGGGGGAAAATGACTGTTAACAAAAAGTAGACAACAAAACTGTCATATTATATATTTGCCAAAATAAATTATTTATCCCTCCTATTTCAAAACTCACTAAAGCTTCCCGTTGTTTTTTTTTTAATACTGACTTGTTTACTCCTTATGGCGTGCATATTGATCCATCTTTAATATTCAAGACCACTAATTTTTATTGATGCGTGCATATTGATCCCTCTTTAATATTCAAGAACAGTCCACTTCACTCATCTTTATTGATCCTTTGTCCACTCCACTCATTTCTCAAGAACTGTCTACTCCATTCATCTTTATTGATCCTTTGAAGATCTACTTAGATTTTTTACCTTATCTAATATTCAAAGATTGTCTACCATTCACTCCACTTATATTTTTAAACTTTTTCCACTCATCTTTATTGATCATTTGTCCACGATTTTTTACCTTATCTAATATTCAAAGATTATCTACCACTCACTCCACTTATATTTTTAAACTTTTTCCACTCATCTTTATTGATCATTTGTCCACTCCACTCATCTCTCAAGAACTGTCTACTCCATTCATCTTTATTGATCATTTGAATTTGTCTACTCCACTCACTCTACTTATTTTTTTAAACTTTTTTAATATTCGAGAATATTTGAGGACTGTCCACTCCACTTATCTTTATTGATCCTCTGAACTGTCTCTACTCAATTATCAAATGATTGAAACTAACCACTATAAATGATTTTATGGCGCTCGAATCCTTGTTTTTAACATTGTGAGTGTAAGGACTCTTTCACTGGGCTACAAGCCCATTGGTAAAGCCTCCCGTTGTTTAAAATAAAAAAAGTCTCATGTTAATTTTGAATTTTTTTTTCTTTTACTAAGGTATATCCTTAGAAAGTTCAATGATCAATGGCGAGTTTTATGACATCAGGAGTAAAATAGTAAACAATAAAAAAACAGTTAGAAATTAACATTGAGCGAGATTATTTGAATCAATTAAACAAATCTTCACATTCACTTTTTAAGACTAGGATTCTCTTATTATTTTTTTCTCTCTTATCTTTCCTTATTTTTGAATGATTGGTTGGGTCACCTTCCTGGAGCATTTAACCAGTTGGGGCAAGGGCTTATGCAACCAAACATTAATGAATTCTTTAGCATTCCTCTTCGGGTTCATTAGAGTCTCAATTATCACACACTTGATCAATTATTGAAAAACAAAAAGGACTATAAGAGAAAAAAAAACTAGAAGAGAATTCTTATCCCACTTTTTAATAATAATTTTAATTATTGAAATGTACTTGTAGTAATTTACTAATAAAGACATTAGCATATAACTTAATAAAAATATTTTCCCATTAGTTTTAAACTATTATCAATTTATCCTCCTTTACCTTACGATGGCTTTACATCACTAACATTCAACAATTTCCTTTGAAAGACAGAGTGTGTGGCAAACTAGAGAGAGTTCATTCTACGGAAATTTTTGGTATTTGAGTGTATGTGATGAGTAAAATTTTTAACATTTACTAGTTCGTATATATATTTAGCAAAAATATTATAGTGGGTTTAAATAGACCCACCTATTAACATATTCTTTTAGTATTAATGAGGTTTTGATGAATTTAAAAAAATGTGGAGAAAAATAATGAATTTACTAAAACAACGGAGTTTGTCAACATATTGCGTGACTTTTAACTCTCTTCCACTACTTTTATGCGAATCAATTCTAGAGTTTGCGAGGATATGAATAGACAGACAGCTTGAAATATATTCATTGGATTGACTGCAAAAACTTCTGCTTGCCGACAGTGATCAAAAGATGCTTAATTATTTAATACAAACGTTTACACATTGTTAAACACACAAAACATGTATTAAAAAAAAATAAAATTCAAAAACAGTACATATTCTAATGCTATACACAATCCACACACACGCACACGGATACACAAAGGATCCGGATCCTCTCATAGCTTATTTCTGTCCTAACCCTCCTATGCTTTTAAGATCTACTGACGTGTGTTATTAACAAAATTAGATGGCTAGGATTTTATTTTAATTAATTTTTCTTTAAATAGACATCTAAACTCAGGTGATTGTTGTCAAATTCTTTCCCACAAATTTTTTCCCTCTCATCTCTTTCTACATTAATGTTGAATCTCCGGAAAATTGCAAAAAAAAAAAAAAATTTGAGCAATCGGACAATAAGGTTTGCATCTTAATGTCAATTTTTTCATTTGTTTATTTTTTCTTGAAGTTTGTCTTCTTTATGGATCTGTTCTACAATTAATTTAAACAATTGTCTTTTATATTGATACAGGCTTCTTGTTATGGCTTTAGAATGCTTGACTGATTTGGATGGAAAGCCGAAGCTTGAAATGGAATTTGAAACTGAGCAATTAGCACATGATTTCTACAATAAGTATGCACTGAAAATGGGATTTAGTATCAGAAAAAAGGCATTTTCTAAGAATAAGAAAACAGGTGAAATGACTTCAAGAATATTTGTTTATTTTAAGAAGGGATTTCGTAAGGGGGATAAGAGAGATTTATTTTCAAAAACAAGGACGGGTTGTAATGCTCAATTGTGTATTAAGTTGGACAAGAAGAAACAAAATTATTATGATTATGAATTTTGTAGAAATTCATAATCATCCTCTGGTAAAGGAAGAATGTGCCCATATGTTGCCCTCTCAGCGAAGAATATCAGCATCTCAAGCAATCGAAATAGAATTGGCTGAAGTGTCTGGAATCTCACTCAAGTCTATATTTGAGTTAATGGGTAAACAAGTAGGTGGAAGAGATTCTCTTGGGTAAACGAAACAAGATCAAAAGAATTATATGAGATCAACAAGACGAAAAAAACAACAATGGCATATGGAGAAGCGGGATGTGTGTTGAAGTATTTTTCTAACCAAAGACTAAAAAATCCATCATTTTTTTTCTTCTATACAATTGGACAGCAAAGAAAAAATTACGAATATGTTTTGGGCAGATGCTAGAACGATAATTGATTATGGTCAATTTGGTGATGCTGTTAGTTTTGATACAACTTATAAAGCAAATCGACCATTTGCTGTGTTTGTGGGATTTAATCATCATCGGGAAACTGTAGTGTTTGGGGCTGTTTTAATGTATGATGAGACAGTTGATTCATTTGTATGGTTGTTTGAAACATTTTTACAGGCGATGTCTGGAAAAGCTCTAAAATCTATATTTACAGATCAAGATGCTGTAATGGGTAAGGCTATTTTACAAGTAACGCCTAGCACATACCATAGGCTTTGTACTTGGCATATGATGCGGAATACCTTGAAGCATGTAAACTTTGTTTTCAAAGGTCCTGGTGGGGTGAAGAGTGTTTTATCAATGTTTATGGATTCTGTTGAAGAAGAAAATGAATTTTTAACTGCTTGGAATAATATGCTTGATGCATATGATGTGCATGACAATAATTGGCTTAAAAGCATATTTGAGTTGAGAGAGAAATGGGCCTATGCATATGTTAAAAGAGCATGGTCTGCTAAAATAAAAAGCACCCAACTCAGTGAAATCTTTAATGCTAGTTTGAAAGACTATTTGAAGACAGACCTTAATGTGGATCAATTTTTTAGGCATTTTGAAAGAATGGTCAATGATAAACGGTACAAGGAATTGGAAGCAGAATATAATATGTTACCGGATGGTCAGTCCAAAAGTCTATGTTAAAATGTTAACTCAAGCGGGGGAAATTTACAGCAAGATGATATTTGAAGATTTTCAAGATCAATTTATAGAGGCTATTGATTTGTCTATGAAAAATTGTGTTCAAGATGGTGAGAATTTTCTTTACACTATTATTATGGATGATAACTCTAAGGAGTGGTATGTGAAAAGGGAAGGTAATGACATATTATCTTGTAGTTGTAGGTTGCTTCAGATGGAAGGAATAATATACAGTCATATAATCAAGATTCTTAAAGATAACTTGAATATCAAAGAAATTCCTGACCGATATATCTTGAAGAGGTGGACAAAGCATGCAAAGGCAGAACGTGTGCAGGACATGCGTGGCTATAAAATCCAAGCAGATCCTAAATTACAACAAACATGTCGATACAGATTTTTATGTTCTGCCTTCACCAAAATAACAAGTAGAGCTTCAGAGAGTGAAAGAGCTTATAATCTAGTGAATGAACATGCAAGTAAGTTGTCAAAATTAGTTGAAGACATTTTATGTTCAGAAATGGATGGTAATATGAATGAGAAAGGTAATGCATTTCCTTTTGAAGAGCATTGAAGTAGTACTAATAAGGAATGTGTACAAGTTGCCAATATTGGTAAAGCAACAGGATTAAAGAAGAAAGAGTCATCGCGTGGAAGATGTAGAATTAAAAGCAGCTTGGAGAAGGCCTTGGTAGGAAAAAAAGGTGGAATAATCGTCCATCGGACTCTCAAACTTCGCAGGTAATATTGTTAATAAATTAGTTTATATTTCTAGTTAATTACAAGTTATTAATATCGATAAGTGTTGAATTTAATTTGTATATCACATGCAGGCACCTACACATTTGTTTCATATGATTAACAATACTCCTTGTTCATCAGTTGGTTATAATCCTTATTCGTTAAGTAAATTTAATCTAATTTATTCTTTGTGACCAGAAGTAATATCAGTTAAATAATTTAACATGATAAATTGTTAAATTAGGTCATAATGACTTTACGCAGTTGGAATTTCAAAGTTGCAATTTGTCTAATTCAACGTCCAATCCAACGCCACGGATGCATCATGAAGAATTTCAACGAACAAGTTTTCAGGAATTGCTTCAACAAAATAGCACAAGTTTTTGCTCCCAATTGTAATTCAATGAACTAAATTAGTATTGCTACTTTATAAATTGCTTCTACTGGGCATATAATTTTGTTGCTACAATTATGCTGCTGTTTAACTATTTTTCTGGGTTTATAGTTACTGTTTTACATTTTTTGTTTTAGTTTGCAGCTGCTGTTTGCTATTTTTTCTGAGTTCTATAGTTGCTGTTACTGTTGTTTGCTAATTTTTTTCTGGGTTCTGTAGATGCTGCTACTATTGTTCGCTATTTTTTCTGGGTTCTATGTTTGTTGCTACTGCCGTTTGTTGTTTTATGGGTTCTATAGTTGTTACTGCTGCTGCTTTTTTTTTTTTTTTTTTTTTTTTCCATTGCTGTTTTTTTCTGTTTACTATTTTTCTGTTGCTTCTTATTTTTTTGGGTTTTAAAGTTGCTACAGTTATTGCTTACTTTTTTTTCTGTTTGCTATATTTCTGTTGTTTGCCATTTTTTTTTATTGTTTGCTGTGTTTCTGGGTTTTATAGTTGCTCCAATAAAACCACAAGCTATCATTTATAAAATTTGAAAGCTTTTATAGTTGCTCCAATAAAACCACAAGCTATCATTTATAAAATTTGAAAGCTTACACAGTAGTCTTGTACAAACAATTTTAGTGACAGCCGGAGCTATATTATTCCCAAACCAGAGAAAATTGCTGATTCAAGATGAAAAGAACATTTGCAGACACACTCAATTATATATTTGAATTGCTTCATACATTTGATTATAACAAGAAAACAGAAATCTAGCTGATGACTGTAATCATAAATGCCATGTTGATGCGGTTTTCTGCTCGCTTCCAAGCGGTGCTATTGCCTTCTACTTGCTGGTTGTTGAGCAGGATTCCTTGCTAGTTCTTGCCTTGAAGCGGTGCTGTTGCCTTCGGCTCACTGGTTGTTCGAGTAAGATTCCTTGCTAGTTCCTGCCTTTCTCCGTTCACTGGAGCGGTGATGTCTTCGGACCTGTGTCCACAGAAACGGTGTCAGGGGTCACTGGGTGTTTTTCCAACGAAAACCATCCGACGCTCAAGTCAGTGATCGGGTTGATTTTTTTGGAATCCCTCTTAATCTGAGGGATTGGAAAAAAGGAGAAGGTTCGGGGAAGTAAAGAAAGTAAAGAAAATAAAGAAAGAGAAAATCAGAGTCTTGGTAGAAAAATTGGAGTTGGAATCAGAACCCTCTTACCTTGCCACTCGTCTAATATTTATTCTCTCATTTTCCCGCTCCCCTTTGCTTGGACGCCCACCCCCGCATTAATTGCGCCTGTCTTTCTGACAGCTAGGGGTTACTGCGGCACAACTTGGGAGCGTGGGATGTCAGATGGGTATGCGTTCTTGTGACCAAATGATGATGCCGTGTAGGTCAGTGTATAATGATGACACTGTGGAGGGGTGCACTGGTCATCAATAACAGTGATGAAACCCTACGGCGTGGGGTACCTGTTAGTCATCGATCGTTGTGATAAGTTGTCGGGAGAAGGGGCTGTCGTGCTTAGGTCTGCTCTGCTCGAGCTTCGGTTTCCCTTTGTTCATGGTACTTCCCGCAGTGCGACCAAGTCTTGCTTGGTGGTCGAGGGTCTCTTTTACCCGAGCAGGATGGGAAAATCAGGGTCCGACCAACCTTGGGACACTTGACCTTGACTAGCTTTGACACCGAGCAAGAGTGTCTTCGTGCTAGAGATTAGGTCTTCTGCCCTTACTGGATGATCATCGAGTGGGCTTGCTCGGCAATCCCCAAACATGCCAAACATCAAATCCATGATTTTGGAAACCGCTGACTTGGCTAGGAAGCAATGGCACCTCTTGACAATCTGTTGGACCAGGAACAATATCACGCCATACTTAGTATTCTCGCAAAACCAAATTGGTATTAGCTGGAGGAAATCCATAAACTGTAAGCAAATTACTACAACCTCACAATAACTCACAATTATCCAGCACCAGACACAGATTTATCACAAAATTTGCAAATTGCTGCCATTGATAACAACACATCAGTTTGCAAGCTCCACCAATTCTTTGGCGTCCTCAATCATAAGTAAGAATTCCTTATAACAAGGCAAAACTTATTTCACCATTCTTTCTCAAATCTTATTGCCGATCTCCAGCAAATCTTCTCAACATCCACAGCGAATTTCATTCAACCATTTCATCGAACATGTTGAGGGCAATCTACAGCATGTAACTTCTCAGCTTTCCTGTTTCTTTTCCAATCGGTTTTTACTAAAAAATAGATTGAGGCAGTGCTTCTTCTCCCGGACAGAGGCAGGGTTCAACCTCAAAATTGGAGAATTAAAAATGAATGTACAAAAAAACCTGCGTATTCATCATGATCGTATCTCAGCCTCCCGCACCCATATTCCTAACCATCCTTATTCAGACTTTTTTTTTTTTTTTTAACAATGTGTTTTAATTGTAGAAATAAAGAAGACAATTGTTTAAATTAATGGTAGAAACCCAAATCCATATAGAAGACAAACATCAAGAGAAAAAAAAATTGAGAATAAGATGCAAACCTTACTGTCCGATTGCTCAATTTATTTTTTTTACAATTTGCCGGAGATTCAACATTAAATGTAGAAAGAGATGAGAGGGAAAAAATTTGCTGGAAAGAATTTGACAACAATCATGTGAATGTCGACGTCTATTTAAAAAAAATTAATTAAAACAAAATTTTAGTTAACTAATTTTATTAATAACACGTCAGTAGATCTTTAAAAATATAAGAGGATTATGACAGAAATAAGCTAGGAGAAAATCGGGATCCATACACAAAACACATTTTAGTTGCGTTAGATTTCTTTTTTTTTTTTTTTTGAAAATAATAATAATCCAATAATTTTATTAATTGTTTATCACTAAGGTTTCTAATTCAACATCATAAAATAATAAATGAAAGCACACCCTAATTAAACAACCATTTTCTTCACTATCCTTCAAGCCATCAAACAGCAGTAGAATTGAGCAAGAAATCCTGTGATTCACTCTCATATAGATAGTTATTAGAAGCAGAAGCATCAGCTGAAAATATCATCACCCCATTAACTTCAAACCCATTTACCTGCAGCAACCTCAAAGCATCAAAAAATGCTTGCCCTTGAATCCCCCTACCGTTCACTTCATAACTTGGAAGCACTTTTTCTCTACCAAATTGCTCTACTCGAAGCTTAAACGCTTCCAAATACCCTCTAGGGCTTCCCACTTTATCAGTATAGAACTGATAATTAACGTAGTCGATAACGTGCCCGTAATCTTTGTAGAGCTTGATGTAGGGCAAGGCTGTGCTGTAAAATGGAGCAATGGTGGCCACAGAAATGACCCTTACGTTCTTCAATTGAGTGATGAGCTCGCCAATGCAATAAGCAAAAGATGGAGTTGAAGCGTTACGTGATGGGAAGTTTTCATAGTCTATGTCTATGCCATCAAGATGGTATTCTTGTATTATGGATTTTAGAGATGAGAATGCATTTGAAATCCAAATCTGAGGGTTTCTTGGATTGTACCTGCACGAAATTTCATAATTAAAGAGACGAGTCATATATGTAGCCCGTCAAATCATTAATTAATTTCGGTAAACTAAATCGATAACAAATATAATTTAATCAAGATTATAAAAAAAAATTATTATTTAAGTATGTTCAAATTGTTCCTTAAGCTCTCAAAGGCATAAACAAGTGGTTTTCAAGTAATTTTAATTGGATGATTATCTGTTTGTGTAATGATCATATATACAAAATATTTTAGCGTACCAACGAAGAACTTTTGAGCCTAAACTCCAGCCGGAGAGGCTGGCGAGGGCTTTGACATTGTGGTGGCGAGCTTTGATGTCGGCAACCGAGTCCGGGGTTAGGGTTTCAGCCCAGTATGGTGAGAATTTGCCATTTCCGTAGTTGCCTGAAGGGTCTACATCAATGGCAAAACTAAGAATGAAATGGAAATCAATACCATCTTTGATTGGTACTGATTCAAATTTTACAGGAATTCCCGTGGCTCCTATGTATTCCATCATCACCTTGCCCCCATCTGAAAAAAAAAAATTTACTTAATTTTGTTTGTAAATACAAACTAAATATAACTAAAATACAGCCCAAAACATTATATTATATCACATAATATAATGTAAAATATTGAAATTAAAATTTAGTTCAATGTTGTGATCAACTTACAACCGATTTGTCCACATAAGAGAGAAATTGCCGCAAGAAATAGAAAAAATTGCTGAAGCTTGAGCATTTTTTTTCTCCTTCTTCAAGTTGTTTCTGTAACTAGTGAAATGCAAGAGCCAATACTGTTCATTGATGCCAATTTATTTGTTTTTTAAAAAGTAATTAATATTTCAGTGGAGTAAAACTATAAGCCGGCCAAAAAGCCATTTCTATCATTGTACTATTGACAAAGCCGAATGGAACAATGCTTTTAATTTGACAAAATTAATGCCTTCTTCATTTATTTAAAATTGCGGTATCAATTTTCAGCTGTCCATGTGTTTTATGATTCTATTGAACAGCAGTGATTTTACTAACAGGAATTTTCCTCGTCAGCCGAACAGAATAGGCGATAATAATGTAGTTGTAACAAAAGGCAGGCCCATAGAGAAGTTGTGGCTCCACGATGACACAAATACAAAGTGAGGTTAAACGTATAAGTTTAAGATACAAAAATTAACAATTAAAAGTATAACCAGTTTGACACGAATTATTAATTATTAGTTATTTTGGATAATGGTTAATTTCCACTAATGATTGCGTTGTTTTTGTAGCTATTGATTATAAATGATTGACCCCAACCAAATCAAAACTCTTGTGAATCAAAACATTAAATTAAATCATAATATTATATTGAAAATTAAACCTGAGATGACTATAATGTTAATAAAAATTTTCAATTTTATGAAGAAAAATAATTAATAAAATTCTAGTATTTAGTACTAAGTTGTTTTAATTTTTTTTTTAGCCATTACAGCTTTAGTGTAAAGAGTCAAGAGGCTAAGATAGAGAGAGAAAGGAATTAGGCTGGAATGGATTAACTAAAAAGTATAAAATAAAGATTAAATTATTTTGCCAGTAGCCCGGATGAGCTACAACTTGTTGGAGACCTTAATTAATCGAAGAACTATTCTCAAAAGCAATTGAACACTAAAACAATATTTCTGAATTGAGAAGATTTCTTTCTGCTTGATTTCTAATCTGAATACATGAGAAAGTATTTAGTCTAGAGATAGCTAAACACAAACCACAAAGTATTAATTAAATACGTACAAATTTATAAACCACACACCATTATTACTCCATATGTGGAAATCTAACCTCCACAACTTTGAACAAAAATCTTAAGCTTCTGGATGTCAGCTATGAATCAATAGATTGTATTTGGATCAAGTTTATAATCCAACACAACTCTCCTAAGGGTATGTTTGGGAGTGAGGTGATGTAGCTTTTAAGCTGTAGTTGCTGTGGAGTAAAAGCTATAACTGTAGAGTAGAAGCTGATGGTGTTTGGTAAAAGTGCTGGAGCTTTTAAGCTACAAAAGTTGATGGTGTTTGGTAAATGTGCTGTACCTTTTAAGCAGCAGCAATTGATGGTGTTTGATAAATTTAATAGCTGTGTTGTAGATAAATATTTGTAATAATTAATTTTAAATAATATTATTTTTAATTGTTAACCAATCAAATTATTTTTCATACTTTGAATTATTATATTAACATACAATTATGTTTATTACTTAGACAAATTAAATTAATATTTAATTAATAATTTTTTTTTTTGCACAAATTGCAATAAATAATTTTTAAAACAAAATAATTTAAAAATCAAAATATATAAATTCTAATATTTGCACATTATTGAAGAAATAAATTATACCAAATATGTCTAATAAAGAACAATAAAACATAATAAAATTAAAATGTAATTAATTACAAAATTCTTATAAAAATTTCCATTGTCATTCGTCCATTAAACTTGCAGCAATTCTATCTCTCAAGATTATTATATCTTGAGTTGTGTTATCAACTGAATCATAACTTTCGATATGAGATGCAATATTGCTTATATGCTCACTAATATCATGAATTGGCTCATCCATTGTTTCATCAAAATGATCATGATTTTGTGAATATCTTCTGATGTAATTATGTAACGCCATGGTAGCAATAACTATCTTCACCTGCTTCTTGAATGGATATCTTGGCATATTTCGTAAAATCTTCCATGTATTCTTCCATACCCCAAAAGTACGCTCAACAACACTTCTCAAGGAAGAGTGCTTGTAGTTGAACAATTCTTTATGACCCATTGGTTGGCTACCTCGGCGAAACTCAGGAAGGTGATATCTTTCACCTTTATATGGTCCTAAGTACCCACTTAACTCTGGATATCCGGCATCTACTAAATAATATTTTCCTAAAAATATATATATATATATAAGTACATAACACAATAATCAAATCAATTCAATAAGTATATAAAAAAAATAGAAATACAAACCTGGAGGAGGATTTGGAAAATTGAATGTAGGATTCATAATAGTTGTTTGAAATACCCTTGCATCATGGGCACTGCCTTCCCAACCAGCCACTGCAAATATGAATTGCATATCAAAGCTACATACAGCCATTACATTCTGAGTTGGTGTTCCTTTTCTACCAATAAATGGAATCTGATCCTCCGGAGATATTGAGGCAGGTATATGAACACCATCTATAGCACCAATACAATCCTGAAAGTATCACAAGAGTATATATATGTCAATCATTTTATGAAGTGCTTAGGTTTGTAAAAGAAAAATAATAAATTAAATTAATTTTTTCAATTACCTTAAAGTGAGGCATATATCTTGAATCTTCAGATATCTCTTTGGGAGTGGTAGTAAAGTCAGGATCCAACGGTTTTATCAAATCTACGGACATATGACATACACTATCTAATACTTTGTCAAAATATCTGCTCACAGTCTCACCAGAATGTTGGAACCGCTCCATTGCTGATCTATTTCCTACACTTTGTCCTAGTATATACAAAAACATTCCTAACATCTCAGTTGCACATGTTCTCCTTGAACTCTTTAACCCATAATTATCTTCTAAGTCAGTGCATAATCTTAAAAATATATCACTATTCATTCGAAACATGTTAAAGCACCTACTTACATTTCCATCAAGTATTTCTATCAACCATTTATGCCCTGTTTGAGTAGAATTCATACAAGGTTCCTTATGGATAAATGTTAAATAATAATGATGCATCAAAACAGTTGTTACACAAACAAACTGGTCAAACTCCTCTTCATCATTATCCATATTTTTAGATCGAATCTAAACCGATTATCAACAGCAAAAGGAATTGGATCTGCAACAAAGTCAAGCACTGAATGAAACAATTGATGTAACAACATAAAATAATTATCAACAGAAAATAATTTTAAAGGGACTGAAGAGGAAAAGAGGTTACAGGAACAAAAAATGGAAGTGTGCTCCTAGATTTTACTGCATCTCTCTTTTCTTCTTGTCCTCATGATTATTCTTACAATGTTATTTTTCTTGTATATAAATAGCAACATGCTGGTAAAGCTTATAAAGAAAGAAAAGGAAAATAAAGCCACTGTGAGCACCCAAAATAATGTCCCGTGTCAAAAGTGGACCTTCTCGACTTATCACATTTACTGTAAGGTTAGTCACCAAAATAGTGACCTTCAATTTAATGAAATTTGCACACATTAATCAATAGCAGCAATTCATATATATTATAAATATAATATAAAGTGTAATTAGTGACAAAATAAGAAGTTACATATTCAACTAAATTATAAACATAATCTACAAAGTATTGTTTCATAATCCAAATACGATGACATTTTCACTTTGTATTTTTCTCATAATCAAGCCATTTCAATTTGACATTTGGATCTTCAATCTCATTAAATAAATCCCTTTTCACTTTGTCCATAAATAATTGGCTAGCAAATAACCACAATTCGCTCCCAGCCTCAACATTTGGTAAAGAAGCAACCACTTCCAATGCTTTATAAATCTCTTTCCCACTTGCATCATTTTGAGAGTTTGAAGTTGTTGTATTCCTTTTCTCTACTGCATCGATGAGACGATCAAGCTGCCTTGACAATTTTGCAGCACCTCCTACTTTGTTATCTTTTACAGCCACTCTCTTACCTTTGCTTCCCTTACTCTCATCAGATACAACATACTCATCAGAGTCTGCAGTACTCTCAACACGAAGAGATTCAGATGCCTCATTACTCTCTAGAGGAAAACCAGATGAGGGAACCCAAACATGCTCACCCGTAGCCACTGTGTTCATGAACATTAAATTTAGTTTTTTCTCCAACTCTGGATCAATACCATTTTTTCGAAATCTACCGAATTGCGAATTTTCTTTTATTTTCTTTTCCCACCATTCCTCACTTGCATCAACTGTCCTCAACCTATGATTCCACCCTAAACCGGTTTCCTTCCCAATCAAATTCTTCCACAATTTCCAATCAGTTCTAAGAGAATCCCATTTGTTTTTCATTTGAATTCTATTGTAATCTAATCCAGTTTCTTTAGTAAACTCCTTAATCAAATTTTCATATCCTTGAGAAGTCAAATGAGTCCCAGGACGACGTCCAGCATCCACCTCCTTAATGCATAAGTCACAAAATACATCTAAAGTCTGGGGGTTCCAGGTAGCTTTACTAGTGGAGCTACTGGACATAATTTCATACACTTAAACCTAAAATAAAGAATAATATTTCGTTGTCAAACAACAATATAAGAAACAAATTAATTAAGAGCTATACCCATTTTTTTTTAAATAAAAACTGAATTAACATGAGTTCTTTTGGGTTCAGGGAGTTCAAAAACATAGCATGATGAATATAGCATTAGCAAGCATTCTTAATCAAATATTTACTATGCTAACTACCGAAAAGATTGTAACTGAATGCATTTAGATCATGTAAAAATCAAAAGCAATTAAATATATATTTGAAGAAAAACAAAGAAAACAGTTTGAAAGTAACGTCATTACCTTTTGTAATGGCTTTTTTGGTAGTAAAGGCAGCAACAATATCAACCTTTGCACAAAACGATAGCCAATAAGTTAGCAAATTTCTAGCGAATTAACATACAAATCTATTGTTTTTTAATTTTTAAGAAAAATGAAAGAAGAATGCAAACTCACTGATTCGGTCAATGATTCTGCTCTGCATCAAATTATTTTGAGCAAAAAAAAAAAATGTAAGCCAAAAAACAAAATTCTGTCTAGCAATAGATGAACCCACAGAATTTATATATTAATTATCCTACAGAACAAAAAAAAATAAAAAATAAAAAGTGCAATCGATTCTTACTTTGAGCTAGTAAGTGTTGAAATTAGTTGTTGTTTCTATCGGCGTTGGAATCACGTCGATGAAAACTGCTGGCGTCGAAATCACGTTGATGAGAACTTATGGCATCGGAATCACACCGTTGAGAACTGCCGCCGTCGGATGCTTTCTATCGGCGTTGGAATCACGTCGATGAAAACTGCTGGCGTCGAAATCACGTTGATGAGAACTTATGGCATCGGAATCACACCGTTGAGAACTGCCGCCGTCGGAATCGCATCGATGAAAACAAAGAAATGGGCGTTTAGGGTTTGGTTTAAGAGAAAATCAATTCGAAATTAAGTTAAAATATCAGTTTAAAATAAGGCTAATTTAGTAATTTTATGTGCAGCTGGGATGTAAAAGCTGTGAAGTTGCTAATGCCTAACTACAAAAGTGTAACCAAACACTTTATCAACTGGGCTTTGGCAGCCCAGCTGCCACACAGCACTCCCAAACGTAGCCTAACCAACCGGTGGCTTCACTTCATATTAACTATATCATTTATCTCAAGTCTTTTTTGAAAAAGGTAGAAGTATGTATAAAGCCAGATTGATTTTTTAGTTTATCATTTTTTTAAAATTCAAACTAATTCGGCCAATTAAAGAAACGTGCTTACCAATAAGAGGAAGCCGGCTCCTATATTAACATATGTATCGATAATATACATTTTCATTTTTTGATAAAAAATTATATGTAATAATTATCCAAGAAAATTTGATTTGTCTTTTAAAGGACTGCATCAAATTTAAAGGAAAGTACATAAGTGCTAGGTAGGGAAGTTTCAAAGCTTTAAAGTGCGTATGGTATAGATTTTAAAAATGATTTTGAGTTTTTGAAATATAAAAACAAGAGATATTTTTTTATATCTTCTATTTAATTTTTAACAAGCAACCTAGTTATAATATTTACTCATCACGCAAATGCTACCTTCAAAATTAAGATGATCTTTGTTCGTCTTACATATGTAAGGAGATTTATGGGTGAAACATAAACACAACTAAATGAGATTGGAAGAAAAATAAAGAGCAAGCACAAATTTAGACACAAGAAATTACGTGGTTCGGCTTATAGCCTACATCCACGGGTAAAGACTGAAGGAAATAATTTTATTATACTGGAAAAATAATAACTTCTCTCTAATAATAGAGGAGAACAATTATACTCTCTCTATAACTAGGAGAAAACTATTCTCACTTCTCAATACCTCAATTACACCCAATAACTCTCAAAATTCTCTCTAATTACAAAAGGAAATGAATTTTCTGAGATGATTGAAATGAGGGAATGAGCACTCAATTTATAGGTACATTTTGACTACTATGCATTATTATTTTATTATTATTTTTATTATTTTAGTATTTTTTTTTCTTTCTTTTTTTATTCAACACGGCACACAGTACCGTGTTGAATGGGGCACCACCCTTCTGGATGGGCGGTGCCCATTTCCTTGACAACATAGACACAAAGAGAATGCTATAAACAACATCTGAGAGGATCTTAGGAAATATTTATTCTTCTTGCACTCAGTTGTGCTAAAGTTTCGGGCCGCACGATAACCAAAAATATTGGAACACAAAACGCCACAAGAAAAATTGTACAGTATATGCACATATTCGGTTTCTACATCACAATCTTATGTGGCATCAACGACTAATGAGAAAGTCCTGAAGTCCGCTTTGGAGCATTGCTTTCGTTCCATTCACTCATTACGAGATTGTGATATTGTATGGATATTCTATTCTCATGTGTCTCATCCATTGATCTCTTGGATCAAGCAAAGAAGAGACAGTGAATTGTAGAGCTTCATCCTTGTCAATCTCCTTAACACCACTCCACTTCACCCTATTCGTGCTGTTGGCGCTGGGGCCGTTATTGTTCTACTCAAAGAGTCTAAAGCCTTGAAAAAGCATATGAGTGCGGTTGTCCCATGGCAGGTATCCCTCTGGATCAATAAAATACATGGACTTAATTAATATGTTGTTAATGACACACACATGTATATACATATATCAAACGTGATGACATTGATCACTCTATGCCATTGAATCCTACGCAAATTCTTGTTATTGTTTTTTCTTTTTTACATAAGCATCTTATTAACATGAATATAAACCATACATGTATGCAACTAATTTTATTTTTTTTCATAATTAAGGACCAATATGTTAGGAAATTGATGGGTGAAGCATATACACAACTAAAATGAAATTGAGAAATATTAAAACACTAGAATCATAAAAGGACATAAGAATTTACGTGGTTCAACTTTTAACCTACATCTATGAGCAAAAATAGAAAAAAAATAGTTTACTAGTAGAAAGAAGTTAAAAGTATTATTATATTTATCTCACAACTCAAAACCCTAATCACCCAAACTCCCAAATCACTAAACTAGGAACTTAAAACTCTCAAAACACTCTCAATCTCCAAACTTTCAACTCTCTTACTTCTCAAATATATTGAGAATTGAAGAAAAATGGAATTAATGAATGAGGAAGGGAAATGAAAGTCTCTATTTATAGGTTTCATTTCCTCTCTTTTTTCCACTTGTTTATTATAATTATAATTATAATTTTTTTATTATTAATATTATTATTTTTTAGTGGCATTAAAAGGTGGTGCATTTTTGGGCGCCACAATTTCACAAATCTTCCACTTGGAGACTTGATTGAGAACCAATAATGTCTCTACACCATCTATTCTTCTTCATCATTATCATGTTGCTTACATTTTTGCTAGACCTTATGAGGATCTACTCCATACAAATTTCTCATAAATAATTGATTTTGTCATAACATTTATTAAATTATCCTTGGTAGGATTTTCCGCAAATCCACACTTTCTTATTCTACTACTTCTCAAATTAAGTGGTACTATTTCCCTATGTGCTTTGTCTTGAAATTTAAGGTTGGATTTCTTGTAATATGGAAGTCAGTCTGACTATCACAAAATACGTGAATTTTCTTTTTTTGTTCCCGAGCTTCTCTAATAACCTTTGTTCCAAATAGCATTTTTGCAAGCTTGTGTAAATACTATATATTCTATTTCTGTTGTAGATAAAGCCACATCAATTTGTAATTTTGCAAATTAGCTTATAACTCCTTCCACAAGTGTAAACACATAGCCATTAATGGATTTTCTTTTATTAAGATCTCATGTAAAATTTAAATCCACATAATCCCTTATAGTAAATTTTGATCCTCAATAACATAATGCAATATTCGAGGTTCGTTTGATATATCTCACTTTTCTTTTACACTACTATCATCTCATCTTTCTTTTGTAGTTGATATTTTATAAAGATAATAATTTTTCTGATATCAAACTTGTGGGCAGTAGGATCTTATAGATAATACCCTTTCACTTTATCAGTATACTACAAAAAGCCACATCTCCTGGATTTTGGATCCAGTCTTTTTCTTTTAGGGCATTGTACATTACATACACAAGACATCCAAATGCATGAAAATGAAAGTAATCAGCTAACTTTCTAGTCCACATTTTCATTTAAGTCTTCAACCCAATTGCCCTAGATGGAGATCAATTTACTACATAACAGGCACGTATGGTTGTTTTTCCCTAAAATGCATTTTATAGACTAACACTCTTGAACATACCTCTTATCATTTTGTAAGAGTTTTGTTTATCTACTTTGCCACTCTATTTTATTGAGGAGTATATGCAACCATAAACTGTCTACAATATCTTATTATTTACAGAACGTTAGAAACTCATTGTCTGTATAATCTCTACAATTATCTAGCTTTAAACACTTGATCCTATTTTCGGATTTAAGTTCTATATGTGCTTTATATTACTTGAATACTAGAAATACATTTAACTTTTTCTTGATTAAAAAAACCCAACATCTCTTAGAATAACCATTAATGAAAGTCACCAGGTACTTTACACCTCCCAAAGATATATTCAGCGATTCCCAACATCAGTATAAACCAAGAGTAGAATGCATTTACTTTGGGCATCAAATATATTAAACTTCGATCTACACTGTTTATTTGTAAGACAATACTCACAAAACTGTAAGTTCACTGATTTGAGCCATGGAAGTAACTTTCGCTCAAAGAGAATCTTTAAACTTTGTTCGACATGTGACCAAGTTTGAGATGCCACATTATTGCCAACTCTTCTCCATTTGATGCGATATATGCATTAACTTCCTGCAGTGTTTTTCCTTTAAGCATGAACATATTGACACTGATCTTTTCCACCTTTATTAACATAAGTGTACCTCTGACAATCTTTATGATTCATTTTTGCACATGAGTTTTATAGGCTAAGACTATCTATTTGTCCCAAAGAGAGTAAAGTTTTCTTTAGTCTTTTGGCATATCGTGCCTCTTAAATAGTGCATACTGTACTATAAAAAATCTTTATCTTGATTGTACCAATAACAATAATTTTTATAATATGATTATCAATTATAATACAAATAGATAGGTTGATATTTGCGAAATAATTTTGTTCGAGTGGTCATGTGCAAGGTGGCTCCTAAGTCTACAAGTGAGACATCAGATTGCTTCTTTTGTCTTTTGCCATCATTATTGCCTTGCCGTATAGAATATCACCATCATTTGAGGTACTTACTACATACTCCTGGTCATTTGATGACTTAGGATATTTACCCTTTCTCATTTTTAAATTACTCCAACACTCTTTCTTAATGTCCTCATTTTACCACATTCTTTAGCACATGATTTTCTTCTTACTTTTTAACTTTTATCTATTACGACTGTGACTCTTACTGGGGTTAAGTTTTGTTAATCTCCCTCTTATTATCGTTAGTGCTTCCACTTACTACGAACTTACCTACTTATCTTATTTATTCTTGCATATACTCACTTCTTCTAATACAAAGACGGCAACATCATTAAAGACTAGGTGTTCTGCTAGGATATTGTTCATCAATTTGATGATGAGTTCATTATACGAGTTAGATAGACTTTAAATTAGAAGTTCCGCACATTTAGTTTCCTCTATTTTATGACTTAGCTTTGTAAATTGTGAAAATAAAGTTTTGAAAGTGTTGATATGGTCGGTCACTGATGTGATTTCCGACATTCGATGAGTAAATTGTCTTTTCTTCAATAATATCTTATTGTGACTTGTCATTGTATAGTTTTGTGAGAGTGTTCCAAATACCCTTCGCTATCTTTTTTTCTACCATACTAGATAACACTCCATCTACAACTGCTAAGTGTAGATCAACAATTGTATTTATTTTTATTGATTTCTACAGGCCTTTCTGCAATTGCTTTGTTTTTTTCCTCAAGATTACTCGTATCTTTATTTTTCACAATGAAGAATTACTCTCATTGAATTTCTCAATTTCAAACTTTGCTGTCATTTTGTCAATATATATCTATACAAGCTAATATACCATATTGAATAGTATGTATAAAAATGCACATTAAGAAAGTTCCTAAGAAAGACTAGAGTGGTCACAATAGTCCCGCTCAAAACCCAGACTCTGTAAGTTCTTATCGCCTTCGCAATAGAACTTTCCTAGACATGTGCACAACCATAAGGTTACACAATTCACACTACTTCCCTACTTTGCACAATAAAATCCCCGAATAGCTTCCATTTTTTCATATAAATAGTACTATATACATGAATAGTATCTATATATGAATAATATCTCGATACTAAAAGATAAAATCAGTGGCTTTAATACCAATGTTAAGAATTGATGGGTGAAGCAGACACAAAACTAAAGTAAATTTGAGAAATATTACGACATCAAAATTTATGTGATTCAGCTTTTAGCCTACGTTAATGGACGAAGATAGCTGAAAATATTTTACTAGTGAAATGTAGTCATAAATATTATTGTTTTTATCTCACAATCCAAGACGCTAATACACACAAACTCTCAATTAACTAAACTAGGAGCTTAAAGCTCTAAACACACTCAATCTACTGAAGGGAAAATAAACTAGGTTTTTCAATTTTTAAATTAAAACCTTTTAGGACCGATCTCATACAACATATAAGAATTAAGTAATCTAGAAATTCATACCTTGATGTTTTGAGAAGATGAACAATTGAGAGTTGTTAATCCGCCTCCAAACGATCTTCCAGGCTATGACTCAAGTTTGATCAACACTGGACGTGTGGGCGTCTGTTTCACCACTCCCCAATTGCAACTGGCTCCTCTTAGATGCCTTCTTTATTTTTCTTAGAATCCCTGGGGTTCTCCTCTTCTACTCAATTTAAGAGTATAAAGCCCCTTTTATAATATCTTATGAAAAACCCTAGTATGTTAGGATTAGGATTTCTATTTAAAATAGAATTCCTCTTTTAACTATCTCTCCACTTACCTAAAAGTGGAAGGAATGTGTAACAAACTAGGAGACCACCTTGTAAAACATTACAAGCTCCCAATTTACACTTTAATATAACATACTAGGCCTTAACAAATATTATAATTACAATTTTCATCTAATATGCCAGTTTTTCTTGCTTTTGGGTCCAGTGATGGTGTTGTCAATTAAATGAGCTAACCCGGGGATCATTTGGGAACATACAATAGTGGCTACAATAATTAAATTTGTAATTAAACAAATATAATTATTTAATTCCAATTCTACTCCACTATAAGATTGGAACTGACCTCCATAATTGTATGCTCGAATATAATTCGCCCAAGCCACATTGATTTCTTTACTGCACAATCCTTTGTACCACATCGTTAATTTAAATTGATATCTCAACTCGTCCAATCAATTTAATTACATATTTTTCCTTGATACTTACTCGGTTTTCTCAATGATCATTTTCAACATACTTATTTATGTTGAGACACTCTGCCGGAGAATTTCTATGATCATAATCGAAAACCCATCAAGAGATGTGTCGTATAAATTTATATTGTTAATCTACAATTTCAATACTTGTAATTGCTCCCACCAAGATACCGGGTAATCTAGACTACATGTGTATGTCATGCCCATTGGTAACTCAAATGAAATAACAACTACAATCATGAAATCATAACTAACTCAAGATTAAGATTACAAGAAATCAATGCCTATGAGATTTAATAAGTCCGATAGCTTATTACTAGGTTAATTAAATCTCATATGTGATCCAGCTCAATGTAGACAACTACATCAATAAATTCATACATGATTAAGACAAATCACTCAATGAATTTATTACAGCTTCATACCTAAATAAAGTGCCCAACTTTATTTATCAATCATGAACTTAACTTATTTAATCATAAGATAACTTGTATTTATGTCTTCTGCAAATCCACATGGTGATCGTGATAAATACATATAATATGATTAAATGGACTTTGCTCAAAATATTAATGCAATTCAAAATATCCGAATAAATATTTGAAATATTTTATTAATCAGAAAATCAATATGCTTTAAAGAGCACATAATCCCAACAATCTCCCATTAGCTCTCAAAGCATATCCGGCAAATTGCACATGCTTGTAGGACTCTAAGTGTAGGTTATAACATTTCTACACTATATCCATATGAGATAATACTTCCTCTTAATGTGTTTTTGTTTCTTGTGGTTTCTTAGTTCTTTGGATTGAGCCACCGCACCATTATTATCGAAAAATAATTTAAGTGGTGCACTTGCAGCAGATACCACCTCAAGATCTCGAAGGAACTCATGGAGCCATACCGCTTCTTTGCAGCCTTAGATGCAGCCACATATTAAGCTTTTGTTGTGGAGTATGCGATACGTGATTATTTCACACTCCTCCAACTAATAGCTCCACTTCCTATTGTAAACACATAGTCGAAGTAGACTTTCTAGAATCCTTATCCGACATAAAATCGTAATCGAGATAACCCACCATCGGAGTAAGTTCATCATCCGGATACACAAGCATATAATCCTTAGTTCTTTTCGGATACTTCATTATGTGCTTGACAAGAGTCCAGATGTTTAGGTCCGAGATTAGGTTGATATCTCGCTAACCATCCTAATCGCAAAACATGTGTCCGGGTCTAGTGCAAAGCATTGCATACATGAGACTTTCCACGCCTTCGCAGTAAGTGAACTCATCTCATGTTCTCTATCTCCTCGAAATTTTAGGTAATTAACCTTAGAGGATATAATTCCATGTCCGAATGGTAACAAACCAATCTTGGAATTTACCATGCTAAATCTAGCCAATATCTTATCGATATAGACCACTTGAGATAAAGCTATCGCTTTATTCTTCCTGGCCTCGTAGCAACTTGATACCAAGAATATAACTAGCTTCTCCCGCATCTTTCATATCAAATTGTTTTGCTAGCCAACTCTTTTATAGTAGTCATTACTCCTACATCGCTTCCGATAAGGAGAATATCATCTACATAAAGATTTAGGAAGGCTACGCTTTTCCTCGAATTCTCTTGTACACACATGGTTCATCAATATTCTGAATGAATCCAAACGATTTTATCGCTTGATCAAATCTGATGTTCCATGACTGGGATGCTTGCTTTAATCCATAGATGGATCTTTGCAACTTGCATACCAAGTGTTCTTGGCGTTTTTGTATGAATCCATCTGGTTGCTGAATAAAGATGTCTTCTTCAAGATGCCTATTAAGAAAGGCAGTCTTGACATCCTTTTGCCAAATTTCATAATTTAGCACTCGCAATGCAATAGAGAGCAGAATTCTGATAGATTTAAGCATAGCAACCAGAGAAAACGTTTCTTCATAATCGATTCCCTCTTTTTGAGTGAACCCTTTGGCTACTAATCTTGCTTTAAATACTTCTATCCTTCTGTTTACTCTTATTTTCCTCTTATAGATCCACTTGCATCCAATGGGTTTTACCTCATTTGGTGTCTCTACAAGTTTCCGGATTTTATTGGAATACATATATTCCATTTCTTGATTCATAGCCCTTTTCCAATGTTCAACATCACTATCTATTAGAGCTTCATTGTATCTAGTGGGATTTTATACATGTTCATATGAGACAGCCGTATAGGTTTCTCTCAATAATATGTATCTTGTTTGGTAATCTAGTTACCCTCCCACTACGATGAGGTTCTAAAAGTAATAATTTGTTCAGGGATAATCCTTTTGTTAATCATTCTTGCTTTTTTCTATAAATAGAAAACTGAGCATCAATATGATCTCCTTACTTATGATTTCTCTAGTTTTACCTCATAGGTTACAAGTCATTTATATAGTCTTCCTCAAGGAAAGTATAGCGTAGTTTACAAATACATTCCTATCTTGAGGTCTATAAATTAGACTTTCCTTTATTCCTTTAGAATACCTAAAACATGCATACTTTTGAACATGAATCCATCTTTTCTGCCTATAATTTTAGTATAAATACTAGTAAATCTCCAATTATAGATGCGTCACAATTTAAGTTCGTGACATATCCATAATTCTATGGAGAATTAGGCACTTATATAGATAAAACTAAGTTCAATAGTCTATGCAGTTTTTAAATACTGGTATCTAGAATAAAAAAGGTAAATGATAAATCGCTAAGTATACATCTTATTTTATCCAAAAGAATTTTGTTTGTCTATATAATGACACTATTATGTCATTTTACAACCAAATGGACTTTGAATTCTCTAGAGAGATATTCTTTACTTTGATTAGATCAAAGTTCTTTTATGTTCTTGTTTGATTGCTTCTTTGTCTTATCCATGTACTCTTTTGAATTTTCAAAAGCCATGGAATCATGACACATTTAGACAAACATAAATGATCTGAATATTTATCAATTGGATTGATAAAATACTCATAACCTCTTCTTACATGTAAACTAATTAGTCCACATACATTTGTATGTACTAATTTCATGCATACAATATTACGCTTTCTTTTAGCTCAAAATGAGCTACCTTGTCATATTACTCTTCTAAATAAGATTTATAGAGTATCAATGATCAATCCTCAAATAGGTCGGAAGGACCTATTATTAATCATTCTCATGAAATCTTATTATAGTTTATATGACTTAAGCATAAATATTAGAGGTGCCATTGGTTTTAGAAAACATTTCTTTTCTCGGATAAATAATATACTTTTTATCATTATATCTTGCTTTGAACAGTATCAATAGACTTATATGATATTAATTGTCTTTGTAAAAAAAATGAGTTATTAACATAGGATCAAAAATAACAAAGGTGCTTCGCTTATTAAAAACAAGCCACCAAAATTAAACTCCTCTAATGTTTGGAATACAAAGACAAATATCAAAACTTAAAGTCTCATAAAATTGATCTATTCCTCTCAACTGATATAAACTAGTATCTTTTTCATCACTGCTTAATGCTTTCTTCATTTAATCTCTTGGTTTCCGAAAACCAAATAAATGAATTTACAAATAAAAATTAGTTATCTCGTAATTCACTATAGAAACTCGAACTAATTAGGAAGCTTAAAGATTTCCTATACCGATTTTAATAATCTTAGGACAATCTTTCTTCCAATGACCCTTCTGTCCACACTTGAAGCACTTGTCTTTCGACTTGCCATCTTTTCTGGTAGACAGATTCCTTATGTCAATTCTCTTTGCCTACCCTTGTCTTTCGACTTAGGCTTTAAAGAGAATTCTTGTTTAGGAAGTGCTTTGCTATGATAATATTCTTCTATAGCATGTAGTTCGTACATCAATTGAACTAAGGTCATATTTCTATTGCTTAAGATATAGTCGACCTTAAACTCTCTCGAATGTATCGGTAAAGATTCAATCACCATGTTGATCTTTGTTTTATCATCGATCTCAACACCATGAATCTCAACTTCATTCAAATAGTCCATCAGGTTGAGGACATGATCACGAACTCTTGTACCCTCTACCATCTTGGTGTCACGTGACACGCTTTAACGCCGCTTCTCCGGCGGAATCAATATTCTGCCTAAACATCTCATGGAGACTAGCCAATATTTCAGATGGTCGTTTCCATGCTCAAGTTTGTTCTCAGCTCCATAGAAATCGAAGCCAATATATAGCGCTTAGCCATTTTGTTAGCCTCGCACCATTTCTCATAAGACTCTTCTCGATTTCTATAATCGTATAACGCTGGTACTAGAGGGCATTGCTGGGTCAGAACATATTTGTAGTCTTTAGCAGTGAGAATATTAAATAGATTGTGTTTCCAATCTAAGTAATTGTCACCAGTGAGTTCATTTTTAACCAGGATGATTAACAATGGGTTGATTGAAGACATTTTCTGAAAAATAAAACATACATGCATAAATATATTGATATAACATTCACAATAAAATTCTAAAATGCAAAAAACCATAAATGCATTTTATTTTATTGTAACGATAATCTAGTACCGCTTTAGCAAGCTATCCGTTGGGGAAGTCATGCCGCCACTTACTGCACTCCAATTAACCATTAGATTATTTACTTTCATGTCGTAACATGATAAATAACTATCGTTTATCTTTTAAGGCCAAAATTTTGTTAACAGAGCTTCATTGGGAAGGTTAATAACAAATTTTTGTTGAGTGTATAACCATTGTTTCAATCTCACGTATTTCTCATATCATGTAGCCACCGTTGGAGTGATCAATGATTGAAAAATATTTCAATTTTATCTTTAAAGAAGTTCATCAAATAAAATGTCTAATATATATACCTCCGTAGGGAGCATCACCGTATCATGAAGTCGAGGTATATATATAATTTTATTATTGAACTAACAATGGAGCTCGTGGGAAAATTATCTTGAATTTTCCTCTCCCACTCAATATTTTAAAGTTTGGTTTTTCCTTTTAAATCATACATATATTGTTAATTGCATGCTTCCTATAATATTATCTAAGTGATATATTATATTATTAAGCATTTGCAAATCTCAAACAATATGCATGAATTCATGTTATATCAATGACATATATTATTATGCATAGAGTGACACTACCTATTCTATATGACATGTTATCATGGTATGTTCACATCCAAACATAATATATAGAAAAATTAAATAATCTCAATTCATGGTTTTCCTAATAAAAAATATTAACCCTAAGCCTAATCTTCATTGGGCTTCATGTCAATATCTTCTTCTCTAGATTATCTTTGGTGATGACCTTGCTATTATGAGCTTTTAAATTTATTATCGATCCAAATTTTTAATTTTAAAGAAAATAAAATAAAATTTTAAGTAAAACTTTTGGACCAAAAATAAATTTAATTTGTTGAACTATATCCATGCATTTTAATCCATTAAGCCTCAAATTTTATTGGACTTAAAACTAGGATTTACCAAGCCCAAAACCGTTTCTGGACTTAAATGCATAATAGTTAAACTAATTTTTATCCAAGTGAAATTATACAGAACTAAAGGGATTCAAGCGATATTTGCCACTCAAAAACCCTAATCTGCATTTTTCTTTCCGCTTTCTTTCCGCCGCCATCAGCAAAGAAACCGCTGAGCTTCCGTTCGTTCCTTTTCCGGTGGGCACCCTCCGCTGTCAAGCCGGAGAAACGCTCCTGACGGCGCCGGAAAACCGTCTGCTGTTGCTGCCTTCCGCTTCCAGCCGCGCGCGGGCCTGCTACCGCGTGAGCCGCATCTGCTTTCTGCACCGCGCGCGGGCCAGCTGCTGCGCGAGCAGCGTCCGGGAGCCAGCTGCTACGCGCGTGTCCTGCTGCGAGAGCAGCGCGCGCGAGCGCGCTGCTGGCTGCCTAACGTGCGGTCTGCGCGCTGCGGGCTGTCTTCCGCGCGCTGGCTGCGTGCTGCGCGATGCCTTCCGCTCGCTGGCTGCGTGCTGGGTGCTGCCTTCCACGCGCGCGCGATGCTGCTCCGGAAAATCTTTTTTTTTTTTTTTATTTTACAGATTTCAATCTAATACTTTACAAAATAATAAAATTAAATCAAAAGGAAAATATGGTGATAATAGACCACCCCTTTTATTACAAATTCAAAAAAAAAATACAAACAAATCTCTAACCATGAATTAAGACAATCCAAGCATGCTTTATTCATATATTAACAAATAATATATATCTAAATAATTTGTGCCACTCTAATGCATAATTAACAAGATAGATTTTTTACATAATTTTATATATTATTATGAAATGTCTCGATACCAATCGAAGTGGAAAATAAACTAGGTTTTTCAATTTTTAAATTAAAACCTTTTAGGACCGATCTCATACAACATATAAGAATTAAGTAATCTAGAAATTCATACCTTGATGTTTTGAGAAGATGAACAATCGAGACTTGTAGATCCGCCTCCAAACGATCTTCCGTGCTATGACTCAAGTTTGATCAACACCGGACGTGCAGGCATCTGCTTCACCACTCCCCAATCGCAACCTGGCTCCTCTTAGATGCCTTCTTTATTTTTCTTAGAATCCTCGGGTTCTCATCTTCTACTCAATTTAAGAAGTATAAAGTCTCTTTTATAATATCTTATGAAAACCCTAAGTATGTTAGGATTATGATTTCTATTTAAAATAGAATTCCTCTTTAACTATCTCTCCACTTACCTAAAAGTCGAAGGAATGTGTAACAAATTAGGAGACCACCTTAGAAACATTATAAGTCTCCATTTACACTTTTAATATAACATACTAGTGCCTTAACAAATATTATAATTATAATTTTCATCTAATACGCCGCTTTTTCTGCTTTGGTCCAAATGACTGTTGTCAATTAAACGAAGCTAACCCGTGATCATTTGTGAACATACAATAGTGGCTATAATAATTAAATTTGTAATTAAACAAATATAATTATTTAATTCCAATTCTACTCCACTATAAGATTGAACTCGACCTCCATAATTAGTACGCTCGAATATAATTCGCCCAAGCCACATTGATTTCTTTTATCGCACAATCCTTTGTACCACATCGTTAATTTAAATTGATATCTCAACTCGTCCAATCAATTTAATTACATCTTTTCCTCGATACTTACTCGGTTTCTCTAATGATCATTTTCAACATACTTATTTATGTTGAGACACTCTGCCGTAGAATTTCTATGATCAAGATCGAAAACCCATCAAGCAGATGTGTCGCATAAATTTATATTGTTAATCTACAATTTCAATACTTGTAATCGCTCCCACCAAGATACCGGTAATCTAGACTACATGTGTATGTCATGCCCATTGGTAACTCAAATGAAATAACAACTACAATCATGAAATCATAACTAACTCAAGATTAAGATTACAAGAATCAATGCCTATGAGATTTAATAAGTCCGACAGCTTATTACTAGGTTAATTAAATCTCATATGTGATCCAGCTCAATGTAGACAACTACATCAATAAATTCATACATGATTAAGACAAATCACTCAATGAATTTATTACAGCTTATACCTAAATAAAGTGCCCAACTTTATTTATCAATCATGAACTTAACTTATTTAATCATAAGATAACTTAGTATTTATGTCTTCTCGCGAATCCACATGGTGATCGTGACAAATACATATAATATGATTAAATGGACTTTGCTCAAAATATTAATACAATTCAAAATATCTCGAATAAATATTTGAA